>VXBB01003786.1:0-44004 GCA_013399915.1 Illadopsis cleaveri | reverse complement strand
TTTTTTTTTTTTTTTTTTTTTTTTTTTTGACTAGATATTAGGACAAAAGCTTTAAGGCAGGAGAGAGGCAGCACGGGTTATTCCTCTTCCTGGCTTTATTCTGGAGTCTCATTTCACAAGTATGAGTCCAGTAGGTTACCAGCAGGATGTAGGAACTAGATGGAGGCACAACCTGGCCATTGCCACATCCACAAATAATTCCCAGAGATTCCTGTTGACACACTGTGCCTCTGCTCCTGGCATGCACTGGCTGCTGTTCCAATAGGCACAGGAACAGCCCATATCCTGCATTCTCTAGGTGACAGGCAGGTATTTGAACACAGTTGCTGCCTTCCCATACACAGCACAAGAGCTCCCAATGTCTTTTGCAGCCTCCAAGACCCCTTTCAAGCAGTGCAAGTTCAGCCTGTGCTCAGCCAAAGCTGAGGATCAAGGTAATGAAGTCTCTTCCTTCCTTTCCCCCAGGTGCTCTTGTAGGCCCCTTTCCAGCTGGAGGGATCACAGGAGAGGAAAGGCTGGTGGGCTTCTTTCTTGCAGAACTGGCTGCAGTCCACACCCAGGCATCTGTTAGAGATCTCACTAATGCTCTTTTCTAGCAGATTTGGCCAGCAAACCTGGTAACAGCTGCACGAGCTGTGCCTGTGATCCATACAATTAATTTGCAAGCCTGTCATTGTTCATCACTAGATGACAGCAATGCACTTCTGTGCACGCCCTGAACTGTTAGTGGGGGCACTACTCCAAGCAGCCTCGTGTGGCTCTGACTTGTTTCCCTGCAGTAATCACAGCTCCACCAGAGAACAGTGTGAAGAGGATGCACTTGGGGAGATAACTCTGCATGGATGAGGTGCCACACTGCCAAAGGAAAAGGAGGCATCAGTTCAGGAGAATACAGATTAAAATGAACAGTGGTGGAGCTCAGGATTTACGCCAAAGAAGAGACTGAAATATTGGCTCTCCTCCTCTCATCACCACAGGGGCAGAGGAATGTGTCATGCATGACTTTCCCACATCCACAGCACCAGTGCTGCTGCAATACAGGGCAGAGATGTGGAAAGAGAAGCTTCTAACCATGTGATTCCATATAACTCTCCCTGCCAGGGATATATGTGCTGGCTGCAGAAAAGAGGTACCACAGGAGGAGTGAAACCATGGAGATGGGCATGGAGGAGGTAGGATAAAAGTAAAAAACCCCAAACAAATCAAACAGAGTGGATGCATGACCAATTCACAACCAAACACTGCTTCAGCTGGAGCAAGTATCATTTAATCCTCCAATCTCCATTGGAAGACAGCCTATAAATTTAGTTGCACACATATATATGTACACCCACATTCACATAAA
The DNA here is from genome assembly GCA_013399915.1 of Illadopsis cleaveri. Classification (NCBI taxonomy): domain Eukaryota; kingdom Metazoa; phylum Chordata; class Aves; order Passeriformes; family Timaliidae; genus Illadopsis; species Illadopsis cleaveri. The sequence continues at coordinate 42,659 of VXBB01003786.1, read as the reverse complement.
TCCTTGTGTGAGAACAAGGAGCATGCATATCTGCAGCTTCAGTAATTCCTTGCCCTTCTGGCAAGAGAAGAATAATTTCTTGTTATTTATGTCTATGACAAGCCATTTATTTACACACAGTTTTTTCATACTGCCCTTTTTTCCTTCTCACCTGAAATTTTGCCGTTGCTGTATAGTTTTTCACTTATGATAATTATTTTAATTCTGAAGTAAGCTTTAGGGTAGGCAGTCTCACAGAATATAAATGAAGCCCTTGGCTACTTGAGGTCATTAGACGCTCCATGACAAGAAAATTATTTATGAGCAAGAAAAGCTAGTTTTCTCTACCTGCAAGGAATAAATCAATCCCTGGTAAGGGGAAAAAGACCCATGAAAACCAACCAAACATAAAAACTTCACCAAAAAAACCCCCAACAACCCCGCAAACAAATACAAAGAATGCCTCCCCTCAAACCAAAACCAGCACAGCAAAAAAAACAACCCCAAAAAGTAACCCCCAGCCCATCTAAAAGCACAGGCATAGGTTGAAATGAGAAAAAAGAAAGACTCATGTTTGCATTGCTTCTGAAATAAGAGTTTCTCTGAATTATCCCCTCACAGCTGTGAGGGAACCAAGCCTCGTTTCTCTCTCACTTTAGGATAATAATCTATGGTTATTTCCTTCTGGAGTGGGATCATCAACTAACAAGCTGGTCATTTTGTCCTAGTGGAAACCATGAGCCAGAATTGCTCATCCTGCATAAAATATCTTTATTGAGTTCTCATAACTACAAGAAGAAAATCCTTTTAAAAGAGCTTATTAAAGGAAACTGCCAGTTCACACATTCACCTTCATGACTCTTATAAAAGTCCCTTTTTTTACAGAAGTGAGGGAAGTGGAGAAGGCAATAAACATACAAGCAACATTAATGTAATGAGTATTGATGACAGACTGGGAAGAAAAAAAAAAAATAGCAATTTTCAGCCCTACAGTTCCTTGTAAGGTCTAAGAGGACCCAGTCTGACTTCCCACTATGTAAAATCTGTATGTCCAGAGATCAGAAGGGAGAACAGAAAACAACAGTGGCTGCTCGAGGAGAAAAATGCTCTGTCATATTTTGGCTTTGTCTAGCCAGATGAAAGAGAAGTGGGCTGTTTTTTTCAAGAGCAGTAGAATGGGTTACCAGAAGTCGAATCCTTGAATTTTTTTGCAAAGCAGCGAAAATTCTTTTCTATGGAATGAGAAGGTCTTAAAATGAATGTCATCCTAGAATAGCCCCACCCTCTTCAAAACTAACCAAATTAGTTCTTCACTAAATGAACCCAGATGGCTTTAAAGTCATGATATCTTTTCAAACTGAGCACTTTCCTCAGGTTTTATGACTGTGCACAATTTATGTTGCTTTATCCATCAGTGCAACATGTGATCCAGCAGGCCTGTACTCAGCTTCAGAACTGCCTCATGGTTTTTGTGCACTTCCATTCTTCTTTCCTCTTGCAGCTTCTCTGCCTTGTGTTCACTCCCCTCCCCTCCCCACCAGCAGATGCACTTGCCCCTTTGCCCAGTTGCTGGTCTGCAGGAAATCTCTTTTCCAGCAAGAGGGACACTTGTTCCCACATCCCATTCGGTACCTTGTATCTTGGAAAATGAAATTCCTTAAGAAAACAGGAGACAATGTCGCTGTGCTTAAAGGATGCTAATGATTAGTAGGGGACTGACTGCTCCCTGTAATGAAAGGGAATGTGGAACCAGCCTCCACTTTTGCAGCTCTTCAGGGAAGGGTTGTTGTTTTCCCTCTTTAAATAAATTTCGAGCAGACGACAGGTGAACTCTAACTGCAACTCCCTCTGTAGGCAATAAAGCATCTGATGGAATTTCTGCACATCTGTGAGTGAAGTGATATGGATTAATCAACATATATCATCATCTACAAGGAATGTATTAAAGCCTCCCTTGGACTGCTATGCAAGTACATCCTTTTGACATTATTTTGTTATCCATATCTCAGCCTGTATTTGTTCCTCATCTTTTGGGGTGATGGATGAAGATTAGAAAAAACAAATCTCAGGGAAGAGTTTTCATTTGGAAAATATTTGCTCCAACCTTGCACACTATATGTCAGGGCTGATAACACTAGATTAATTTTCTCCATTGGTTTTCATCCACAGGATGGTAGGAAAAACTGGCTGGTCATTTCTTGACATTTTCCATCTCCACACCTCCAAATGGAAAATACATAAAACTGACATTTCTTTTCAGAGAAAAGGTTTGATTTACCATAAAAATCTCCACTAAGAGCTTTGTAATTAGTAGAAAGTTCATTTTAACTTACAAAGGGAATTTGGAAAAATGTGATTGCACGTTAATTTTGGCAATATGAAAATGCGAAACTGAGATCCTCTGAAATGGTTGTAAATTTCAAACTTCAAAACCAAACTTCATTGGGGTGGGAGGGAAGTTCAGCAAACATCAGGTTGTGGTTTGTAAGTTTGAAAAGATATAGTTTTTATGCAGTAGAATACATTTAAATAAAAATGTATCAAAGATCACAGAAATACAGGAGAAGCAGTGTTTGTCTCAACACAGACATAATTTGATTAAATAATAAGGATACTGGAAATATCAGTGCTGATTTATGCATTAATCTTTAAAATTTTGGTTTTAACAGCATCTCCCACTGAGTCTTGAGACAGTCTTGCAAGTTTTGGAGGACTTGCTTCAAAGAACAGCAGCTTGTTCTTTGATGTCACATGAGCTTTCCTGTCTCAAACTGATTTCAGCCAACTTTCCCTAAAATTCAGTTTTGTCAAAAAAACCCCAGCCAAACTGAAACATTCAATTTAAACCATGATATAACAGTAAGTCTTCCAATTTCAGTCTAAATTTATCCAGAGCCAGTTTTAACATGATTTAATGTTTTCTTGTCAACACCATTCTCTATCTCAGATAGTTATTTCCTATATTTGTAGTTTCTCCTAGATGAATCTTCTGCACCTTAAAACTACTTTTCAGCCTACCTGGCTAAACAAATGTGCCTATTCATCAACTTATCCTCCAAAATGTTCCTGATTATGAACGTGGTTCAAATGCCAGATCAAATCTTTCTAAATAAGCCTCCTCATCAATCTTTGTGGGTAAACATCTGTCACACAGCTAAGTAAACTGAAGGGAAAAGGAGATTCGTGGCCAGACAGGCACTTGCTGTACTCAATTTCTCTTCACTGGTTCATCCCTCTGGTTTCCTGCAGCTTGGCAGAGGCAGGAAGCAGGTTTGTAGCAGCCAGCTCTGCATTTGGGAAGGTTTGCTAACGCCCTTTTTATGGCTTTATAAGGACACAGAATAAAGTCACAACAGAGATGTTTTCAAGACAGACACTGGTACCTGATCAAATGCCACCAGCAGCAGGACATGCTGGATAACGAGGATATCCCAATGAGAATGCCCAAATCCAAAGTTAATTGTGATTAGAGTGACTAAAAGAGCTGGTGAAGGTGTTTAACCCTGTCACAGAGCAGCAGCCAAGCCCTAAAAAAGAGAGCTGAGAGTTTAATTTCTGCAGGTACTGCACTGCAGCAAGGGCTGCAAGTACCAGAGCAGCTGGTGCTACCAGCGCTGGAGAGAAGCCACTGGACACAGAAAACTGACTGAGCATTTACACAACTTCCTCAGCCAATTCTCACTGAGGACTGGAGAGGAAGGACTGGCCTTGTGGCAGGATTGTGGTTTATTGCTATCACCTGAAAAAGAAGAAGAAAGGAAGGGGCTTTAGGGGATCTTACAGGCCACCAGAAACCTGCTGCTCCACCTCAGCAGCTTGCTTCCATTGCACTGACAATTCACATCTCTATTGCTTGTCAGATACAAAATAAAATACGGCATCTTTGGCAGCAACAATGTACCCTAATTAGAATTTTAAAAGAAATTACTTGCTTAAGAGCTCACTCAACACTATGAGGAATACACATTACTTTTTGTTATAGAATGGGAGTGCTTTGGTAGTGACAGCCTCTTTTGACTAAATTTCTTTCTGCATCCTGACAGTGTAATGTTGATTTAGCACTATTCCTGTCAGTTATCTTAGAATGATAATTCTGTCTTCCAGCTGGGGAATAAAGCTTTAATAAAAATATTTATGGAACATATGATTTTTCTTAATGATGCCTAAGTTGGGCAGGCTCAACTTACAGTAGCTAAGCAAAATGTCACCCAAAACAATTACAATCAATTCTTTTCAATCTATCAGCAGTTAGACTTGAAGCATTAACAAATGTCAAACTGGGAGCACTTAGAGCAAACTCACTGAAATTAAACCAGCATCAGGGAAAAGATGTACTAATCAGCAATCTGAAAGGACTACTCTGCAACTGCTTGGACATCTGCACCCTTAATGCCTTTTGCTGCTTTGGTTGGGTCCTTTTGAATCAAATGCTCAAAAAGTCACTGCTTGGCAATTCCAAGAAAGTGACATTTAAAAGTGTGGTCAGGGGAAATAAAGTGAAATACAACAGACAAGGCTCAGCAAAAGAGCTCATCCATCTTCCACAAATGAGCAGGTGGAGAAAACAGGGCAGACTTGCAAACACAGACAAAGGAGGAACCAACAGAGCAAACCAAGAACATATGATCCAGAGATGTCATTGCACCATCTGCCTCCATTTGAGATGGAAATGCCAGAGATGGGAGTAAATCCATCTTTTGAGCAGCAGCTGGACAGCCCCTCATTCCACAGGGAATGCAGCTCCCTGAAACAAGACATTCCAGGGAGAACTATTCTTTTTCACTTACGAAAAACTTAAGTTTTACATTTTGGTTGCTCTCCTCTAAAGCCTTTCTATCTTACTTCCATCCAAATTGCACATCTCACAAAATGTAACTGGCAGCCCTAAAATCAGGAATAACTTGCTGGAACAACTAAAGTAATCTTTGTAGTTGGCTGAAAGTCAGTTGAGACCCTTACAATATCCACAGAAATGTCGACTGAAAAAAACACCAAAACAAACTAAAAATCAGTTTCATCAGCAGTAGCATGTTTACAACTTGAATGCTTTTATTTATCCAGGAACCAGCAAAGAAAATCAGTGAAAGGATGAAATGAATGCCATTCCCCCAGGGCTGAGGATATTTTAGAGGTAAATTATCTCCAACTTTCTCCATAAGAGAAGCTAAAGGTGATAGCCAAGCCTGATACCACAACCCTATTTTGCAAAGTGGAAATACTCATCAAAAAACTTTAGAAAAAGAACAGCATTTTCTTGGCAGCTAATCAAGAAATAACTACTCTTTTTCTCTACGAATGACCAATTCATTGTTTCAATGTCGGCTTTTATTTGGGGAATACACCACAGTGCATCAAGGAATGTGTGCAGGCATGCAAACTCTTCTTTCTGACAACTGTCATCTTCAGTTACTCTTCCTGCCTACCTCAGCCTTCTTGTCTTAACCTGTTGTAGTGAATTCTAAAATCCCCCTTGGGACTCTGCCATGGTGTTACAGTTCTTGGCAAAAAGGGATTCAAGCCTGTCTCAATTAGATCTGTGACTTGGTGCAGTCATTACACAATTGCACAGGAGCAGCTGGAAAGAGTGAAAGTAGTATAAAACACACATGCACAAGTGCAGCCCAGAGACACATTTCTGTGCATTTGTAAGCTGTATTGCTGTAAATTAAAAATTATACCTAAAATTACTCCTGAGTTTTTTAGCCAGTAAGCAAGTTCAGCACAATCTCACCCAGAGATATTAAAAGAGGCAACAGAGGTTCCACTGGTGCCCTTCCTTCTAAAACCAAACCAAGTATTTGTAAGCTCTGATACAATAGGAGCACACATGGACAAGAAGAAGAGACCAAGCAGCTACTATAGCACGGAACTAATCTCAAATTCCTGTGAAAAACCCACTGGGAGTTGAAACAACATTAATCCATTTTCAAGCCCTTGGAAATCAATCAATTGATTTGCATTATTGGCAAGGCTCAGCCCACATCCTCTGAAAGAGCTGCTGATTTGCTTCAGACAATAGCAGCTTTGTCTTTTCAGGAGAAAAATTTGTTTAGCTACAAGTCCAAGGAATTCCCTCTGGAAAAAAAGATCAGCCTGATCTTCAGCCAGATGTCTGCCATTAAAAGACAAACAGGCACTTCCTCTGTAGAGGGTCATTGGCATACCTAGAGACAGAAGGGTCTCCACAGCAAGAGAGCTCAGTTTCAGTCCTGCAGGTGATGAAATTCATGTACTTCTTGCAGTACAACCTGGACCACACAGGCCTTGAGGAGTCAGGGCACTTGTGTAGGAAGAATTTTAAATACCCTTACAGTTATTTCAAGTATGAGCCAGAAAACTACTGTATAAACATCCCCCAATACCAGTGGGACAATATATGATATACTAAACAGCCTTGAATCCCATAACACAGGAAAATGCAAGCACTTTTAAGCACCATTTAATTCTCTTTCCTTCACACCTGAATTGCCTATTCTGTTTAAAAATGGGTTGCTACTTTCCCAGTTTCTTCACAATAAATCTTCACTACAATCTGATCGATACATGACCCTTGTCCCCTTGCAATCAACCTTGCCAATAGTTTCAGATGCATGATCAATGCCTGTATTTAAGCCTTCCCCACTTTGCTGTTAGTTACACATGTAACACATCCACTCACTCGTGTTTACAGTATAATAAAGGTTACTGATGTAAGCCTCACACACCCCCATCCCTAAGGGACCTCAGTTTTCCCTGGGAAAGGTGATGGCTTTATAACTGAGAAATTCTTGGAGCATTATTGTCTTCACAACCATCAAAACAAGTAGATTCCATGAAAGAATATCTCTGTATGATTTTGTTTCAGAATTAAATCAGAACAACAGAAAGATTGAGAGACTGTACAGTAATTGAAGTAATGAAAAGCTTTCACATTCTTATTTGCTACATTTTCCTACCTTGCCTGGGTCACCAGAAAGTTGTAGTGACTCTGCTTTAAGTGGCAGCTTCCAGTGCTCATTTATATACACACACTGTCCACTGACACATTCACAGGTGTGATATTCTCTGCCTCTATCAGCTGCCTTTTTTTGACTCAATAAACCTCACCATAAATTGGCCTATTCTGTCTTAGTTTAGGCAAATCTCCTGCCTTACGGTTATCACAGGCAGCAACATTTAATTACCCACCTGAATTTATTCATTTTCATTTAGGCCTGCTGCACCTCCAGCGTGCTGTGACTGATGTGGTCCAGGAAGTCATTTACTCTAAAGAAGAGTAAGAGTCCTTGGCATTTGTAAGGCAGTTATCACCATCAGGTGCTTTCACTGAAATCACAGGGCAAACTGCTCGTTACAACTGCAATTCATAGCAAGCCTAATTTTCAACACGATGTAAATTCAGTGTATCATGTTGGACTGTAGAAGAATACATTTGCCTGCCTGGTTTCAAGGTTCATCTTCATTAGGACTTAAACTCCACAGTTAGCTACAATAAATCAGCTCTACCCAAAAAAGGCTCTGGTAGCAGCAGGTTTCCAGTCTTTGTTTCAAATTATCTCTACCTGTAATTAATGCTTCATCATTGTCCTTGAGGGAGAGCATCTGTTTTCATTGATCATGCTAATGCTTGGTTAAATACAACCGTCTTTCCTGTTCCCCAAAACATATTTGGCAGATCTAAAAAACAGATTGCATCAGATTTTTCAAGAGGTTTTTACAACTGCTTTCCTAGACACTTTATCCTTCCTTTTGCAGGTCTCAAGCAATGTTTTTTCTTTTCATTAACTGACAAGGAATTCCACTCTACTTCCACTGCCTGGAGACAGAGCTGCAGTATAGACCATTACCATTATTATGTTATCATTATTCTCAATTACACTAGGTTACAGTCACAAACAGTGCATGATATGACCATTAGCAGTCCTCTTATTAGTACTGAGGAAACTATAGGGTGAAGATAATTAGTAAAGGGATACCAAAACATGCAGCAAGCATGCATTTCTCAGAGTAAGAGTTTCAAGCCCATTCTCTCTTGAAGAGAGACCTTTGCCTACAGACACAATGCAGAAAAGGCAGTAACTCCAACCATGGTTTGCTTAATCCCTTCCTTTCATTATCAGCCCAGCTCAGCAGCAGAGACAAAATTCATGGTCAGTGATCATGTGTGATAAGAGACCTGAGTACTTTTATTTTCATAGTTGTATTTCTTTTCTTTCTACAAAATATTGATGCTTTCTCTGATCTCAACCATTTCACCACAAAGCATGAAAGACACCAAAACACACACCACGGTCTAACAGGGCAATCCCATGCAACACCAGCAAAACCCAGAGATCATTTTCCCACTGCTGTGCAGGAAAACAGCAGCTGGGACACTCCAAGCTTATGGCACCTGGCTAAGCTCTCATGAGCCTGAGGTAGGAGCACAAATGGCAGGGCAGGCTCTAACTCACCCTCTGCACTAACAGCTGCCTGGGCTTCAGTGGCTCATACCACCTTTCTGCTTTGCCTGCACTATTGGCAGAATGGGGATAAACAACAGGGATGTAACTAACAGCTGTGGCATGTAACTCCTGCATCCAGCCTATGCTATTGTTGTGAACACATCATAAAAATCTCATTCATTAGCACAAATGACAAGTACTTGTTTGCCCCACTGCATGTAGAATAAATCTGGCTCAGAATTTCATTCCTCTAATGGTTAAAACCCACATTTTGCTGTACATGACTAAGAGAAGCACTGGGAATTAATAAACACCACAATGATCTCCACTGTTACAGATCTGCTGAAATAAAAGAAGATATTTGACAGCAAATATCCCATGTTTCTGGGAGTGGCTTAACACCCACTTCCCATCACTTCACTCCACAAGTTGTGGTACTTTCAAGTAAGGTCACAGCACATTCAGAAAGTTCCCAGCTTAGACAGATCATAAGAATTTAATATACCTGAGATGTTTTAGCCTCGTATAGAATTAAAAATAGCATAGACTCCAGGAACTGTTGGTTAGGGCATTCGGGGTTGACCCAACACAAATCCATTGTCAAGACAGAAGTTATATTTTAACTGCGAAGTGAAAGAGGATAATTCTAATGATCAGAGATTACAAAGGCAACAGTCTTAGAATCAAATAATCATATTGCCAGCAGAACCATTTTATGGCAAGTATAGCTCATGATAGAGTTTGATAAACAGCACCTCATTAGCAGAGACTCAAGGAGCCAGAGGTTAGTGGGAGTTAGAGTCCAGCCAGATTTGTAACAACGTTTTCAAATTAAACCATTCATTTACAGCAGCCAGGCAAACTAAAAGCTGAGTTTTACGGTTCCTGTACATTTGTTACTCTAATCAGGTACCAGCCATCACTTTCTCCCCAGTACACTGCAAAAAGAATGATTTTCCCTCTCCCCCTTTTACAGCCGTACAATTGTCTGGTGTTTTCAGGTAAAAGCTTTAATTGTCAGTACGTGGCAAGCCTAACAACGGGGGAATTTGTGCATCTGATGTTCCTTAAACAGGAAGCAAATCTCAAAATCCAATTAGCTGCCTTTCATGGTTACTCTAATTTCTAACCTTGGGTAAAACTCTTTCATGTAAACCACTTTGTGCTCTGAGCTCCCACTGTGCCTGGCATTTATTTGTCACTGTCAAAAAATTAATACCGTACACTAAAGTATTTTTACTCTGGAAGTTAAAAGTAAGGGTATTACAAATGCAGCTGATAACAGCATTCACAATCCCATTCCAAGCTTCTATTGGATTAGTCATTGTAGACTTTGTCCAGACAAGGATAATTGAGGAATCATATGGCAGGGATTTCTGTTAGGAAAGAGTCTGTTATAAATTCAGACACCCCCCCNCCCAAAAAAAAAAAAAAAAAAAAAAAAAAAAAAAAAAAAGGGAGCAAGCTAAAAGACTCTGAGTCATCCCAGTAAGGGAGCAAAAAAAGCACCAAGTGATCTCCCACCAGTGGTCCACCTCCAGCAGACAGGGTGACAAGTTCATGCTTTGGAGCCTCAAAATGTTTTGTCCAATCCATTGAGCAGAAAGTGACAGCATTTAACTGTAAGAGTATAAAGGAAGGAGAATGTTAAGCTGTTGCCTCCTTCTAACAATGAAATTCAACTGATCATTATTTCAGAAATTGTGAAGGCAATTTCGGTTTAATTCTTTCAGAAATTCCCCCATGACTCTGAGTTACACCGACCTGCAGGCGAACTCGTCTGAAACCTCTGAGGCAGTGAAAAGAGACTGCACAGACAACAGATCCTGGGAGCTACAAAGCTCCTCACTGTTTTTTCCTGAAAGGCTCCACATGACAAGGATCACATACAGCACTCACACATCAAAGAGTACCCCAGCACCAGGCACAAGTTTTAAAGCTTACTGCAGCACATAAATACCACCTACCTCCCACCCTGGTATCTTAACTTTGACTCGACACTTTGAATCCACATCAGAAGTTACCTATAACTTTGATTCAAACAAAGAAGTAAGGGCATACATGCTTCGCTATCATCACATAAAATCATCCTTAGCCTTTTATCAAATTAGACTTGTTTTATTGCAAGACTGAGTGATCCTTAGAGAATGAATAAGCTTTTTTTCCTCCCTTCATGTATCTATGGACAGGTGACATATCAGGTTAATATTTGGTGCAGAATTAGGTCCTAAAACAATGCATTGCAAAAGCTAACAAATAAAAAGTAAAATAAACAAAATAAAAGACCAGGCAAAAAAATTAAAAGGGAAAAAAAAATGCTCACAGCCCTTATGAACTTATTAATACAACTTCTCCTGTAGTAGAAGGATAATTCAGTTCTCTGTAGAGCTGACAAGAATTGCCACAAAAGCAGTCAGCAACTCTCAATTTTTTTATTCCTGGATGTACTGCATATTACAATATTTTACTTCTGTGAAACAAAGTCGAGAGCACTCTTAAATACAATAAGAACAGAACAAAAATAATTTCCATTTCTCTATAATTTCAGAAGGCTTCGCTAAGCTCTCAACAGACTTGAAAAACGCAGAGCAGCACAACCACTATTCAACCACCATCCTTTTGTATTGCTAAAGGCACCTGTTTACCAAATGCTAATTGAAGTTAATCAGACATCAGTTAGGAGAAGAGGCATTTTCACCTTTTCAGATCAAAATCCCCAGTAGTTGTAGCTTGTCCAATTACCCTGTTCTAAACTAGAGAAGCTGCCTGTCTATTTGAAGTTACCTTCTGCCTTGCTGACCATTTCGATTTGTGGCACAGAGTTTGCTGCCTGCAGTTGTTGGCTTGTCTGTTGCAGTTACAGAATTATGTCTGAACAGTTTCTCTAGTAAATTCTTCCTGGTTAGTATTTTACAAGCAAAATAAACATTTTTTTGAAAATAGCACACAATTTTACTAAAATATCCTGTTAAATCAAAAGTAATTTTTCTAATTGAAATGCTTTTTTAGTGAGGCTAATTCCTATTTGTAGGCAAGTCCTTCTATCATTTTTAACCATGAAAAGGAGTTCTTAGCAGTGTGTATGCTCTCATAAATATTCTTATATTCCTTCTCAGATATTTAGCTGTGTTCTTGTTGTCTACACTTCATTTGTTTGTACTTTATCAAAACTGCAGTGGAACCTGGCCTGCTGCTATGATGTATATCCTTCCTAGATTCTCGTTCTAGTCTGATAAAACATTAAATAATATTAAAAAAAGAAGAGAAAACAAACTGAGAGTTTTGTTTTATGAAGCCATCCAAATTATAAATTTTCAATTTTCACAAATAAAAAGACATCCAGTACTGGAATAAATAAAAATTAGCTCATTATTATAAAGATAAATTAACTCTAAGTGAATAATGTTGATATCATGGGTGCCTGATTTGCAATAATTTACTCATTGAAGAACTGTAAGCCAGACAATTTGCATTAGAATGGTTAAGTACTTTAATTCAATTATGGAATTACTATTGGGTGATTAAAGACTGAGAACAAATAACAAATAAGTCTGAGTTCATTTTATTTATCTACTAGCTGCTAACTACATGACTTAGCAAGATTGGCAGTTTAATTAAACTTATCCCTATGGGAATTTATCTGGTATTGATAAAGTAAATATGTACAGGAATTCACCAAAGAATGACCTTGCCTTTCTAGTAATGGTTTGGGATTGGGAAGCAAGACCTTGTATAAGGTCTTTTTTCAAAACATTGGGACAAAAATCTTTCATGAACCTCAGGTTATAAAACCAAGAAGAAATATCCCCACACTCTCACTTGGGACTTTTATAAATAAATTCATAGAAAACTGGATGAAACACAGAACAAACTAAAAATTGGACCATAAATCTGTGGCTGGCTTCTCACTCAACATGGGCTTACAAAGAAAGAATGAATGCCTTGCTTGTGTGCAAGGTTTTAGATCAAAGTGAAAAGTCTTTGCTATCTGTTGGGAACCTGGCTTAGTCAAGTAGGTACTTAGTGAGGTTCCAGGTTCCTCTTCTGACACAAGAGGATTTCCTTGCACTTAGATATCCAGCATCCTGAGCAGACAACTCATGCTCCTTTAGGCTCCTCCCAGGTCCTAAATATTCTTTGGCTGTGCTCACTCTTGGAGAAATGAAAGCTGGAAGTCGCTACGTTCTACAGATAGGCCAAATTGTAAAAATCTCTTTATTTAATGCATTTGTCCTCTCATTTGTCCCTTTGGCACTTCGGTGATTGTTAATGAAAGTCACAATTCTACAAAGTATTATTACATCTGCTTAATGGGCAGCAATTTGCATTGAATGTGCATGTGTGGTGTGAACACTCGTATAAACTCCCCAACACCACCAAGTTGTTGTTCAAGTCTTGGATTACAGTTGTGCTTTTTGGTTTGCTGAAGATCACTTGGCAATGGCTGGGAAGCTGGAGTGTTTTGATCACTAATTATAACTCTGCCATAATTGCATTACTGGGCTATTGACTTCTCCCAACCCCATCTCTTTAATTGAGTCTGTCATTACAGCCCTGATAGATTTTAACAGTTTTTTAGGGCATCTGCTTTTCTATAAATGCTCTGTACAGCACAAGCTATGGTGGGCCTGACTCCTCTAGTCACACAACAGACCAAAAAATAAAAACCCCAGAATTTCTAATAACAGTAATCATTAGCATACAGTTGTGTCCCAAGGATAAAACATAAGCCAATGTATATGTGCATTCAAACCAGGAGTTCACAGCATTTTCCATTAAAAGATATTGGCAATTTAAATATTTCTGGTCATTTGCTCTTATTGTACCAATCACATTTCTAATTTCTCCCAGGCTCTTTCAAGAAAATGATTTAACACACAGTGCAGATCTTCCAAGTAAAAAGGACCAGAATTTTTTAATTATAGTAATTTCAAAGGATCTAGTAGCAATAAGGTTCCCATAAATGTTCAGAATCTAACAAGCTTCATAGCACTTTGCACGGAGTAGCAATCATTTAGCAGAAATGTTAGAATGCCCTTTATTCCCTTTCTCTATTTCCCAGCAAGCATCCCAGGAGAATCATGAGTTTTAAATTTGCTCAGGCATGAAGGGATTGTGCTCCCCCTGAGCCTCTGTATTATGATAATGCATACATAAAGGTAAGTTTTATTAATTGGAGATCTATCCACAGGGGTTACTGCAACAAAGGAGGCAGGGGAAAGGGAACAGAATGGAAGAAGGAATGACTCTACTGTGCAATGATTCCAAGATCCAAAATTCAATCCTGATACACTCCCCTTTGAGCCTGCACCTCTTTACTTGTGCACTGATTTAATGTGAACTGTTCCAGGCAGCACTAACTTTTTACAACTCGCTCCAATTTATCGTCTTTTAAAAAAAATCAATACTCCAAACTCACCTTTGTACTTATCTTAAGAATTGCTCCCAGGTAAGATTGGAATTCATTATTGTAGCCTTTGCATAAAAGCACTGCGAGTTCATGCTCTGTGCCTTCCTAACAGCTCTCTCAGCCTTCTTATCACCAGGAGCACAGATGTGATAGATTTCTCAGTATTTTCCTCATTGCTGTCAAATTACATGATATTTCACTCTTATTTGTGCCTTATATCTGTGACTCCTCTCATTATTGCTTTCTTCATATTTCTTGCCAATATAATAATACCTGAGTGATATACCAGGAAGTTTTTATTGTGCCAGAATCCTTCTCCCATGTGCAAACATGAGTGACCTGCTGCAGATGTTTTCCCCTGTACCCAAAGACTGAGCTGTAGAGATGAGCTTCTGCACTTTGGGAAACAAAAGCCTACATGACAAATGCCCTGTTGCTTTCATATCAGCTAACCAGGCTTTAGAGGGGAGGAAGAATATAAAATGTGGTGTCAAAGCTGCACTTCTGCTCCATCACTCACCCGCTCCGAGAGGCAGCAAACTTGTGCTGTGAAGACAATCTGTGAGTTCTGATTTGTTAGGGGGAATGTCATTGTGAAAATGCTCCATATTCACCAGAGTAAATTAAAAAGGCACCTGCATCCAGCAGATTGACCTAATTATGCTGTCACAGATTTGTAGTGGTTTCAAGTGAGACACCCAGAGAGCCCCTCAGGGCAGAGGCCAGTCCAAAGACAATAAATACTGCAGAGAGCCCTGTCATGTATCAGTGCACTTGGAGAAGGGAGCAGGAAAAACTGGCATGGGCTGGGGACATACAAATAAGCCTTTAAACATATTTGGATAGATTAGAGGTGTTCTTTAGGTAGAAGGAAAAAAAATGTGCTTTAAGAGAAAATAAGGAGGTTTTGTAATTTTTTATAGCTAAATTCAGTGTTATGTTAAGAAATCACACCAATAACAAAATTCCTTCTAAACCAAATCTCTTTTCTCAAATTTTAGTTTGGTATGAAAAGCTAAAGTGTGGCATTCAGGCAAAGCTGAAAGAAAATTTATTTCCAGTTTTAACCACTGAACATAAAAAAACCCCATTATTTTCTTGGATCTTCTGTTGTCCTACAGAAGTCAAGACATCAAATATTCTACAAAGATCTCTTTATACATTATTTCATATCATTTCAATGGAACAGAAAACAGCATGATTAATAAAACCAAATGCTTTAAAGTGTCTGCAGCTTTTAGTGTTGTTGCTTCTGTCTCTGATGCTTAAGTGGAGCCTTTTTAGTTAAAAATTAAAACACATAAGAGGCTCTTTCCTCCGTTTTCTGCTGGAGACTCATTCTCTTTTGAGCTAAAGGGCACAAGCAGAGTGTAGCTAAAATAAATTTTGTGTGATCTTATGGCTGACAGCTGTAGTTTTTAAGATGAGGTTTGACAGGCACTGGGAGAGGCGTGCAGTGACTTCAGGAAACTGAAGCAGAATCAAAGGAGGAGACATGAAATGGGCCTCACTCTTCCATCCTGCTCTGTGCTGGCCCATATGTTCTGGGTATTCCCAAAGCTGGCTCTGAGAAGAGAATGCCCTGAACAGCCAGCAATGTTTATGCATTGAGCTACAGAAAAGGGAACCAGGCACTTTACAGATCCCTGTTTTGCAGGAATTGAGCAGGCTTGGTCCCCTCCCTCCATTATGTTCTTGGGGCATTCTGTGCCTTGGAAATAAACTCCATGTTGTACAGCATATGAGGGCTGGTAAATAAATCTGACAGCACCAAGCAGAGCTTGAATCAGGCATGTCTGTCTCATTCCACTAGCAGCCAGGCAAAGATGTTGTTTTTCATATCATGCTCACACACATTTGTCTCAATGGCATCAGCATTCTGGTCTCCTGTACATTCACCTGGTCACAAAGCAAAGTTTTAGTATTTAACCTCATGTCTCCATTTAGCAACACCCCACCAATCCAGCTGGAATAGAATTATTCACAAGTTTTCATCGAGCGCTCCCACACCTGCCACATATCGGAAAAAGAACAATTTATTAACAAAGGCCTTGCATAGTTGGTATCTCCTCAGGTAGCTCCAACCATGCTGGCCCTCTGAGTTACCTCAGTGCTCCAGCAGAAAACAATAAGCAACATTCCATTTCCTAACCTGACAAGTAAGGGAAAATTGACTTAATAAGTTTAATTACTTAAAAAAAACCCCCAACATTTATGGCATTGGTTGCCATGGCAACCCATTCTCATTAGGTGGCTCAGAAACATCAGTGTTGAAGAAACAGCCTGTCTTTGTAACTGCTAGTCCCACAATAAAATATGATTATTAACAGTAAATGCTTTTTTCCTGTTTAGAACTACAAATGCAACAGCCAGGGATTGCTTTTGCATGTAGTGCTACAGAAATTTGTGTGCTTATAGTCCTGTGAGCTGCTGCTGAGGCACTGAGAAAGAACAAACTCTGTTTGTGTAGCATATGACAAAAATGATGGGTTGGTTTGGAGAATTGGGAACAGCTCACCACCGTACAAAGTTTGATTACTCAGAAAAATATTCATATGAATGCCCTGGTTTTAGTCTTTTCTTAAAGCTTGCTTAAAACAGTCCATGGACTGCCAATGCTTTAGGGAGGGAAGTGGTAAAGCAAAGCAGCCAATGAATAGGGAGCCTGGAGCACAAGAAGTTGTTGCCAAAGGGGAAGGCAAGGTCCAGTCTTCTGCTCTCATGAATGTGGAATCCTCACTTCCTTCTGCAACTTTTCCTCTTTTTTTGGCTCTTCACATTCCTTCTCTCCTTTTCCCTCAGGATTAAAGCTTAGGTTAAAAAATGTATCCTGGAATAATCATACTGGAAACCACTGACAAGGTGATGCACTATCTGAGCATAAGCACTTCCTTTTTGTTTAAATATTTTATCATTTAATTATTAATACAATTTTTTAGAGTGGAAAAACCTTACAGTTCTTCTTCCATCATCTCAGCTCTACCCTTCAACAAACTTGTTTGGTATACATGAAGCATAACTCAATTCTCGATTTCCCTTTCCTACTCTTCTTTCCTTTTTCATGCCCTCTCCCTGTCCCCCAATACCCAGCCAGTATATTTTGCTGGCTTAAATTTGGTCTTAATTCATGCTATCTAACCCTTGTCTACTCCAGAACATTTAATTTTGAGGGAACTTTCTGGATGATAATAACCAAGGTGAACAATGAGTTCTTTAATGGCATCTGTGCTATTTTTTCTCAGAACAATTGCAAAAAACCCCAAGAATAGATCTGAGCTGCAAAAACCAAACCAGAGGTTCTCTCAGTAAGTCTATATTCTGCAAAACAATTTCAGAAGAAAAGAAATTTTTATGTTAAGTGAAATTAAAAATATTTTTAACCTTCTAACCTTCTAAATTGTGTATTTTTACATGGTATAATAGGGAAACAGAGAATTTTTGTCCTTATTCTTGACAAGATAAAAAGATACAAACTAACCCAAGTTTAATATTACAGTCCTCTCTTTCAACTAGCATTTCCCAAGATGATATTTTTCTGTTAAAAATTCATCTGGTAATGCTGATGCTTTGCCCTTATCAAAAAACACATTGGGATTTAACACAGCTGAAAGATTTTCCTTTGCTGTTATCCCTGGATATTTGTATTGTAATAACCAAATGAAAGGATGTATGTATAATGATATAGCACAAGCCTCCCCCCAGCCTCCAAAAGTGCAAACCACAGCATTGCATGAGGATTTTTTTTAGCTTCTACATTTTTATTCCAAAGTATGAAAAATCACAAATCATATACATTTTCCCCACTTTACTATCGACATACATCAGGAAAAACAGTAGGACAAATTTAAGGAGTAGTTTTCCACAGGAGCCGGTAACTTGAGCCTGTCTAATGGCATAAACAAAGGGATGAGTGGATTGAAATTTCTCGAACCCAGCATGCAGTTTCTGCAGCACAGGGCAGCTATTCCAGTGCAATTTCTGCTTGGCTTCAACCACCTGCTGCTCCTCACCAAGGGGCTGCACTCACTGCTGCACTAAATCAGCACCTCCAAAGCAGCCAATTTCCACCTGTGGGGAAAGACACTCGCAATATTTCTGTGTTGTTAACATTCAGATACAGTGAGCTGCATAAGGAAAGATTGATGCATCAACTACATTTTGGACTGATTTACAAGGAATAAATCATCTCTTACCAGCTGGACCAGTGCCAGCAGACCACTGGCGTTATCTATAAAGCATAACTCCACCGACCCATCACTGACCCTCATCAGCTTTCCATCAACCAACACCTATTTAAACTCTTTTTAAGTTATTCATGTGGGGTTTGATAATTGTTGTCTCTCCTGGGGAAAGAGCAGGTGCCAGATATGGTGTGGTGCTGTCACACTGCTTCTCACCTCTGCGGTTCGCTTGGGCTGACCAGTGCTACATCACAGTGACATATGGACCATGCCAGACATTTATCTCCTGGAAATCAATAGGGATGGTATTAAGAACCTATCCAGAATGGCATAATAATGTGCAGAGCACCTCAGGAGATGGAAAGAATAAAAGGAAAAAAAGTGGGGGTCACAGCTGGGTGTCAGAGCTGGGACACCCAGAGGTCAAGCAGGCCCCTTGCCCAAAGGAGCCCATGAGTGAAAATTTACAAGCAGAGTTCAAACACAATGAAGTCAGCAGTGGAACTGTGAGATGGGGATTTCAGGAGAAACCCATCAGGGCCCTATTTCTTTTCAGCTGTTAATGCTTCAAAGCGTGGAAATAATTGAGAAATTTTATGTCATATTGTTTAAATATAAAATCTGGATTGTTCATAACAGTTTGTAAAATTCCAGAGCAGAAGAAAGCAATATTTGGTTTAAGATTGAACAGCTGGAAGGAAAAAAACCCCAACTAAATATTATTGTATTGATTTTGCTTATTGAGATCATCAAGATCCTTTAGCTTTTTCTAGGAAATGAAGGAAATAAAACCACTACTTGCAACTGAGTACTAGGGTTTGGAAAGGACAAGTTTTGCTTTTGTTCTGTCAGTATGTTTCTGAAAAGCTCTAAGAGAGCATGCCTGCAGGTGAGGATTTTGCAAGCAAACAATATAAATATTTCAAAGTGCCTTTCAGAAGCTGACCTGGGAATCCTAATGGGAAGAACACATCCAAGGTATAAAGTTATCCCCCATACAAATGGCTCTGAAATATTCTCCACTATCAATTTGGAAAAAAAATCCTAACAGTGTATACAACAGCAACATGAGAGTTCCTGTGGAAGGCATTACTCTCCTATTTGTCATCCAGCATTCAGAAGAAATCTCTTTGGGTTTTGCTTTATACAAAGACTAGGAAAGCGCTTGTCATACTAGCACAGTGTGGAAAACACAAATGGATATCAGATTGTTCCTTTAATGCAAAGGATGAGCAGATAGTCATGCAATATTTATCACTGAAGGGCAGAGGAAGCAATCAATAATGGTTTCCCATGTGGGCCATTTTTCTCATCACTTTATAGAACAAATCCAGGTCTCTGAATATGAAAAGCATGGAAAAAACTCACCCCTGCAGTCAAAGCCATTGTTAAGACTCATCTGTTCCTACTGGCCTGATTTGCAGTCTGAACTCTTGCACTGGTTTCTGTTTTGCCCAGCAGATATCAATTACCCTGAAGCAGAGCCATGTACAGGCTTCTGAATTTCACCAGTAAAAAGCCTTATGTAGAAAAAGATATCAGTGCTCAATGGCTTAGGTTAAAAAAGAGAAAACCAAACCTGAACAATGATAAAAACTCCACCTAAATCTTGACTTGCAAGTTGGGAATAGTCAGACTTTCTTACCTATATTAATCTCCTTACCCCCTACTTCTCACTCTTTCCCTACTTCCCTTCCTCCTCAAACCCAGGTAGATTTATTCCTGGTGCTAACAAAATTCACCAGCTTCAGCTAATTATTCCAAATATAAAACAGAGGGAAGGAAGATCCAGTAAAGGAGATGAAAACACCTAAACAGGAACAATAAGAAGTAATTATCCTGCGTATTTATTTAATGACTGGGATCCTTAAAGAACTGGAATTGATTTGTATGGGTTTCATAGCATGCACTGTACTTAAAAAAGCCCAAACTAATAAAGAAGTTATCATATAATTTGAACTTAAGTCTTAATGATAAGTCATTAAGAAAAATGCCATCCTAGAGCAGTCCACAGCTACAGGAAAGAAGAGATAAATCCAGGCTGCCTGCAGTTCAACAAACAGTTGCTCTCACCCTCAGAATGTGTATCAAACCAAACCCCTGGGTTTCAGAGTTTAGTAAAATCTCTAGCTTTTCTTAACTCATGAAAAATATCCTAAGTTTGCTGTGTACTGCTGTTTTGAGGATTGCAACAATAAAGGTATTTTCTTGAAGTGTCACTTTAATTAATTTCACAGTTCTTCTCATACCTTTCCATATTGCCAGCAGCCTTTGTACTTGAGCAAACCCTGAACTCCTAGAATGGAAAAACTGTTAATTTTTCTAGTTTTTAAAGAAGCAACAAAGTAAACTTTCATTTCAAATGCTTAAAAGAAAGACTTGCATTATTTTTCATTCACATGCATGAGCCTAAACTAGTTTGATCACAGCTTTAGAAATTTGCAGGTTTGAACAATGCATCTTACACCTTGACGCAAAAAGGATCTTCTTATCAGCATTTTCTTTTGTTTGCAAGGTCAAGGTGAGGACAAAGCCTGTTTCCCTGAACATGTTTTCCTTTCCTGTGATTAAAAGCAATACTACACGGCAAGAAAGTGGAGTGGAAAAGAGCAGATACCCCGGCCACAGACGATTACACAGCCCTTTCAGGAGGCAGGCAATGACCGACAGTCACCCCCTCCAAGGTGACCACCCTGAGCTTTGATTCTGCTGCTCCAGAGCCCACGGGACTCAAAACCCACCCAGTCACTCCTGAGCAAACCTTTCTGCTCCTTACTGCACCTCCAACACACCATTGAAAAAACCCAGCCTGCAATCTTGTTACAACTGGAATTGTCTTTAGCGCAGTAAGCTGAAGTATTTATTTATGCCCTGGCAGTGTAGGTGGATAATTAGCACATAATTTGAGGTTTCCTAGGCATGACAGCCTGCTCGGATAGCTGCCCCTAGTCCTGATTAAATCTCTACCTTGGATCTCCCAGCAGCATCTCATATGAGAAAATTCCAGGCTCTGTCAGTATCAGGTTGCTGTCTTGAAGTTTGAAACCATCATGAATGTTTGGGGAGAGGGAAGAATTTTAAGAAGAATTTTATTTTATTTTATGAAGATTTCTGTGACTTAAGGTTGCTTGGCATCCAAAGAACCTGTAAGAACACGGATCTGACTGCAGGGGAACCAAAAAGATATTACACCTGAAACCTTAAAATAGCACTGGGAACAGACATCCACAGGCTTGGAAAGGACAACAAATTTCTCTGAGTACTAGAAAAGTGAATTCAGTGCATGTAGTGTATTAAGAGTGCTCTAGCCCACACGCCATGGAGCATACACAGGCGCTGTTAAGATGAACCCTGTCTGTGTCCACATTTTGTGCCTCCTGCACTGCAGTGCCCGGCTTCCCAAGTGTCCTGGACTGAGCAGAGGCCATTGTCTGACTCTGTGGTGCCAGGGATGGACAGGATGGGCAGGATCCTCCAGTTTTCCCAGCGAGCAGCTCAGAGCAACCCTGAGCCTCCTCATGGACACCACAGGGTGTTGGCCACAGCCAGCAATCATTAATGCTGATCTTTTTGGGGGTGTATGTGGGACTGGTCCTCCAGCCCCTCAGGAAAACACCTGTATCCCATCCCTCTGGGGTCTGAGGCAGCTGGGAGCTCCTGCTCTCCCAGCCCTCCTCCAAAATGGCCTGGTGGGATCTGTTCCAGGCCTCCTTCCCCACAGGCAGCAGCCGACAGGGAGGACAGCTGCAGCACACCATGCTCCCCCTCACAGGGACACAGGGACACAGGGACACAGGGACACAGAGACACAGGGACACAAGGACACAGGAACAGCTGCTGTGTCCCGGCTAAGGGCTGCTCTCAGGCAGGACAAGGCCCCTCCACAGGGAGGAGAAGGCCTCGGCGGCCGCTTGCTTGAGGCCTGCTCACTGAGGGCTTGTGCTGTGGGGTTCCAGCCATGCCCCAAACCCTGGGGAACAGCTCTGTGTGCCTGCCTGTCCCCCCACCCCAGGGCAGTGGCATGGCAGCTGCAGCTGGGGTTGATGAGGTGACACTTTTGCAGACGGTGGCAGTGCTGGTTTCTGCCCATGGTGCCTAGATGTGTTTTCTTGTGAGATCAGCAGCTTTTCTGCGTGGTGCTGGGAAAGGTCACGGCTCTCTGGAGTCTGCAGGCTGCACTGCTGTCCCCTTCATCCCTGAGTCACTAAATGCCACTTAGCTGAATGGCCTCAGGCAACAAATGAAAACCAGTGGGATAAAATGGACCAGCATCTCAGACGCAAGGAGTGGAGGTTCTGTACAGACATTTAAGGCTATTCTACTCCCATAAGATACCTGAGTCCTTACTGATTTTTTCTCCACACTGCTGCTCCTCTCTTGTTCCCATTTTCTTACTGATGGTGCTCTGCCTGAGAGCGCAGGAATAAATGATGGCAGAGCCCAGCCCAGGGACTGCCTGGGCCCCCAAATTTCTGTTGCTCACCAAATCAAAATTCCAGCCCCATGAACCCTTCTGAATGCAAGGTGATGAGCATTCCAAGGGAGAGAGAATCTGACCCCCGTTTCATGCTCAATATAAGGAAGAAAGGCAGTGTCCAGCTACTGCTCATGCCCTTAGGCTCCAGGGGAGACTATTACTGTGTTTTTTTAAATTCACAATTTCTTCAGGGTATATTTGGATATGTCCAGAAGTGGTAGTGGAAAGTGGTTGTGTTATTTATCTGAGATCTCCCACGTCTCACACGCAGGCCTTTCCTGAGCGTCTTCATGGTACAGGAGATGCAGGACAGCTGTTCTCACCTTCTCTGTGTCCCAATCTTGCTCATACAGGGACCAAAGAGCTTCCCATGGGTACCACCAAGGGACAGAGGGATTCTGGCAAGTACATTGCTAAATCTCATTGTGAATATAGATTTGATAAAGGCACCATTGACAAAGACTGTCTTCTGGCGGCCAGTCTAACACCTCAATCCATAGATGTAGAATAGATGTCACCCCAAAATCCCGTCCAAAATATTACCTCTCAACATCTTAATAAACACACTTTTTTTCTTTCCTTGGACAGATCCCTTATTACATTTCAGGGGCTAGCTTGCAGAGGACAGGTTCATTTGCTAATACATGAATCATTATTGCTTTGAGCCTCTGAGCTAGCATTTTTATGAGCATATTTCAAAATGTATTTGATTGCTGTTAGAAATCATTTCAGTTCACGCTCGACAACCAGGCCAACCTAAGCCAATATGCTCTGCCTGGCACTGCGGAAGGATGTTGTGAGAATTTAATTACTAACTGCAAGTTACTGTGCATATGGCGAATTTTAAATGTAGGGGGGTTTGTTTGGGGTTTTTTTTTTGCCTCCAAGATAAAACCACCCAGTTGTTTAACTCCAGCTGATTAAGATTTCTATCTAGTATTTCTGATAAAATTGTTTCAGATTGTACACCCTACAGAGAACAGCATGCTGTCTTTTCATATCCATGAGCTGCTCGCAGGCCATAAATGTCATCCAAGCCAAAGTGAGTCCTCTTTGCCCTTCTGTAAGCCTGAGCTGAGCGTTAGAGATTAGATTTACTTCATTGCCTTCTTGTAAGAAAGCTTTTGGAAAAACATTTGTTTTATGAGATAAGGTACAACAAAACATTGCTAGAACAGAACTTCTTAGTTCTGGCAGCAAGAGATTCACCTTGGGGAATGAAGAGAGGGAGGGATGGTGGAGGTGTAGACTGTAAAAACACATTTAAAATAGTTTTTACTTGTCATCTCCTTTTTCACTATTATGATGGTGTTGATGCTCTTCTACAGTTTGGCCTCTGTGTGCCATAAGAGCTCTGTGATATATGTCACACTGATATTTACACACCGAGTAAGTCACAACCTTATCTTAAATCAGAATTCATCAGCACATTAACAAGAGGAGGAGAAGTAGTTTTTAGAGTGTTATTTATTTTAGAGTATTTAGAATATTAATATAGAGATGACATGTATATATGGCACATTAAACCCACAGGTTTTCATGAAGTCCTCAGGCCTGGCACAAATTAACTGATTAGGAGCCTCATTTTTCTAAGCAGCCAGCATTTTTCTACTTAAGCTGAATCTTCAGAGGGTGTATCAAAGAACAGTTCTGTGAGACATGATCGTGTGTGCATTTGCCTCAGACTGAATTTATCACCCATGCATTTATCAATGCATTTCAAAGGAAAGGAAAGAAAGACAACCTAAAGGTCCACTTTTTTGACTTGTGCTCAGGCAAAGAACTTGAAAAGTTACTTCAAAAATCATTAGAATTGTAAGGTCTTGAATAGGTTTAATAGTTACACAGAGTCATAAAGAGGGAGAAAAGCCTTGTGTCACCCTGGCCTGATGGGTGGCAAAACGGGTCTCCGATTCAGACTTAAGAAAGATGATTTGGCTCCAGGATCAAAACATGAAGCAGCCTCCTAAGAGATGAAAAGTGCCGTGAATTTTTTTTCAATCAGGCTGAACACAACACAAATCCCTCACTGCCCCTCAGGAGCCCACTGAAGCTTTGAACTTAATTTCTACTCAGAAAAAGAAGGCACAATGCAGTATCCTGGGCCTCAGTATTATGATAGCTTAAGACTCTGAGGAAAAAACACAGCTTGGACATGCTAGGATGTATTCTGAGTATTTTAAACAAAAACTCCAACAGGGTTATCATTCCAAATGTATCTTTCCAAAGAAAAAGGAAAAACATTTTCAAAATACCTGTGCCACTTTAATGAACCTACACTCTGCTCTCAAGAGTGACTCAAAATGACTTATACCATCTAAAAAGAGAAAAAGTGGAGCAGAAGTTATTTAGGTTCAGATTCACAAAAAAATTCCACTGCTTAATTGTGGTGAGTTGGACCTCAGTTGATCTGCTTGACTTGCATTTGCACCCTTGATGCAGATTATAATCTCATAACTCTCCCTTTGGTCAGCAAGACCAGAACATCCAGGATCTGCCTAGCCTTGACCTCTGCAGGGCAAGAGTGGCCAGGTCAGCACCTCACCCAGAATCATCCCAAGTGGCCCCAACATCTTGCTAATTGCCTTTTTCATATTAAAAAATCAGCTTTGCAATGAAAATAGCAGTTCCTCCAGTTTAAACACATCATTTTGGCGTTTAATTTCCTCCTTTTTGAAGGTAGGTGGCACCAGCTTCTCCTCAGAATGCCAGTGCTTGAAGTACTCGTTGAATTTCAATAGGTTTTGGCAAACGTTTCACTGCCAACACACCACAGCACTGACCTGTGTGTTTTGGAGCTCTGCCAACAGATTAGGCAGATTTCACTGTAATAAACTCCAAAAGCAGAAAAATCTTTCCTGAATCCTGATAAAAATCCCTTTATTAAAGCTCAGTTATTCATGTAAAGAACCCAGGGCCCTATGACCAGGTGAATTGCTCTGCATGTCAGTTCATGCTTTCCAGGTTGGACAGTGCAGCTCAGTCTTTCTTTAACTCTCATTTTTCCAGTTCAAGGGAATCCTGATGTGCCTTGTCCTCCCCTTCCCATCCCATTACTGTAACTCTGAGCTCCTCATGATTTTTTTCTGCCAGCTGGGCCCACCCAAAGAGTCCTCTTACAGCCTGCACTGCCATCAAGACAGGCTGTTAGGAAGCTCTGCTTGGCTTTTTAAAAATAAATAATGTTTTAAAATAAATAAATGTGTTAAATAATGTACACATGATCCAATGAATGTCATGTCATTTTGCTGGTCACAGCTCTACCCCTAAATTCTGTAAATGACAGAATTTTGTTAGTTACAAGGCTCTTTTTTTTTTCCAGTAAAGATTGTCTACATCAGTAACACACCTGAAAGAAGGTTGATAGAAAAAGATGAATCCTAAAAGGAAAATTCTAGGATATGGTTAAGGATTAAAAGTGGGCTAATGAGAAGAAGAACAAAGTCCAGAAAAACCTTGCACTAAATTTGCATGGGTTTTGTTTGTTGGGTCTTAGGATTACAGTTACTTTTAAACACTGAAATAAAGACTTGGATTAATTCACCAGTTAGGAATATTTCAAAAATTCTAGAATAAAGAAAGGGGGGTTTGTCTGTTTGTTTGCTTTTACCTCAACATTACAGACAGGAAAATACCCCATCCTTGTTTCCTTGCTTTAAATTCCAGATAATAAGTCAGGATGCAAAGGCACGGCTAACTAATAAATGTGCTCAACTACATTACAGTAACAACAGACAGCCAAAACAAAACAAAAACACAACCAAGCCATTATAGGCTGAAAAATCATTATCACTGCCACTCAGTGCTCAGTTACAGGCACATATTAATGATTCACAGTCAATTCATGAAGATTTATTGAACAAAAGGGTGGCTACATCCACAGAATATATTCTTCACAGTGAAAAATCTGATGCTTAGGATAACTTCCACAGAACACAAATGTTCTCAGATGCAGAACTGCTGACAAAATATTTATACAAACCTAATTTTGCCAGATATTATTCACAAAACATTCATTCTACCAAGCATATGGTACCTTCAAAGGTGATGTTTCCCCTTCCAAGAAATGCTGGCTTGATTACAATAGAAAGTAGGGTCTATAGAATGCCTGGGCTGGAAACAGAGCAGTGTTTCTACACAGAGTCCTCAGCGTGGAGATACAAAGAAATGGGAAAGAATGCAAAGACTGATCCTGGGGATGGAGCTAAATTTGCCAGGGCTGTATCAAGGCCATTCCTTCCAAGGCTGGTGGTATTGTCACCCACCTGAAGACTACAGCCAATCCAACCTGCTCTGGGAAAACCAAGGAGTCAGTGGCTGCTCTTCCACTTAGGCAGTCACTGTCCCTCCAGAAATTGGGAAGGAAAAGGCCTGGGCATTCAGGTGCCACCCAGCTGATTCAGCTGAACCAGAGAGGTGTAAGAGAGTCAGGAACATGGGCACATGTCACATCCTGGTAATTCAACTGTAATTCGGGGTGCTCCACAGCCTCCTGCCAGCAGGAGCAGCAGGGCAGGCAAGAGTGAAAGAAGGACTTGGATCCTTTCTCAGATGCTCTGTGCTCCTTGATCACAAATTGCAAACTTTGTCATACACACTGGAGAAACAGCCTGACTGAGATCCAAAACCAATGCTAAAACCAGCGATGTATGTTTTATCCCACTGAGCAGCTCAGGAACTCGATGGGTTCTCACCCTGCTATCACCCAGCACAAGAGATGACACAGAGCATCTGCTTGTGCACTTACAAAGTTATTTGCTGGTGACACACACACAAAAAAGCATGACAGTCAGTTCAGAAATATATTTTAAAACAGGATGACAGAGGTCAAACTAAGAAGAGTGTTAAAAAAGAGTTGGCAGCCGTTATTCACAGCTTTTCACCATAAGAGAACTACAGGGCATCCTATGGAATGAGAGGCTGTGGTACTGACTCACAGAAACTGTGCTATTTATTACAGCAGGAGGTTGTGATATCCGGAGCTCTGAGTGGATTGGATACATACAGGCCCAGTGTCATTAAATCTAATGGTTGGGTTCCTGTGTAGAGCCTCTGGCTTGGGAGGGCCTTACCCTGATAAATTAGGGGGAGATATTTGGTGAAAGGATCATTCCACATTTTCCCTGTGCCATATTTCATCCTTCTTAACACCAATTACTGACTGTTTGCAGTGGTGAGAGCTGGGATATGTAGATGACATTAGTTTGTACTGTTATCAATCCAGTTTTGGATGTGCACCCTCAGGGCCAAGTCTCTTACAAGTGTGTGGTGACTACCTTTCAGAACACAATATGTGCAATTTAAATTTTAAAATGCCCATATGCTTTGCTATTCTAGTTTTCCTTTGTGTGAATCTTTGAATTTTAATATGTGTGTCCAAATGTACAATGATAAAACATGCAGCTCATGTCAGCAGTAAAATGCATAGTAATTTATTAACTTTTTCAGTGTGAATACAAATTGATTTGATGATGTGCCACATAATGAAAAATTATTTGCAGTCACAACTTGCATTCTAGTTGCTGCATTTTTTTTTAGTTAAACATTACAAAGAGTTTGAAAACTGCACAACACTTGTTGATGGCCAGTAGGAAACACTAATACTATGAAAAGTAATCAATGCTTCTATATGTCTTTGAAGACACTCTTGATTCAGAAATTGTTTTTCAAAAGCAGATTTCCATATATTGTTTCACTGGGTATTTGTAAGCATTCTTGGCCAAAATCCATCGTTATTTAGGAAAACCCCTGAACTCAACACCTTTTCATTACAAGTCATTAATGCTTTTGTAATGTAAGTCAGTGCATTTTATGAAGCCATTCTGAAATCCATTATAATGTACTGAAGAGGTCACTGCAGTTTGGGATTCTTTCCAAAGAGAATTTTTGGGTATTACGTTTACTGTGGTGGCATCAAGATCCAGAGACATGTGAAGACCTGATCATTCCTTGTTTTCTGTCCAGCCTGCTAGCTAGATCTTCTAATTTGCAATACCATCTTTTATCTGTGGTATGACCTCTACCAATGACTTTGATCAGCACTAAGAAGCAGGCAGTCAAAATAGCAGCAGGCAAAAATAGAACATCATTGTTAGAAACACCTTCAATCAAATGAATTCTGGTAGTTGTTCTTCCTCCCAAAGCCTCTCATGAAAAAACAAAGCTATTTGTGCCCTAACTGAATAATAATATTTTAAACTCCCTCTGAACTACAACTTCTATTCTAGTTCCTCCCATAGCTCAACTCTCTTATGGCCCAAAACAGGCCATAATGCACTTTTGTATGGCTGGTAATGAACCATTTCAAATGAATACTGGACACTGAAGGAATTACATGCAGTGTAATTGATCTAAAGGACAGATTAGGACTGGTGTTATTTCATTAAATCTTATTAGCTCTGGTTTAAGTACTTAAAATTGCAGCTATCCTGTGTCAGACAGATTACACCCCTTGTCACATGGCAAGTGAGGTTTTCATACTAGATCACAGTTTTTAAAAAGGAACAGGCTGATGAAAAGGAATATAAATGAAGGACCATGAAGGCTCCATCTTCAGACACATTGAGCCCCAAATTATTCATTCAACTGAGAGAAACACTCGAACACTTTCAAAATGCATATGAAGACGTGTTGTTTGTTTCCATATTTTGGTCTTAGATCACTTCTGTGGAAACTGAGTTTGGTTTTTTGCACGTGGAACAGCTCTGAAGAGTTCTGGTGGGTGAGCACAATAGATGTCTTATATAATTGCAGGGGAATCCAGTGGGTCCTTCCAAAGCATCAACTTTGTCTTGGTTCCTTCCCACGGGAGCTTAGCATGCCTCAGGAACCAGCAAGCCAGGCTAGAGAACAGTTCTGGCTGAGGAGCAAATAGATTCAACCAAACTGAAATTAAATTCAGCTTGGAAGACAGTCTGTACCTCTCAAAAAAGAAAGGCATTTTTATTACCTTAGGACTCAAGCTAATTTTTAGGGACCCTGACATGCTTAGAAAAGTATATTTTTCCTGGCTTGCCTTTGACAACAGTGTGCTAGATTTTCTTACCAGTGTGCTGG
Source organism: Illadopsis cleaveri (assembly GCA_013399915.1). Lineage (NCBI taxonomy): Eukaryota > Metazoa > Chordata > Aves > Passeriformes > Timaliidae > Illadopsis > Illadopsis cleaveri. Next base: position 13,133 of record VXBB01003786.1, on the reverse strand, counting down.
ATTTTCTTACCTTCTATTCTTTTGTCCTATGACCTAGTATTTAGCTCTGTAATCCCCTAAATCAAACAAAATAGCATAGAAAGCCTTTGATCTGAATTTTCTCCACAAGGCATATTATACTACATTGAATACTTTTCATGAGATCTAGAATGCTGCACTGTGGGAAACAAGACTGAAAATCTGAACACCATTAAGCAGGATTTCAATTTATACTAAGGGGTGAAATACTGACAAAAGAACCATAGACTTTGGTTAAAACAGATAATACTCAAGGCTTTTTTATTATTATTCCTTTGATGAGAGAATATTTAAGACCCTCTCACATGCAGAGTCACCATGTTAGTACCACAGCCAAAGCAGTGGTTCATACAGATAAAGAATAAAGTGAAATTAATCCAACAGATGTGTTTTGCAAATATAAGAAATTGTTCCAGCAAGTCTTAAAAAAATGACAATCACATAAAATACCAACTCCACCTTTTAAGAGTAATTTGATTTCTTTTATATTATTATGTAAATCTCAAAGCCATTTATCTACCACAAAAACCTGTTTTCCTTCTTATATCCTAAGTCTGGTTCTTGCAAGCCTCCTGCAGCTGGTGGCCTTGGCACTCAAACCTGCCAGGACTGACCACTCACAGTGTGTCCACAGTCAAATGCTCTGCTCTGAGCACTGAGGGGCAAAATTCCAAGACGACCAACAAGAATTTCATCATGGTGGTGTCAGAGTGAAGGTTTGAAATCTCCCTTAAAATCTCTGCCAGTAAACACAGATCTATCTGGTCCTCTCAGCTTCAAAGCTCCTAAACTGCCCATGAAAGACTCGTTTTAGGAGAGCAGATTAAAACCCCAGCATTCCTCTAAATATTCAGCTTTCCTTTTTCATTTACCCCGGGTTTGAAAGGCTGCCCCACCGCTAACCAAGGATCAAGTGCAGATTGCTAATTCAAGACAAGGAAAAATAAAAGGGAAAAAGAAAGCCCATGGCATATTTGCTTCTGTTTGGTACTGTAACTTTATACTCTAATAGGTATTTACTAGTCACACTGATATATAATTAATCTCTAGACGACCAACAAGAAATATAAAATAGTTAGCACTTACTCACTGGAAGGACTAAAAATGGGTGTGAATGACCTGTTGCTCCTCCAAAATCTCACTTGGCAAAACTATCTTTTCCCTCTTTTGTCTTCTCACCTCTCTCAAGGAGTAAAACTCCATCAGAGCAAACAAAAGGAGAATGCAGCTTTCATACATTTTAAAAGGTGGAAATTGTATTTGGAGAGAAGATGAAAACTAACTTACAAACTCACTCCTGTACAAAGCCTTCAACATCTGCTGCCTAGATGGTAAATACCATTTTAAATTGTCTGATAGCTTAGCATAAGGAGGTTAAATGCAGGGCAGCTGTTCCCAATCTTGATTTAGCCTGAAGTTTCCTACCTTTTTGGACCTGCAGGAAGGCTTGAATACTGAGATTGTCCGTGATTTTATACAGTATTGCTTGATTTATTAAAGACGCTTTCTCCCTGCAGGTCTTATTACACTGTTCAAAAGGTTGTGTACAACTTACAATAAACACAGAATTTTAAGCATTTTTGTACCTAGAATCTCACCTAGAATTATTCTTTTGTATATGTCCATGTGTAACCTGGTCCATGAGACATGAATAAAGATTAGCAATTAGCCACAAGTAAACTCCAGGACAATTGGCTTTGTATTGCATCTTGCACACTCTATTTCAAGAATAAAATTGGGGCAAAATATAGTGCTATGCTTTCTAGATACTAACCAAGAGTTGACAAGAACTGATGGATTTTGCATGTTAAAAGTAAATATTTTATTACATATCATGCCCTTGAAAAATTAACTTTGTTTCCATTCAATTTTGTTCAGCATGCCTTGAAATAGGAATGGCAAAAGTTATTAAAGGAACAGATCACCATGATTCATGGTACCACAGTGACTGCAATTACCTATTTTCCTGGCTCAGTAAAACAAAACAAATTTTATTTTAAAATAACTACAAAATATTAAACAGTGAAATTAACAGACACCATCTGTGTCTCTCCTTCAGTATGACTGAAATCATCTGGACAGAAAAGCTGTGTGCCACACACCCACATTCAAAACCTGCTGATGACAGTGGTCATCAATTTTGAAAGCCTTTTGGATAAGACCTTGTCACTGCTCTGTCCATATGCACTGATCCTGCATGAATCACCAGATACATTATTAAATTCAGGTTCACAAAGATGCTGCCAATGGGTCAGCTACAGTAAAATATTTATATTTCAGAGTAACATTATTTATAGATGCTCCCTACCTCTTGCTCTAATTTGCCTTCTTATCACTAGGCTTCTGTTTGTTTTTCAAATGCTGAAAAGACTTTGTTGGTTTGTTCAGGAAATTTGTCTAGACAGTGCTCACAAAGCATATTTGCTCACATTTGACATTTTCACAGGATGGGAAACAAAATGGAAGATCCAAGTTTTTAAGCTCCACAGGTGGTACCTAAGCCAGTCAACTTATTTCCAGAATAAGGAGTATCCTTGTTGCAGGCAGTCTCTGGAACAACACAACAGTGACCTGCAGGACAGGGACCCACACACACTCAGGGCTTTGGGGCCAGCTGAGCCCTCCTGAAATCCATCCATCCATCCATCCATCCACCAGGACACTGACTGCCTCAGAAGTGCCAAATATTCAAGTGCTAAGCTGTGATGCCTCTACAGCCAACAAATGTAAAATGTGGCAATATAAAGGAGCATGTGGCTATTTTACCTATTCAACATTAACCTGTGTCTAACTAGAAGAGGTCTCTAAAATGCTGCTTTCCAGCAGCTCGAAGGTTGAGAACCACCTGTAAACATTTGCAGAACAGTCTCCCTCTAGAAATAGAGACTCCCTAAACAATCAACCTTGAAACGTATCATATATTGTATTTCCAGTGTTATTTACAGATCTTCTTGTTTAGTACAACGAACCAGACATGCTGAAAAGGTAGGATTTTTCCAGTCCTCTTTTATATGAAGTACAATAAAAAAGGCACATAGTTATTCACCATAGGAGTTGTGCACCAGTCCAAAACTTAAAGCTAAAAAGCTACCCATCAGAGAACTCTCTTTATGAGGCAGTATTGGGATGTCTCCTCTGAACTCAGAATAGAAAGATCTGTCAATTCCTCTAGAAGAGCTTAAGGAATCCACTTTCCTGTTGTGTTCTGGTCTTCACAAGATTTCCAAACCAACAGAAAACCCTTGTTGAGCTTCTCACATCATCTGCTGGAGCAAGGAAGAGTCAAGCAGGGCATGTGTGTGTCTGCTTTCCTTTTTCTTCTTTCTTTCCTTGGAATGCCCAACTATGGAGGACTCTTGAGAGCCAAGACCTGTTCAAACTAATTTGCTTTAAGACAAATGCCTCATGAGATATGGCACACTGAGCAATGGACACCAGCAGGAGAGGCAGCTCTGCCCCACAGTCAGTGCCGACCATGTTTGATCCAGTTTCTAATCATCCATTTCTGCCCCGAGCACCTTTGTACAACTAATCTGAGCCCAAAATTTGCATCCTTTGACATTTCCACTTCTAGACAACGGCCAGTGTCTCTGCTGATGATTGGACCGTTCTGGAAAAAAAAAAGAAGGGGAAAAAAAAAAAAAGGATTAGAGGAAAGAACACAAAAGGTGAACTAGAAAAAACAGTGTTAGATCTGTAAATCCTTAAAAAACATTATAAAATGGATTTCTGCATATATCAAGTGATAAATGCCCCAGAAAGTGCTAGAAATTTCTAGGAAAAAGCTAGATAATACATAAAAAGTACCAAAACAATTCCTTCATAATTGTACATTTAGGAATTGCTGGGAAAATCCCTCCAAATCTCTAGAAAGTCTCCAAAAATCACTAGTGAATCCCTACAGAGCCCAAGAAATAGGAAATCCCAGAGACTGTTATAATGCTTTTGAAAGTCTTAAAAATTATTTGAAGATTCTAGATAATAAAAAAATGCCTATAAAGGTGCTAGAAAAATTCTAGAAAAGTTCTAGATGCAAAGACTCCTGGACAGTAAACAATTACAAGCATGTTCTTCACAATCAGGACCAAAATTGAGAATATTCCAAGACAGGATAAGTAAAAATACCTGGAAAGCATTCCCTAACATTTCTAGTAATAATGAAAGAGTATCCCTGGGTAGCACAGGATCTATGGAAAACATATCTGACTGTTTTTAAAAAGTACTGGGGGGGAATTCCTAGTACCGCCCTCCAAAGACCTCCTTGTTTTTCATTAAATACTCTCTTTCCTCTCTAGTTTATCTCTTCAAGGCTTCCAGAGCTCTTCCACACCTGTGTGAAATCCCAGAACCTCTGTGCTGGCCTCAGGACGTCTTCACACTTCTTGAGGGTGGGTGTCCTGCCCTTGCCATCGTCCACCAGGCATTTGGAGTCGGGCAGGAAGGCGGTGGAGCCCAGCGGCCCCAGCTGCAGGACACCTTCCGAGCTGTAGCGGACAAGCTGGGGGAGAAAGGAGAATTTTGAGAGGGTGAGGAGCCCTTTTTCCTGCTGCACAACGGGTCTGGCATACCTTGCTCGAGGGCAAATCTTGGGAATGTTGGTTAAACCTAGAACACAACACTCCCTTCTCCCACACTTCTGCTCCCCACCGCTCCCCACCCACTACTTCGCTGCAAAAAGGGCAATCAAGGAAGGGAAGTAATCAATATGTAAATCGTGCCCACTCAGCAGGAGTTGATTTAACAAGGACACGATGTCAATTTTATCATGCCGTTTGTTCTTAAGAGCTCTGTTAGAGGCTATTGATAGCAACAAGTCTAATTAGTTTTTGTAAATAAACATTACTGAAAAAAAAATCCAACCATGCAACCAGTATCCAAAAATATGAGAGAAAAAAAAGAAACCATGAGGGGAATGGCAGCAAATTTGCTAACATATGCTTCAGGCCTACATAATAAAGAATGACACTCTGGTATTTCAGTTTTCAGTAAAGCACATTAAAGTGAAAATGCACGATGCTAATTTGGCAGCAGGCCAATACGTCAAATCAGACTTATCTACTTCTCACTTCTGTGCTTAAACCCAGAGTCATTAAACCAGCATAATATTTAGCCCTTCTTACTCTGAAAGTTCAACACCCAGGTGCCAAAAGACTGCAGAGTGGAGTCAGCTACGTGGCTTGTGTGCTGTGAGTCTGGATGCTGCAGGGTGAGGATCTGAGCCACCAAAGAAATGCAATTACCACCCAGGAAATTCACTGCCTGTCTGGTCCTATTGCTGCTATATGGCTGCAATTACTTAACAAGAAAGGGAAGGAAGGTCAGAAGTGCCTGCCATTTATTGGATGCCACTGACCAGTCTGTGAGATATCATTAGGAGTCAATCAAAAAAACTCAAATTAGAGTCTGGCTTTCTATTGCCATCCTTATTAACCTCAGAAGAATCATGCTGTGAATAATCATTTCTTGCTGGTGGTAAAAAGAGCATGGTCTACTTGCTCCCAGACCAGATGCTCTTTGACATAGTATGTGTTCATTTTCCCACCTGCCACTTCTGTTCAGAGCAGCCATGTGAAGCACAGAGGTAGAAGAGAGCCTACATCAGAGAGAGCAGAGAGATAACCACATGAGGATGCTCTGGGTATGAATGGTGCCTTTGTCATGGCACAGTCTGTACACACTAAATCAAGTCACTTTTGGGGTTTTTTTTCCACTCTGAGGTTAGGAGGGACATATGTAAAATAAGCTTAAGCAAGCAAAGTAATTCAAAATATGAAGGGACTGCCAGGTCAGCCAAATTTAACTTTGGGGTTTTTTTTCACATAAAAAGGAGCTGGGAAAGAAAAATACAAATAAAACGCAACATTTTCTCTCTCTTTTTTTTTTTAATAAAACCTGACTGTATATTTCACATTCTATTTAATGGGTTTTCAGCAGAGTTCAAATGAACTGCAGGTATGGCTGAAACACTGACCAGAAAATGTATTCATCTTGCTGTTTTTATTATCTCTCTGTAGTCCCAAAATACCACCCCACAAGCTTGTTGGCTTTACCTTATGCAGATGATCAGAAGGCCTGTTTATAATGGGCTATCTGCTCTGTAGAGTACGATAGATTTTTTCTATTTGAGATGAGCAGTACTTTCTGTCTGGTATTAAAATGGTCTAAAACATTCTTTGTCATCAGAATCTCAGCAGCCAGAGTTACATGTGCTTTGCATCACAGTGGCCATGCACTTGGGAAAGACTTTGTTATAGAGCAGCCTGTCAAAGCAGAAAGTACCAGTCCTGCTCAGGCTTTAGAAGTGGAAGATACATTAACTCCATTCTAAACTATTTGCAGTATTGAAAGTGGCAGTTTGTGTTACAGCTCAACAGGGTCAGGGATGGCTCAGTGCAGGAAACTGTCATCTGTGCAATCTTGAGACAAATGGAACAACATGGGCCTAATTTCCTGAATCCGCACTTTCTGTCAAGTTTTTATGGCTGTTCCAACAGTCATGAAAACTTAGGCTTATTCCACAATAAAATAGAATTCTAAAAAAACCCACCCCCAAAGAATTATCTCAGTTCAGACCATATTGCATAGAAAAGCTGTAGAGCCTGCTTCTGCAAAATCAGACCAGAAATTAAGGTTCAAGAAACTACTGTATGATTAATAACATCTCCCTCCAAAGAATTCCTATCTTAACTTCCTAGAGACAACATAAACCATGAAAATAAAATAAGCATTAAAATAAGTTGCTTATTACTACAGGATAGAAAGCAGGAGCTGGGATACAGCCAATTAAAATTGTGCCTCCTGTGTTCAAACTTGATTTTAAGTGTCACTAATGTATCCACAAAGAAATAATCCCTGAATTTGTGATTGGACTGTGGGCATGATACATTATGTCAAATCCATCCCCAGTGCCAACCAGCCAAAATCAAACGACAAGAAGTCCCCTTTATAAAGAAATATTAAATCTTATTAATTTAAAAAAAAGTGCAGGTTTTGATGGGCTGAGATCCTTAGATATCCACACACTCCAAATTGCAAGCTGCAGAAAAGAAGCACACTTTTAAACATCACATGGGGATGGACCTTCACTCAGTTTTTATCTTTTATCTAGGAAGAGCTGAAGGATTCAAATGACACTGAAGCCAAGTGCTCTATTAAATACTGAAGATCTAATCCTGATACCATCTGCTATTCTGATGTAAGATAGGATAGTTTTCCCTTCAACATACAGAAATCTGGGCAGATTGCAAAAGATGTCAAAGGTTGCTTATCAAAGCCACCACACCTGGATCAAAAATAGTCAGTGCTGCTGCCTGTGGAATATGATTCTCCAGGAATATTAATGTGGTAAGAAAATAGCAGCTCTAAACTGGAGGATTTGGCTTCAAAAACATCCATTCCTGCTAATTTCCAGTCAAGTGAAAAAAGCACCAAACGATTACAGGCACTTGTTTGTAGGAAACAGTTTCTGGGATGGGCCTGGCAGCTTTCCACACTAAATTTAACCTTTCTCTCTCACTCTTCTCCAGGCAAAAGGAAATAGTTAATGGTTCTTCAGTCCTGCAGTAAAGGCAAGCTGTCAGCTGACAGAGGAACTGAAACAGTGAGTGATGCAGGAATCCCAAACTCCCCTCATCTCCAGCATACCTGTCCCCTCAAGGCAAACAGATCACAAGCTGTCAAACTCCCATGTTTGCTCCACAATCCTACCCACCGCTTCCTGCAAGTGGAGAAACCACCTGTTCATCCACCCTGCTGCCCTGCACGCAAATCTGGGCACTCACAGCTCTACCCAGTAAAATGTTAAATATCTGCCCTCTAGCAACAGTTTAAGCAGAGTCTTTCATCTCCTCTCATTCCTCTATTTGTGTAGCTGCAAGCCGGGAATCCGAGCACGGAGCTCTCCCTTCCTTCTGGTCGTTCTCAATGCAGAGGGAGTTCTCTCTCTCACAGCTGCAGTGCCTCCCCTCTCCCTGCTGTGAAAGGGAAGGGAGGAGGGTGGGGAAGGAGGCTGTTCACAGTGGCCCTTCCATCCCAAGATGCCATTTCATTAAGTTCTCCTCTCTTTCACACACCATATAATCAGCTCCACATCACGGCATTCAAGACAGACTCTGAGACAGAGAATATTTCCTCTGGGGCTGTGTAAGTGCTCTCACATGGCTCAAAACCTGCATGTGCTGCAACCATTCTATGAAGCTTCCAGAACAACACATTCCACTTTTAAGGTTGTTGTACCTGTCCTCAAAACCCCACTTTTTTCTTTTTTTTTTTTTTTTTTTTTTTTTTTTTTTTTTTTTTTTCTTTTTAAAAATTTTATTTTACAACAAAAGTGTAAAGAACCACTGGGCTTTGCAGCTGATTGTGCAACAGAGGCCACACACAGAGGCAGAGCAGTTCAAGACTCCAAATACATGCCTTTATTTACAAATCTTCTGTAGCCCTGGACTGTTTCTCCCAGCAGTATTTGCAAATGGTGTTTTCCAGAAAGCCATTAGACTCAAACTTCAGATCCAATGAACACATATAAAAAGGACACTACTTTTCTGTAAAATAGGTTTTGAAATTGACTCAGACTGATGCAAAATCTTGTCTGGATATTCTTAGCTGCTAGCTTACAATGACTTAGCTCAAGTCAAACTCATTAAACTAAATTGATGTAAACTCAGGCTAAATGCATTCCAGAGCATCCATAAAAGAGCTTGTCTCTGTTTGAATAAAGAAATTTAAAAGCTGATGTCATTACAAAGATGTGATTTATCATGGTGAAAACTGATCTTGAAAACACACACAGGGAAAGGCATTTTGTTCATGGAGCAGTCACAGTGGAGTGGTCTTACTTTGCCACTGTAATGCAGGACAACAACATCCAAGGGAAATGGAAGGGTGAGACAGAGAAAAAGAACATTTTTTCACAGAGGAACAATAATCATATTCCTAACAGCTCTCTTTAAACACCTGCCTGACTTGGGTGGGTTGCAGTAGAACCATGTGTACACTAAAATCACTGGAAATCTGCTTGTCAGAATTGAAGAATATGAAAAACAAACAAGGCTGTAGCTGAACAGGGAGAGGCTTTCACATTGGTAGGACATATGAACACCAGTGATAACCCAACTGGGGAAAGTGAGTTCCATATTTATATTAATTTATATTCAGTAGTCATGTACAAATAACCCAAATCTCGGCTCAGTAGGGGTATTTTATGTCCTGTGCTTGAGATGAAAAATGTCAGAAATGGAAAGCTAAATGCAGCAGACAACTATGCTCACCCAGGCTGATTAGAAGGGGGGCTTTAAAAATGTTTATTTAATATATTAAAACGCTTGCTGTCAACACCTTTCATGCTATGTGCTTGAATATCCTTGATTAGGGTTTGTGCAGCTGTGGTTCTCACACTGAATTAATTTTGTAAATTGTGGTGAGATGATAGAAGTTTTCCAGCTGTGTAATCATTAATTAACTTGGCTGCATTTGAGTGGCTTCAACTCATGCTTGTCTGTGAAATACTCAACTTAGATAAAACATCACCTCTACCTTCACTTGATGTTTCTTGCAGAATGAAAACTCTTTTCCTGTTTTTTATTGGTTTGTTTGTTTGTCTTAAAGGGAAAAGGAAAAAAATCACTGTAACTTATGCCCTCATCTATTTCCTTCCTGAAGTCAAAGCCTACTCTGTGGAACAGGAATCATGGAGGCAAACAAGTAGGTTAAGGACTTAAATTACAAAATAAATTACAGTCAGAACCATTTATTTCATTACTTTTCTAAGTGTTAGCCCACTGATAGAGATTAGATGTTGCTAAGGGACTTTCTGGAAGGACTTAAATTTGCAACTTTCTGTTCAGATTAGAATGGAGCAAGAGACTGAACTCTCTCTGAGCACCTTGACATCTCTAACGAGAGTCTTCTTGAGAAGCTAATTTACATCTAATTAAGCAATGCTATTTTGTTACCTTATTCAAAGGCTGCTCCTTCCACCTCTACTAGGAGAGTGCCAGTCAAATACTCCATAATGATCCTGCCAAAGGTGGACATTGTGCCAGTAGGAATTACTGTCTGTCTCACTTTGCCTCCATGGTGATGCACGAGGCAGGACTCCCAATCAATATATGTGTGACTGAACCTCGGATAATTGTTAAGCCTGATAAGGTCAGAGTTTATTTACACATAAGAATGTTCATTAACACTGTTTTGACTCAGATGCTACTTCAAAAGAAACTAGAATTGCATTTCAGAAGAAGCTCAGGTCCTGGATTTAAATAATATCCAACTTGTATAAGTAAAATCACTACGAGCATGGAAAGAAGAAATGTCATTTTAAAATCTTCTGACATCTGTGAGAAAATAATAATATGCACAGGGACTGACCAAAAAAAAAAAAAGAAAGAAATCTTATTTTTTAGAAAAGTCTTAACTTAGAGGATATTCTTAATTCCCTTTGAAGCTGATGTTAAATATGTGCTTAACTTTTTGCCTACTCGGGGAATCAAATCAGCAGCTTGATAAATAATTTCTGCCCAGGAGCCTGTTGGACCAAGGAACAGTTAAATTAAAGAGGTGTCATGAATAAGTCATGTCATAACAAGAAGAACTGCTCACTCACACAGACTACCTAAATTAATTAATCTTCAGTGGATCCCTGTTACTTAAACAAAGTAACGTGAATCTTCTGTTTTCCTAGCTGTCAACTTCAAAGTATAGATTCACATGCTGGACAACCTTGGAAAAGGCACTTGGAAAGACAAGAGTAAAGCCAGACATTTGCCTTTGCAGCTCAGGAATTATACTGCCAAATTCAACCCAAATATAGCAATTTACTCTTTGTTTCTTCTGAATATTCTCTGAGTTCAAGGTTTCTCACTAATGATGGGATTTTCACCATTTACCTGGGAGGACATTCCATGGCATGGATAAAGGATGGCTTTGTCATCCTCTTCAGCCCCCTGGTCCAGGCAGTAGCCACTGGCTTTGCTGTTACGCACCTGTAACCAGATCAGAAGGAAAACAGTTCAGTTGGAAATTAATCCCTATTTTAGTCCAGTCCAGCTAAATCTCAGCTGTGCTGCAGCTCCTGGAACAAGTACTATGTAAAACTGCTCTCTGAGAGACACATGCTCCTCCTTCAGCTATGACAGAGTGCCACCAGTGAATCTGCCTCAGGAAAAGACATTATCTGGACAACCTGCTGTCTTTACACACCTTGGGTCAGAGTTACATTTTTGACAATTACTCAAGGATTAGAACTTCCTAAAATTCACCGGCCCAAGTTTTGCTCCAAATTGCCATTGTGCAAACATAAATTTTGACCCTGTATTTGAGAATATGGCTTTACAAACAGGATAGGAGCTACCCAGGATTGGTGTCAGATGTAACATGCTTTTGTTTCTTTAGTATTGCTGATAAAAAAACCAAAAAAGCATGTGAAAAATTTTTATTTGAACTGAAAATATAGTACACTGTTATGTATAGAAGTGACATAAAGCACATTTTATTAAAGGGCACAGGTTCAGATATCCAAGGAAGTAAAAAATTCCTGTGCCTCCCCAGACAAGGAGAATTTACAAGTCTATATAAACTGGGATGGAGCTCTTGTAAAAACCCTTCCAGCCTTTCTCTTGAGGCTGGAATCATTACACACATATTTTGAACATAGAAAAACTTTAGAGATACCATAAACAAGAAGTTATTTAGAACAGACACCTCAAAAGACTCAACAGGTCACTTTTGGTTTAGGCCGTGAAGTACCTGTCTGGCCACCCCATAATTTAGAAAGAGCCGCTGCTTAAGGTGCCAGAAAGAAAATCAGTATATAATCCTTCATATTATAGTGTACAAGCATAACAGGGAATCCGATTGGATAAGAGGGCTCACCAACAACTAAATTTCAGGAGGTTTATTTTATGGCTTTGCTGCTATAAAGGCTAAAGAAGATGAAGACAGCTTTATGAGACGGCTTTAAAAAAGTGGGAATTGAGTCACTAGAAAATATATTTTTACTACTGTTTCAATCTGTTTCACATCTACTCAATACATTTATTTTCCTTGAAACTCACAAAATTCCAGACATCTTTTCCTCCAGGAAAATAACCAGAAGAGAAAGCACTTAACAACAAGCTTGATGTCATTTAGGATGAAGCCTAAAGTAGGACTGAAAGGGTTGGTTTATACCAGGTAAATACCTTGTGGCTCTATTCTATTAAGTATGTTAAAGAATTTGATATTTGCATCATTGAATTTCCTGCTGGACTCAAGAACCTTCTATGTGACAGCTCAAGAGGAACAAACTTCGTTTCAGAGTCCAGATTGCTCAGAGTCTGGTATAATTGACACAACATTGGCACTTCTGCCAACTTATTCAGTGTTATTGACCTCCTCAGAGCTGACAGATACCAACAGCTCCTCTTGAATTTACTCAACGTCTTTTCTCAGTTCCTCATGGGGACAGTTATATTAGGATGCAAAGTGATATCATGGAATAAAACTTGCAATTTGTATCAATGTCTCAAGTGCCTGACTTATTTTTACATAAAGTCAATCAAATGGAAGAGAAAGGAACAATCTCCATTTAGTTGTCTTGTGGGAAAATATATTGCCTTTGGATTTAATTGCAGCTCATGTAGACAATTATTTTAGCTCTGTTGACCAGTGACATTTTCTTTATGATGTCTGTGGCATCTTATTTGGGAAAAGGATTGCCTCAAATTTATGTCTCAGTATTTTAAAATGAGAGCCAAGGAGGTTGCATGTCATTGTCAGGATGACTTCACCTACTGCCCTCCAACTAAAGGAACGGGGCTTCTCAAAGCCACACTCTTTAGCTGATACAATTCTGCCTGAGGCCAGCATGTTATGAGCCCCACAAAGGTGTATCAAACTCTGAGGGCTGACCAGCAACCTCCCTTAAATGGCCTCAAAAATAATTAGCTCTGAGGGCTGATTGTGTGTGTTGGAAAAAGCAAAAAGGTTTTAATAGAAGAGAAAATAAAAAGCTATACAGAACAAAAGAACAAAAGCCGTGCACAGTGCAGGGAAGGCCCTTGCACGGGCTAGGACACCCCAAAAAGTGCCAAGAGACTTTGTGCTTGTTCATAGGTATACAACGATCAAGGAGGGGT
>VXBB01003680.1:0-18210 GCA_013399915.1 Illadopsis cleaveri | reverse complement strand
CAGCCACAAAGCTAAAGCCAAGTAAATGCTTTAGGAGGCTTACTATGAGACAAAGGCTCTTTTCAGAGCCACCCACATTTGTCATTAAGGGTTGAGTCACTGTAGTTTTGGTTATCTAGTGCAAGGAGACACATGCACGTAAGTCTGATTTTTCTTAAAGACTTTTATGATGTTCTTGTTCCTGTTGGAGATTGTCTTAATGCTAGTTTCTTTTTTCCTAAGGAACCTGTTTTTATCGCCGAGGTAATTTTAGTTATTAATGACTTTTTAGAATTAAAATTTGTTTATTGATTAAAGTGTTGTCATTTCAATGTGTTAACAGTGGGAAGCAGCGCTTTTATATTGCCGTAAATATCTAATGCCCCGGCCGGCCAGCTCCGACTTTGCTTTCAGTGCTCTCTTCACTAGGTAGTCGAGGACAACATCAGAGGCTTTAAAGCAAACTGGTTTGTTTCTGTTTCCTTTAAGGGTACTAAGTAGAAGCTAGTAACTGTTGCACCTTCATGTTTCAGAGAAAGGGAAATGAGAAGGGAAGCAAAACTTGCCGACAAAAAGAAATTTAAAGCTTCGAATAGTATTACGCGGTCCTGGCAGCAACTTTGAATTAATGGTTTCTCAACATGAGGTGCGTTCCTAGCCTCGGGCCCCTGACTGATCTACTTTTGCTGCCTTTGGACACTCATGTATGAGAGTCCCACCGGCTCTCCTTGGTAGAATTGTAGAACACTAGGGAAAGACCAGGCGGGGCGGAGTTGCCTATGCTCCCAAGGAGCGGTCTGATGTGATGTGCCAGCACGGTGGTGGTCGTTGCATTACACTGGAGAGAGCACCATCGCTTCCAATTTTATTTTTCTGGCACTCATCACTGGATCCATGCCCTCTTCTCCCGGTGATATGGGGCGTTTCGAGCTGGCACTTGGTTTTGGGAAAAAGTAAATAATTATTTCAAAAGCTGCTGCTCTTAAAGCAGGCCACAGTGTTGCTTTCAAGTTTAATCCTCTGGTGATGCCCTGCTGGAGTTCAATTTCCTTCTGGCTTTAGTGGGGCTCTTCCTGGCTTATTTTTCCCTTAGCATCTCTTGCAGGCCCTTGGCTGCAGAAGCCAGCAGCTTCTTGGCTTCATGAAGCTCTGTCTTGCAGTTTGTGGCACCACAGCAATGGGAGCAGTTTTCAACATGACCATCTTTCCCCATCTCTATCCTCCAGTACAGGGAAAAAGAGATGACTTAACATCTGAGACCTGGTGTTCACTGAGTTTAATTTTCCTAAAACTGAGTCGGTGATCAGTTCACCCTTCCACAGGGGAAGGAAGTCTACACTCCCCTCTGTGTCACCCTGTTCCGCATAATGAAACTGTACTCTGCATATTGGATTGTAGCAAATAATGGGAAAGACTTCTGAGAAAAAACGTGTGTGCATCATTTCTATGTTGTGTGACTAAAATTAAAATCTAGTTTGTAGACTGCAGATACTCCCAACAGAACAATTTTATGGGTTACTTCATCTTATAAAAGGATGCTCTGGTATTAATGGTACAGTGGTAATAATCAAGAAGATATATAATTAATAATCATTATTGTAGTTATTCATCTCAAATTTTTTTCTGCTGAAGAATGTGTTTATTCATTATGCAGTTGTACTTTCGAGTTACATACATGGGAAATAAAGCCATAAAATAAAGATAGGGCTACATGACCTCTAAATTATGAAGGGTCACAGGACCTCAAATGTATACTGTACAGCCAGACACTCTCATGAAAATGCTTTATATATGTGGTTTACCAAAACTGGGCTAAGTGGGCAGAACTGTTTTGAAAATATATGTATTTCCTAACAATGCTGATGTGAGCACCGGCAGCCTCTCACCACCCCGCCCCCCCCGGCTCCTAGTGCTCGAGAAAAGGAGTCTGTACGCAGTTTGGAACGGCGGGATGCGGGAGGCACTGTGGCTCCCGGACTGACGAGTTGGCTGTGCTTTAAAATGAAGGAATTATATACTAATTTGTGGTTGGTTTCTTCTGGTGTTCTTTGGGATTTTTGTGGGGGTTTTTTTGTTGTTTTTGTGCGTTTTGCGATTTAATCGCAGAAGTTTCGTTTGGGCACATTAAGGAGGAGGGCTCGGCTGAAGTTGAGTTATTCCGTTGCTGCATAAATATAGCGGGGGAGGGTGTGGAGGTAAGTGACAGAGTGGAACTGTTCCCACTGGGAGCCATCATTTCTCCAGCGACAACGAAATCCTTTGGGTTTGTTGGTCAGGTCGTGACAAGCACATATGTTCCTGATCCCTGCGCTGGTGCCAGGGACGGTGATTTAAGGACTAATCCGCCTCTGGGAGGAGGGAAATGGCGGGATGGAGCAGGACTTCACAGCGGGAATGGGAGTCTTCCGGGATTAGGACCTCATCAGGTAGTGCTATTCTGGCTTCCACAAACATCCTGCGCGCTGCAAGAGGCCCCTGGGAACAGCGGGGAGAAGGCATGTTCCTGGAAGGGCAGAGCAGGGCCCTGGATTTTAAAATCCAGAAACAAGATATTTCCTCTTCAGTGTCGTCCCAGCCCCCAGTTAAAGTGTTTTTTACTTTACCATTGTCAAGAAAGAAATTTGTCGGGTGAAGCAGAAAAGTAGACATTATTCAGTTCAGATAAATGCTGTAAATTAATCCCAGCTTTTGTGCAATTTCCCGGTGTTTCCCTGTTCTTTATACCATGTCATTTCCTGCTGAGAAATGTGAGCTGCTACGGTAAGTCTGAAGTACAGCACATACACATCCTATGAGGTTTTGCATGACATGTATGTATCAGCTAAGGCTAAAATTTCAGCAGCTACATATGCTTCTGAAATGTGACTATTTCACTTCTTCCATCGGGTTTTTGTCAGCGATTTCAAAAGCCTCTGCATGTAGAGAGTAGAACAGACTCAAGTAAATCTGGCTTCCTGAGGTAGCTCAGCTGAGTTCAGGCATCTGGTCTGCCTGTGATGCAGTCAGTCCAGTCTGCTGATCCTTGGAGCACAGGTGGAGGCAGCTCTGTTTAAAGAGTATTTTTATGTGTTGAAAGACTGGGGCTATGCCATTCCTATGGTAATTTTTGTCCTCTTTTCAAAGTGGAATGACTGAAGGCACTAACCTTGCTATGTCTCAAGAGCATAAGGAAAAAAAAACCCCAAAACTTGATCACATGGAATGTTCAGATTGTGTTTTGTTGCAGTGGCTATTTGCTACAAAAGGAAAAGAGGATGCATACCAGAGATCTGTGCATTTCTTCACAGTTCTGATACTGCACAAAAGGAGGTCAAAACCTTTCATCTGTTTGAAGTTCAGACTTCAGATGTAACACTATGTGTGCTCTCTTCTTATATCAGGAATTATTTCTTCCACTTTCCTATGACATTTGCAAGTAAAAAAAAAAATCTACATTCAACGTAAGTAAGAGTACAAGGGCAAAAAAGTTGTGAATTTTATGTGGGATTTAAATTCCAATCTGTTCTGGAACTCTTTTCAATCTACTTTTTTCCTAGTTGCAAAATGAATTATGTTAAGAATTGCTTCCTAAGATTTACAGTATTGAAAATGAAAGAATGAACTTTATTTATTAATACCTTTTATCATTTTTTACACAGAATGCTTTTGGAACAACCACCTTGATAGGACTACAGTCAAATAATTTAGTTTTTTGTAGCCATGAAAGAAGTCTAACCAAAACCACCCTTTCCACCTACATAGGCCTTCGGTTCTGTGACCCCAGTCCCTGAGGAAAGAGCTGCCTCTGCTCATTGTAATGCTTCTTCCTTCCTTGTATGTGTGTGAGCTGGGAAGGGAGAAGTTCCCAGCTGCATTCCCATCTACTTTCAGCCCTCTCCTCCAGTGAGATTTATGTCATGTCTTGAGCTGTGCTGTTCTCTGAATGGCACAACCCTTAGACCAGGTTTTTGGAACCTGAGGTCTCAATATTTTTCATTTACCATCTAACCTGGGCAGATTTTCATTGCTGGCTGAAAACATTACATCAAGGTGTATATAAGACACAATATTTTGCTCTAGCTGCAGTCAATACTTTCTACTGCAACTGTAATTAATTTAAAACATAATATTTTCTATTTAAAATACGAAAGAAAGCCTCTGGGAAACTAACACTTGGTTGTCAGGTAATTATATTCTGTGGCTATTAAAAAAAAAAAATCGGGTTTGAGAGCAGATATTGTTTTACTTCATTAATAAAAACAAAACAAGCATTAAAAAAAACCCCAAGCAAACCAAAAAATCCCCGCCAAAACCAAAAACCCTCAAAACCCCCAGGAAGCAGCAGAAGGTTGCTACAGACCATCCATGATTTGTTCAGGATTTGGTCTGGGTGTATGGCATCTATTTCTCATTTCTGATTCACTATTTAATCAGTGAACTAGAGAGTAGAGACATTCGTTTGCCCAGCTGGTGTATTTCACTTTTGCAGAAATAAAAAGAGAGGATGTTTTCTTTTTCAAATGTGATGATGAATAAACATAAAATTTACTGCAGGGATGGTCACCTAGAGAAGATATACGTTCTTCCAGGAGTGATATTAACTTTATTATTCTGGTAAAAATAAAATAGGGGGATTTTTTGAATCTGGTTATGTTGTTCTTCAATATTTCTTTTTTGCTGTTCATTTACTACAGGACTAAACCGTAATGTCACTCTGATAATTTGAGATACAAAGCGTCGCTGATATTAAAAAAAAAAAAAAAAAGACAAAAATCTTTGCATTACCAAGTGTAGATATTCCAAATATTTCAGATGCCATTAATCAAGAGGTATTTTGAAGGTAAATATGGAGGGTAGATTAAAAGACAACATGAAAAGCCTGTTTATAGATTATGTGTTCAAACACTTCTCAATTTTGAGAATTGTTGGGATTAATTACTTTGCACTGGAAGGTCAACAAACTGGGCTCTAGGGCACATGAGCTGATGAGACCATAAACTTTTTGATAAAAAAATGTCACAAACACAGAACAAGCTGAAACTGGCAAGACAGAAGCAGAATGAAGATGGACCAAGGAACCAATTGCAAGAATGAGACAACTTCAGAAAGAGGCCAACCCAGTGACCAAATAAATCAATATGACATCAAGGGACCACCACCAAGAGTTAAATTATTGGATTTGGGGATCGGATGATAGGTGGCACGGATATAAGTTGTGTTGCAATCTGGTGGAGGGGATTTCTCTTTGCAGGCACCAAGCTCTATCTGCTCTCCACACTGGATAAAGAAACTACTTAGTCAGTTGGAAACTCATCTTCAAAGAGGAACCTAGAGCAGGAAAACTGTTTGAGGGGGCATCTGCTTAGTTCCTTCATGGTTTGGTGGCAGCAGCAATAATACCTGCTCTACCAGGATGATGTATTTGAACACCATGCCCTCTTACTGGTGCTGGGTGATGTCACCTGGGTAGGGTGTCTTTAAGAATACAAAGAGGACTGCTCTGAAATAAAAAGGAAAAAACAGTAATGAACATGAATTATGGTAGAATAAGCTGTCATATGATTCTATACTCACACTATTTGCATTAGTGATTTTGAATGTTCATCTTATTGTGGCATGACATTTTTAAAATTTATTATTTTTGCTGAGCTTAAATCCTACTACTTTTATGTCTGGTGAAGAGAACAAGTTCAAAACATCTTCCATCATGGTAGCTCTTTGTCAGTTCAGAGACTTTGTTCTCAGCACTGTTAGAAAAGTGAGAGTTATGTTACAATCAGATCTGATGTCAAATGTATGCTCACATAATAGCCCCCTAATATTGCCTTATCATTCATACTGAAACTGAAAGACACAATCAGCAGCATTTTGCTTTCTGTTTAGTGAAGAGTTGCATTGGCCTAGAAACAATTTCACACACTGAAACAATCTATTTTGAACAATCCTCTGAATTTCTGTGACAGGCCCTAATGAAGTGTGCAACATGGGCCACAAAAACACAGGAAAGGCAAAACGAACACTTATGATCTGGGAGACCAAAAGACATCACCAAGACCCTACTTTAAATCAGGCAGCAGGGCTTTCCCATGATAGCTGTAGTTTGAACTGGGATATTTTTAAATGACTGATTATACAGAATAGCCACTGACAAATGCTTCAGGTGACCATCTTCACCTGTCAAAATATGAGTACTTCTTTGTGCTTTTCTAGTGACCCAGAAAAACTTGACAAAGCCTAGAGACTGGAATATACAATGGTTTAATTATCTTTTAAGGTGTTAGACATATACAAGCACTCGGAATAAGCAATCTGTTTCAGTTTGCACTGAAGTACTCGGAGAGATAGCAAAACACCATTTCAACCTGATAAAGAAGAGTTTGGAGAAAGCCTCTTCCCACTGGATATCTGAAATCCAATCTGAGAAGTACCCATAACCCTTCAAACTGAATTTAACATTTATTAGGTATTAGGTGACAGATTAATGAGAGACCTGGTGCCTATCATGTTACCTGTACTAACTAAGAATATGCAAGACAGTAGTAGAAAGTTCACTTTTGTGATTTTGTGGTCCCTGTATGAATTAAGTATGTTCATAAATTAACAATATATACTTGAAATTTAGGATTATTCAGATCCAGTTATAAAGTGATAATGGCTTTGATCTGCATCTATGGTGGCATGTAATTATCCAAGAATGAGAGGGAGGGACTCAGAAAGTCTGCAGCTTGAGCCTAATTTGTAGCTATGTGATAAAGTCTGGTAGCTTACAAAGTCAGCCCAATGTGTCTAGTTTCTCAGTATTTAATAATTTTATTACAATTAATGACAGATAAATGCAGAAAGGTCATAAAGCAAAATATATCAATCTTCACATGTTTTCTTACTTGCAAGGAGAACCTAAGACAGTCACAGGGGGAAGCTAGGCAAGTTACTGTAAAAAAAAATCACATGAACACTAGAATTATAAAGACAACTGGTGAAGATAAATGAGATCTTATAAAGTACTATTTTGTATTGATCACTGGGCTATTTGCAAGAGCTGAAGGTAAATGTCACTTGTGGCTATATAAATTCTTTTGCAGTATAGTGCGCTGTACTAATCTCAACTTTTGCAACAAAAAATAAACCGAATCTCCCAAAACCCCAAAGACTGAGCACCACCAAGTGGTAGATCTTACTATAGCAATGCTGCACATGGATGAGTAGCCATTAATAACAATTTATTCCCTCCCGACTAGAAAATCCAGGATTTCTATTCTTCAGTCTACAATAGACATAACGTGGAAACTTGCAATAGTAAGGTTTTGCTCATATATAACAAAATACTGAAAATTGTGCGAAGCATAAATTAAGGAAAGCAACACCTAAGAAAACCCCACCAACATCCCCACCCATTTAAAACCATATTCACAGCTCTATTGCAGTTAAAGAATGTTCATTAACACTGTAAACTCAAGAGCAGTATTTTATTAAAATAACTCCTAAAGTAGTATGCAAACCCCAAAAACCCTTTTTAAAAAAGTGAAAGATTCCACAATAAGACTGTACAGCCCTTTTACTGAAAAAGTGGGTAGCTCTTAAAAGAGCCTTTGGGTTAAGCCGTATGTTTAGCAGGTANGGCGGACTTGGCCGGCTCGGGCATGACAACGATAGCTCGCCTCCTAACACCACGGAAGCGCCGTCGGATTAGCCCACAGGCAGTGTGAGAAGGGGCGGCTGCGTGCCACACATTTATAGCACCTCTATGCAAATGAGCAGCATTGGCCCTGCGCACTCTCATTGACCAAAACAGAGCGTGATGTCATCAATCCCCAGTATTCGCGTCTGATTGGTTAGAATTGGATTCGCCTTCTCATTGGCTGCAAATCACAAGACCTACTTCTCAGCCTATCAGCGAAGGGACGAGATAGTAAAACGAGAGCAGAGCTGGGGAGCGCTGTGTGCCTGCTTGGCTGTGCTGCGAGTTGGTGTCCGAGGGGAGCGAGCGAGGAAAGATGTCCGGGCGCGGGAAGCAGGGCGGGAAGGCGCGCGCCAAGGCCAAGTCGCGCTCGTCGCGGGCCGGGCTGCAGTTCCCCGTGGGCCGCGTGCACCGGCTGCTGCGCAAGGGCAACTACGCGGAGCGCGTGGGCGCCGGCGCCCCGGTGTACCTGGCGGCCGTGCTGGAGTACCTGACGGCCGAGATCCTGGAGCTGGCGGGCAACGCGGCCCGCGACAACAAGAAGACGCGCATCATCCCCCGCCACCTGCAGCTCGCCATCCGCAACGACGAGGAGCTCAACAAGCTGCTGGGCAAGGTGACGATCGCGCAGGGCGGCGTGCTGCCCAACATCCAGGCCGTGCTGCTGCCCAAGAAGACTGAGAGTCACAAGGCTAAAGCCAAATGAACCCCAGAGGATAAGCGGCCCATTTGCTCTTCTGGAAAAACCCAAAGGCTCTTTTCAGAGCCACCCACATGGTCCTAAGGGAGCCGAGTTACCAAACAAGAGTGAAAGCCATTTTGTATTAACTACTCAACCCATGTTTTATTTTGTTGTTGTTGTTGAATATAGTAGCAATGTTCTCCATATTTTCGTTAGCACAGTCGTGCAACAACGTCTTACTCATTCACGTAGTTTCTGGTAAGGGATGTTTTCCGTTCAGTCCTTAGGTCGGGAACACAAGGACACCATTCGTTGAGAGTTCCTGTCCCTCTCCGCTTTTTCGCCTCATTCTTCTCCGAGTGGCTGATACACAGTTGCGGAGATAAAAGACATAATCATCCTCGGGACAGGGAGGGGGAAGGGCAGCGGGCCGGGATTTCCGCTGGCCAATCCTTGGGCAGGGCGGGCGTTTTCAATACTTAAAGCTCCTTCTTTCTTATTGGGAACAAAAGGATTGGGAGAGATCAGCACTATCTTTGTGTCAGTAAAGAAACCCTCCCCTCCTCCCCCTTATCAGACAAAGGCATTTACGGAGATATCTTAGGAGAAATAATTCAATAGAGTAGATATGGCTCAGTAGTAGCACGCCTGGCAATTGCACTACTTTGTTACAAAATATATCTTTAAAAAACATACATACAATTTTTTATCAAATAATTATAAAAAATTGGTTTTGGCTAGTCAAAGTAATCACTCGGGAAAAAAAAAAAGTCTACGCTTCCCTAAAGTCGCCGCGCTCTACCGCGTTCTTTAGTATTTCTTTAAGTAATCCTATAGAACAAAAAACACAAGACACAATTGACCTCTTGACGACTTACGAATTGCTGAACCCTTGTTGCATGTTACGGACGACCTCGGTGCATCAGCTCCTTTAGGGAAGGTGTGGGTGGCTCTTAAAAGAGCCGTTGGATAACAAAATATGTAGAACAAAACTCTTCCGGTACAATTTACTTCTTTTTCGGCGCCGCCTTCTTTGCCTTGGCCGCTTTGGGTTTGGCGGCCTTAGGCTTGGCTGCTTTCGGCTTTACCGCTTTCGCCTTAGCCGGGCTCTTCGCTGCCTTCTTGGGGCGGCCTGCCTTCGCAGCTTTCTTGGGGCTCTTGGCCGCTTTCTTGGCTGCAGCGGCCGCCGGCTTCTTCGCCTTCTTGGGACTCTTCTTCACCGCCGCCGCCTTCTTCGGCTTCTTGGCGGCGCTGGCGGGCTTCTTAGCCGCCGGCTTCTTCGCCTTAGCTGCAGGCGCCCTTTTCTTGGGGGCTTTTTCTTTTACTTCTCCAGGTTTTTTGTTTAGACGAAAAGAGCCGGAGGCGCCGGTGCCCTTGGTCTGCACCAGGGTGCCCTTGCTAACGAGGCTCTTGAGCCCCAGCTTGATGCGGCTGTTGTTCTTCTCCACATCGTAGCCGCCGGCGGCCAGCGCCTTCTTGAGCGCGGCGAGGGAGAGCCCCTTGCGCTCCTTGGAGGCGGACACGGCCTTGGTGATCAGCTCGGTGACGCTGGGCCCCGCGGGCTTGCGGGCTTTGGAGCCGCTCGCCGCCTTCTTCGGCTTCTTGGCGGCGGCCTTGGCACTGGGAGCGGGTGCATCAGGGGCGGCAGTGGGAGCGGTCTCGGACATCGCGGCGACTTCTTCTGCGGAGCAGGCGAACACAATTGGGTTGGCCTGGGTCAGATGCTCGTATTTTTAGAGTGGAGCCGCGCGGTGATTGGTGAGTTGCAGAGCCCGCCCCGCTGTACGGCCGGGGAGCCTTTCGGTGTGCTCGATTTGTGTTTCTTTGGACTAACAAAAGTGTATTTTCCTCGGAATTTCTACCACCAAATCGCCCAATTTCCCCAGTGAGGGGGGAGAAGAGCAGGTACTTGCGTTCGGGAGAGTTTCCTGCAGCAAACACGCGATTTGAGTTAAAGGAGAGGCGATAAATCCCGTGTGCTGCTGCTGGAGAGACCTCTGAAGGGAGAAACTTTTGTTTTTCCTTGCAAATTAAAAATTTCCTTTTGACATAAATGTTACAGCAACAACTCAGTCTTATTCTTTAGAGGGTTTTCTTGGGGTCAAAGTTGGAATCTGACGATTTGAAGCTGTTTTGACAGTTTAAATTGATTTTGAAGAGGAGGAAGTAACACAAACTCCTTTTTCAGCTCTGAATATGGATTAAGAACCGGTTCCTTTGAACCATGTGTTTTACCTACTAAAACGCTAAAGTCTAGTGAAATAGTGTCTGGTACAACCTCCTATTCCACTTTTTATAGAAACATAAGCAATTTGTTATTATCTGGAGATTTATGAACAGTTGGTTTATTTTGTCTTCCTGGAATTTCAGTACATGGGAGGCAAAGTTACTCTGCTGCCCTATGTGGGGTGTTTTCTTTTTGTTTGTTTTCCAAACAAATTTTCAACCAATTATTAAGTAAATCAAGCTATTTGCTTATCATGTTCCATTTTATTTTGAAGTATATAGTTATTTAAAACCTTATGTTATGAACTACAGCTTTGTAAAAGAAAGCAATTTGCTGAACTTCTGTTGTTTATGGAAATTGTCTTTGTCTCTGGTAACTTAAGATTTGCAAGGACTAGCCTTGCAGTTTAGTAATCATGCTCTTCATTCCCAAAGAATATTATCTTGTTTTAAATTGTCTTTAAAAGTAGTAGAATTTTAAACCATATTACTGCTTGGATTTTTTTATATGTCTCACAGTATGTGGCTACACAAAGGTTTACGTGAAGCCTCTGAATTCTGAATCCTCTTCTCACTCTAAATAAAACCCACCTAATTTTTACTTGTGCATTTTATAGCAATCACTGAACTAAGGAAATATTTTTATGACAGAAACTAGAGCACTTTGTGATAACCTGAGTTTTAACAGTGGGAATGGTAGGCCATAGGTCATTCCTAAAGAACCAGGAAAGAGTCAATCAATACTAATATCTGGTGGTAGGTGGTGTAATATGCTGAACAGAACAGAGCTCTGGATTAATATTTCATTAATCTGTAACCTATTATGAAAAAAGTGTATCACCCATTGCCTTTTGTCGTTGTTTAAGAACCACAAAGACTACACTTCAGCCAGCCCTTGGTATTACCTGATATAACATACAATGTGAATACAGTATTTAAGTACATATTAGCAACTAGAAATTCTGAGTGTATGAGTAGATAGTTTTAGGGAAATGTAATTCTATTTCTGTGTCATGGTTTTATTTATAATGGCTATTTTGTAAATACTAAAATGTATATAAGATGGGAGATTTAGCTTGCTGTAAAACTGTGTTTCAGGGAATATGAAATTATGAATAAATGCAATGAAGGGAAAAATTGTGACCTCCACCCCATAATGATAAAATACCATAAAAATGGTTGCAGTGAAACTGCACCTGAGCTCTGTAATACCTTAAGGGGAAAATAATTGAGAGAAGAGCTAATCAAATTGTGACTTTCAAGGTCCTGTTCTGCAATACTATGTAACACAAAGTAAGGATACAGGGATTAAATGGAGTAGATGTGGGTATTGCAGATACACCTTCAGAAATTGCCAAATGGAAGTAAAATATTTTGAAGCCTTTATCCTGTATACGTAAAACTATGAATGAACCTTTCCATTGATTTCACTGCATAGTGTAATAAGGTAGCACTTGCTGAGATGATGTGAAATTTAGCAGTTGCCTAGAGGCTTCATTGCATATAGACAGAGGAAAAGTATAGACCATGAATGACATGACAGCAAAATAAAAAATTCCTTTTTGCTTATTCTTGTCATTTTGAGCACATGTACTTCAGTAATCTTCACTGAAGGAAATGTAAATATTCCAGCTCTCATTTGTGGCTTCACAGAGTCTTTATTCACATTTGTTGGTGGCAAAATTGAGGTGGCTAAAATGGTCACTATCCCAGTTTTCTTCCTGGCTTTTCTCTCAGCAGTTGTTACCCTTTCCTGTTTTCCAAAGAGGACTACTAAGTATGCATGCATCAGCTTCTGGTCTCCAGTTACAATCTAGTAACTTAAACTGAAGTAACTTCAGAAATTTCATGACAGAGAAACTATTTTTTTAATGGTTTTGCAGCAAAGAGATAAACCAACTAATGATGTAGAATTGCTGCTTGGAACACATATTCTTTATGTGAAAGAAATACATGCAGGAATAATATTTTGAAAAGTTAGGGTGTATTTTGCAATTTTAGGAAGAGCTGTTCTGCAGTCAGAACATATGTACTCAGGCAGAGAAAAAATGTGGTGAAAGATTACCTAAAAGGCAGAAGTGTGAGTTTTACCTCCAGCTGAGCAAATGAAGAAGGGATATGATCCTGTTTTAGATAGAGAATATTTTGGAAAAATATCATTGAGAAGACACTACATAGACTGTTACATGCAGCTTGGTTTTCCCAATGAAACTAGAGGGAGGTAGAATTCATTATTCAGTAAGAGAAGGAAGGTAATATCAGGATCTCCAGAGATACTTCTGGAGAAGGCACCACTGTAAGGTCTACTTCATATGAATGATTTCAATCCTTCTCACCTTACGGGCACCCCAGCAGGCCACACTACATCAAAAACCAGCAATCTCAGCCCTCCCTGCGAGGTGCTTCCCTTCAGATACCCAAATTTGTCCAACTTTTGCAGTTACCATTAAGACCTCTTGGCTTAAGCAAGGAGACATAGAACAACAGCCAAGGGTTGGCACTACACCTGAGCTATCAAACGTTCCCATCTGCAGTTTAGGACCTGCCAATACTTGTTCCTACGAAAATAAGCTGTGGGTTATATTTAGGTCTGTCTGCATGAAGGAGGTGTAGCACAGTAGCTGTTCCCAAGCAATTTTGTTAGGAGGCATTAGCATGAGAGCCAGCCACACAATTGTGGCTACTGGGCTGCTGTGCCTGCTGTAACTGAGTGCTGTGGTCAGTCACTCTCAGCCGAAGGAAGCACAGCTGTTACACTCGGGCACCAGCGCCCCTCTCCTTGCTTCAGATGGCAATTTCCAGAGAGATTTAGGTGAGGGCCTTTACATTATGTTCTGCATTCCCACATACATGTTCCACAGGAAAGAGGTATAAATGCTCCCTGCAACTGTGATTACACTCCTATTACAGTGTTACACCCATGCCTTACTTGCCCTCAGTGACATCATCTTTCATCTGAGTTTCAAAGAATAACACTTGTGCGATCCAACCAGCCAGCACAGTTTAGCAACTTTTGCCACTTTAGCTAAGGAGTTTTAAAGTGAGATCTACCAAACTACAAACTTGTTGCAGCTCAGCAGAACAAGCCTCTGCCTCCATAATACTAATGTGTCTGCTGCTAGTGGTGTTAAGGCTCCTAAGTATCCTTAGGTCACATAAGGCCTTTTAAATTCAGGGTATGAGTGAGCATCTATAGGGAACAGAACAAATAGGGTAGGGCAATGGATGACTGTCCTCATAGACTCAGCTTCCTGGAATGTTGTACACTCCTCCCTTGGTTAAGGGTTGGGGCACCTGTTGTATCCTCCCTTCTTCATTGCCATGGCATATAATTTGGCAATTGAAAATCTGTAGGTTAAAACCTGGATATGTCCATAATTAGGAGGGATTGAGAAGAAAATCCTTTCTGGGAAAGCAAAAAAAAAAAAAATGTTAGCAAAAGTGCAAGGGGCCAGAACCTTTCAGAGAGCAGCCAATGATGAAAAAAATATGGATTTTGTTCTTTACTGTGTGTGTGTTTATTAGCTCAATGCATTTTTACTTTTTTCACACACAGTGAAAAGGTCCATAGTCAGATATCAAAGGGTATCCATCTATACCTCAGAGTACTTTGGTCTTCTAAAACTAATCCAAGCCACTTGAAAAATTGTGTTCTGGATCACCCTGGCATGGTTTGAATGTCGTCATCAATGGGAGATTGAAGACACCTCAGGCCCTTAGACAAACTGTCCCTGAAAGGTGAACAACATTAACAAAAGCAGCATCAGCTACGGCTGCCTGAAGAAATTGTCTCCTCCTAAACTGAGAGTGCCTTGCTTTGACCTGCATTTAGTAGTGAAGTCCGCTGAGGAAGGGTGACATCAGGCTGTCTTTTCATAGCAGCCTCTCCATCAGCACAGAATCCTGGCTGCTCAGACTGGTAAGCAGCTCACACAGAGTGATGCTGAGAAGCTCAGTCTTCCTCCCTGCAACACTGCAGCACTTCCGTGTATTTTGTGCCCTCCACGCATTTCTGCTTGTATGACAGTCCTCTCTGTGACTTCTGGTATGCGGGAGGGAGCAATGTGGTGAATCTAAATGTCACTTCCCATTCCAGCCAGAAACGTGTTTGGAACCTGTGGGGAAACAAAGTGTCCTTGGATACATCGTGCATGCACAGCTGGTGTGCAATCTGCCATCTTCTTGGCTCTTGACATCCCAGACACTGATGTGACACCCTTCCAGATAAATTTGGGTTGGCAGGCAACTCACTTTTTGGCCTCACAGGCACTGAGAGTGGCACCCAGGCACAATGTAGGCTAAGAGCCAGAGCACTCTGTAACACATCATGTGGAGGTCCTGTCCTTAAGTGGTGCTACCTTC
Source organism: Illadopsis cleaveri (assembly GCA_013399915.1). Taxonomy (NCBI): domain Eukaryota; kingdom Metazoa; phylum Chordata; class Aves; order Passeriformes; family Timaliidae; genus Illadopsis; species Illadopsis cleaveri. Next base: position 3,304 of record VXBB01003680.1, on the reverse strand, counting down.
CTGTTATTCATCAGAGGTGTAAAGGTGAAGCAGGTACTGGCTCTAGACAAGGCTGTTTGTTCCATCTTTCTAGAGCAGGAGAATTGCAAGTTAGCATTTGGGAGCTCTCTGTATAGACTGTTTTTCCATAGAGGGGAACAAAAAGGTTTTGAAGAGTTGTTCACTGTGTAAGTATTATGCTGTAGTTCATGTTTTTACAATACATGTTTTGCAGCTGTGCAGTCCCTGATCTGGTGCCAGAGTAGACCTCTCTCAGGTCAGTACGTTGTCCAGATTTCCAGGGGCACTGGAAAGGCTGGCTGGTGCCTTAATTTCCCCCCAATATACTAATGAGGTCAGCAGCTTGTCACTTCTGCTGTCATTTAGTTAGGAGGCTAGGAAGTCGGGAATCTGGCCTCAGAGGCTCATGAGACTAGATATATATACAGTTTGGGCACATTCAGGAGGAATATATTCCATCTGTTTTGTCTGCAAATTGCCTTGGTCCCAAAAAAATATTGGCTTACATAATGAGTGTATTCAAACTTAATCTTGTTCTTTCTGGCACAGGTGTTTTTCTGCTTTGGAACTGAAAAAGCCATCAAGATTTTGTTGACTTGGTTTTGAAATAGGAAATAGAGTAACAAACTTTAACATTTGTATGCTGTTTGAGGTTAGTAGTTTGCAACATCTGACATTTAATTGCATAGTTAACAAGACTAGCACAGAAGCCCAGCACTGAGCAGCTAGGAGCAGGGATCAGCAGACAAACAGCTGTACAGGGGCGGTAAGGAAAGAGAAACCTGCTGGGGTTTGGGTTTGCTCAAACTGCAATGAGACATGTATAAGGAAACTTAATAGATTAAATTACTCAAAGCTGTTGAAAAGGGTCCTGGTGATCAATAACATGAACATTTTGAGTAATTTTAATGTTAATTGCCCAAATCTAAAGCATGGTCTTTTAAACAAAAAATTCACTAGGATAAAAAAATAAAAAAGGAAGGAAGGAAGGAAGGAAATAGAAACAAAACCTAAATGAAGGAAAAAAATGCAATCTCTTCTTGTTTTGTTAATTCTTTAGAAGAAAACAGGCCTTGGCATGCTTGAGTACATAGGAAGAGTTTCAAGGGCTGTGGATGGAGGCAGGAATTTTAGTTTGCATTTGACACTAATTAAAAAAATAGGTTCTTAATCTTAGTTCTTAGTCTTTAAGTCTGTTTGGGTTTTGATTTTTATTTTAATTTTACCACATGTGCTTATTGTCCCTTTATGGTGAATGGTCTTAGCTTTAGTTTGTGGTTTTGTTTGGGTCTTTTGGGGTTGCTTTTTTTCATCTTCCCCTTGGGTAGCAGGCTCATCTGGTTATGTCCTTTCAAACTTGAGGGACACACAAGCTCTATTAGGCTAGTGGAAACAGAAAAACTGTAAGTCTAGGAGACGTCAGAAGAATACACAGTGTAGTAGAACTTGTTTCTTAAGTTAGTAATATCAACAGCGATCCAGAGTGGGGAGAAATTAATGGGCATTATAAGCAGGACAGCCTTGAGATTCTGCTCTTTTTGAATTGCATGCTGGAGACATAGTTATAACACTTGAAGAAATGAGTAATTAACAGGAAACTACTCTCTGGACCAATATCCCAGCTCTGACAGAGGCTAGTAAATAAAGAGTATAAGAATACCTGATAATCTCATCAAAGTGGTTCTTTACATTTTAGTTCTCTGTAGGCCAGAGACTCTGAATCAGATGGGGTGTCTTAGAACAGGGATGAATTAGGGAGCCGCAAATGGATTTTTCTTCTTTGTGTATAGCAGTTGCTTCCTCTAAACAAAACATTTTTCATGTTTTGGGATTGCTTTAGCATTACCAATCAAAAGGTTGAGGAATAGGTGGGTGGGAGTGGTAGATGGATAAATGAGTGATGGAGATGTAGTATTAAATGGACTGTGTCCCTTTAGTGAAGGATAGTCATAGTGGAGAATTCCATTAATATGTGGTTAACTGTCCTCAGTGTGTGCCTGTGTTATAAAATGCTGCTGGAAAACATGCATGAAATGGAACAAAATGCCCACCAGCAAAGAGAGTGAATTGAATACCCTTCCCTGTAGCTGCAGAGATGAAGATAATACTTATGAAACAGAGGGAATGGCAAGTCATATAAAAGAAGAGATAAAAAGGAATCAAAGGTCTTCAGGGCCAGGCTGAGACATTCTTACCTGAAATATCTGAGCTGAAAGATGCTGTGAAACAATTACTTCACCATAGTATTTTAGACCCTGTCATATTTTCAGACTTACCCTGCTGGAGTCACTGTGACTAAGGCAGAAAAAAATGCCAGAGTCAATGAGAAAAAGGGTTACCAGGGTTCACAGAGATCTTTCTGAGCTATTCACCTTCAAGGACTTTCCTCTGTCTCTGTGTGAATAATGATGTGTGTATTTGACCATGATGAGCACAGGCAAATTCTCCATATTGGAATTATATTAATTTCATAGGCCCAGTAGGTTCTGAACTACAAATGCAGGACTGTGGGCATAGCCAACAGAAATGAGGAATGGATTGAAAAGTCATAATGGCTGATTTTCAGAGCCATGAAGTTATACCAAAATAACAAAGAGAAATGTCATCACTTGCAACGTACCCTTATGAAAGGAAAACATATTACATGAAAGAAAGAGTATCCACTCAGAATTGTGTCAAGCCTTTGAAAACATAGGGCTACACATGAATGCGGCTGGCACAGCCATTTTTATTGTGCATTTCACATATGTTAATAATTTTGAATCCAGTTAGAAGTAATTACCTAATGGAAACATAATGTTTTTTGTATATCACTAGGATGTCTGGAATTTAATTAAGCAAACACTATAGGCAGAAAATGAAGGGTGAATGGGAGGTAAACACTGGAGACACTATGATAGGAAATACACGGTCTTCAGTTCATTGCTGAAAAAGTCCTGTGCAGATTCACCACTGATACAATACTCCGAGAGTCAGATGCAGACAGCTTTGAGAAAAACAAAGGTTTCCTTCTGGTCTAAGGTGAACACTTAAGCAAGATTTTCCTCATGGTTCATGGTATATAAGACAACTACTACCTTAAGGTCGTGAAGGTGACCGAAGAGCTCTTACGTTTCTCAGAAAGTTCTCAGTATACCAAATTCCTGAAAGCAACCTCAGAGGTGAAAAGATATGGTCACCATGGCCATAACAACCGTGCGCGGCGGCAGAAAGACCGCCATGTCCCTGCGCAGTGGCAGTGTCTCACCATCACGAAAAAAAAGGGGGTTCTACGTTAGCATCACAACAGCAGGGAGAGAAGCAG
>VXBB01003674.1:0-14964 GCA_013399915.1 Illadopsis cleaveri | reverse complement strand
AATTATCTTTTGTGTTTGAGTGATTCTGTTGCTGGGGGTGGATGTCAGAGCATGCTGATTACAGGGGAAATTTTCTTTAGTTCATTCTTTGATTTTATGATATTTAGACCACCACCTTTTTACTTTATTTCATACCTATGTGCCTGAAGCCCACAAAGTTAATAACTGCATGCACGGGTCATAATTCTCTGAGGAGTTCCTCACTCTTGTAGCCTAACTTAGAGAAGCACAATCATTATGTTTCTTTTGAGATTTAACCTTGTCTTGTCATGGTTTCTGTAAATAGAACATATTTTTATTTGATCAGAAGTAAATCTCAATTAATCACTTCTATCCCTTATTTTCTTTTTATTTTTCCTTTCTTTTTCAGGTCAAAAAATTATTTGTGGTGATATACTTTTTAAGTCCTCTGGAACATTTCAGAGTCCTTCTTTGAGTTCTTCAGATAATGCAGATTGTTTGTGGCAAATACATGTAACAAACAATTTCCGCATTTCGCTCACATTTGATAACATTCAGTAAGTAATTAATTTAAAGTAATTTATTAATTTATTTTTAATTTACTGCTAATTTGACAATATTCATTGTTGCCTACTTTCTGCTTGGGCAATAAGAAAATTCCAAATCTCAGCTGCGTCCACAATTCCTGGACACATTTCCCATCCTAAAAGTGAATGATAAATATATATGGGAAATGTGTGAGTGCAGAATCCTATTATATAGTCTGTTCAGCATTTAAACCCCAAAGTTTAGCAAATGCATTTTTTTATATATTCTCATTTCTTCCTCAGGTTGCAAGGTGGATGCCAAAATGACTATATTGAGATCTATGATGGGCCACCCAAATCTTCTCCTCTGCTTGGAAGAATTTGTTCTGGTTCTCCTCCCACGTACACTTCATCTTCAAACTTCATGTCTGTCAGGTTTTACCGTGACTCCAGATATTCCAGTGGAAGGTTTCGGGCTCAGTATCAGTCCTTTTCAGCAGACCAGAACACCAGTAAATTTCCATTCTATTTGTAGTTCTGTTGTCTTGGTAATGTTTTCTTTGCTCAGAAACTTTTATACACTGTTTTTTTTACAAAATAAGTATTCATTAATGTTGTTGAAGTAATCAGTAATAGATGATATTCTTACTTGAATGAAGTATTTAGTAATAGCTGATATTCCTACTTGAATTTTGTGACTGATTATTAACTGGTCACTTTCAGAAAATTACTTTTTCTTCTTTAAAAATATTCCATTTATTTGCCTTTAGAACTTTTCTATGTTATTGTCTATACTCGTATTTCTTTGTATCACATCATAACTCACATATATTTTTGTACCTTTCTGGAGAAACTTCCACAGAGTCATAAAAATGTTGGTTAGAAGGGACTTTTGGAGGTTTCCTAGGCCAACTATTCAAAGCAGAGCTGCTGCCAACACCAGGTCAGGCCCATTAAGAACTGGTCTAGTTGTGTGTCTAGAAATATTCAAAGGACGAAATATTTAAAGCTATTACTTTGGGTGACCTGTTCCAGTACTGTCCTATTGTTTACTCATATCTAAGCCTCAAGTGTAAAAATAAGTGGTTTGGCTTATGAATTCTCTTCTCTAAATGGTGGCAGTTATAGCATTTGTTGGACTTGCAATATGGAAACATTACCAAGTATCTGAAATCAGTAATAATTCATATTTTTTCCCCTAGCCCTTCTGTGCTTGCCAACCTACATGCGTGCAGTGGTAGACAGACACTATCTCCAGTCCCAGGGCTACTCAGTGGAGAGTATCAGCCTGGCAGACCCTAAATGTAGACCAAAAATTACATCAACTGAGGTTATATTCAACATTTCATACAGCAACTGTGGTACACGCAGACAGGTTGGTGTCAAGACATTTGGGAGAGCTCTGGGCATGGGAATTTAACAGGCATTTGGAAAATTGTCATGGATTGCAAAGGGTGTTGTAGGCCACAGGCATGCAAAACACAGAAAAGCAGCACGTGTTTCTGGAGGCTGAAGTTGGTTAAATATTTTTACTTATCCTTCCCAGGGTACCTATATCCTTCCCCTGTGCCTATTTCAGAATGACGTTCTAGAGAACAAAAATAGAGGGGAGGTGTTTGGTGCACCCCCACAACCAAGCAAATGTTTCCATATTAGGAAAAGATTTTCAGTCACACCTCCAGGACTTTTATGGGAGAAGAACCAGAAACTTCTGCGCTTCTCTAGTTATAATTGACCCAGTGCCAGCACACAGGCACCTGTTGGAACTTTGAAATGTACCTCAGAACCTGAAACTGTTTCTATTGGTCAGCTTGCCAAAAATCCCCTCCTTGATCCTTGTGTACTTAAGAATGAGCAAAAAGTCTCTCAGCGTTTTTTCAGGGTGTGTTAGCAGGTGCAAGGGGATTCCCTGCACCATGCACGGGTTCTGTTCTTTTGTTTTGTTCTTTATTTTCTCTTTAATTTAAACCTTTTTGCTTTTTCAAAACACCTCTGATCAAGCCATCTCGCTAATTATTATTAAGCCATTTCTAGGAGATTGCTGGTTAACCCTCAGAGCTTGATACACCTTTGTGAGGCTCATAACATGCTGGCCTCACACAGAGTTGTATCAGGGAGGGTTAAGTGAGCAATCCCATCCTGGATGCTTGGGATTTTTCAGTGTGACATGTCCTTTCTGAGTGCTAGGACGTGGCACATAGAGAAGCTCATAATACTCACAGTATTTACAGTGAACATGACCACATGGGGTAATTTAACCCTCATTTAATGTGCCAAACAGGGCGACAACGAAACGATCACCTACTCCAATGTGATAAAAGTGCCTGCTCCTGGTACAGTCATCAAGAGGAAGAAGGACCTTCACTTGCACATCAGCTGCAAAATGCTGCAGAACACCTGGGTTCAGGTCATGTACATTGCTGATGATGTCACTGATGTCAACGAAACCCAGTATGGCAGATACGACGTGAGCCTGATGTTCTACAACTCCTCATCTTTCCAGTGGCCAGTGCATGACTTCCCATACTATGTTGACATGGATCAGAATTTGTTCCTCCAAGCTTCTCTTCACAGCTCTGATCAAAATCTGACTTTGTTTGTGGACACGTGTGTGGCGTCGCCTAATTCTAGTGATTTTAGAACGCTGGTCTATGAATTGACCAAAAGTGGGTAAGAACTTTGTGAAAAATTACTTTAGAAGCGTTTCTATGTGTAGTTTTAAAAGAGCTTAATTTGTGACGTGAGGTGATTTAGGACCAGTGTACATTGGTTGTTTTTCTCAGGGCAAATGTTCTTCTAAGAACAACATTTCAGCAAAGCCTGAATAAAATTCAGAATGACAACCAAATGTCATTCGAAAGTTGCAGTCGAGTATGAAGATTTCACTCAACGAGGCAGTGAGGAAATTGAGGCCTGACTTTGTTTCTGAAATAGATGTATGAAAAGGAGGGATGTCCACAGCGCTACGTTTCTTTACATCATGGGTTTTAAAGCACTATAACTGGAGTACAAAATTGTCTACCCAAAAAGAAGAGAAATTCCTTAACCTTTTCTTATTATTCTAGAACCCTAAACCACTTTGCCTAATTTTATACCAAATTACATTGAAGCACTAAAAAGAATTTTATTAAAAAAAATATAGGAGCATATTAAAATTATTTTTATGCTTCCAGAGCAGAAATGGGAACTCTCTCTTTCTGCAACAACTTTCAGGGGCCTCTTTTCAAACAGTTAATCCTATTTGCAAATGTATAACAGGCTCTCATCTGAAATGCAGAAACTAGCAGAACCACTAACCATTTTTCAGCTATTCATATTTATAAAGAATTTGTTAAGCTACGAAATTTCTGTGCTGTGTACATTTAGTAATTTCTCTTCTTCCTAAAAACACTACCTTTTTTTAAGCCTCTTGATTTCTCTTTTACTTCCTGCTTTTATACTTAACCTTGAAACTTATTGCAAAGAGAGGGTGTAATAGTGCTTCTGCCCAGGTGAAGCTGCGAGTTAGCAGCTGATCTGTTGATTTCACATCTTTCCAGGTGTGCCAGTGATTCTACCTATGCCCTTTTCCCTCCTCCACGCCCCGACGTCGCTCGGTTTGGGTTTAACGCCTTCTCCTTCGTGAGCCGGTTCCCGTCAGTTTTCCTGCGGTGTCAGCTGGCCGTGTGCAGGCGCCACGACTACTTCTCCCGCTGCTACCAGGGCTGTGTGAGCAGGTTCAGGAGGAATGCAGACTCTTCCCATAAACAAGTGGATGTTGTTGTTGGACCCGTGCAGCTTCGGGAAGCTCAGGCTGAGAACAGGAACATCGGTGAGTTTAAATACCTTTAATAACGTAAGACTCTGTGTGTTACTGTGTGTTTGCATTTCAGTTCAGACATGAGATCCAGGTCTGAAATGTGCCTTTGCTGGTTTATTTGCAATTCTGCTAAAATTCTTATGGGGGGATTATTATTTTTTTTTATGTATATAAAATAGTTCTATTAGATTTACAAGCTCTTTCCTTCCTATCATAGTTTAGATCCATTCTTTGTTCTGCATGTATCAAATGGCAATTGATTCAGTTCTATGGGAACTATGGGATTCTAGTTCTATGGGAAGAGGGATGAGATATAACTAATCTCCCTGCCAGATTTATATTAATTTTCCAAAGCTGTCTGTGCCTGATTTACATGTCTCTTATTTATTTATAATCAATCTCTAGGTCCTCCTGGAAACACTGTTTCTCAGTGTCCCATAGCTGCTGCTTCCACTACCAGAATGCAACATCTTAAGGTCTTTGTGTGTAATCATCACAGACTCCCAGTTTCTCTTTAATTTCTTGCCACAATCTTTACTTGTTTTGCATGGCCACAGAATCATTTGTGAAATAATGTGCAATTTTCTGATCAGATCCAGACTGGAGCTTTTTAACTCAAATTCTCTTTGCCGAATTATCTTTGCAATTAACTAGCTCAGGGGAAAAAAAAAAAAGTAACTTTCTCTCTCTGACCTTTTTTTTTTTTTTTTTTTTTTTNGGTTTTTTTTTTTTTTTTTTTTTTTTTTTTTTTTTTTTTTCACAGAGCTGGCCTCTGACATCCAGGCAAAAGGGAAGACTCTGAGCCCAGTGCCTGCTGACAGCTCCCACGTTCCCCTGGCTGTGGCCACCGTGGTGCTGGTAGCTGCTGCCCTCACAGTGGGAGGATTTCTTTGGAAGAAGAAACTGCAGGAGGGCATCCCATACCAGAAACTGTGAGAGTCAGCTCCAGGCATGGAGGTGGAAGGATACTTTCACCAGCCACCTGCTTCATTATTTGGGTTTGCAATCAGTGTGAAGGGCAGCTCTTTACTCAACTATTCCACCATCCAGACCATGTTTGAAGAATCAAGTCAACACTTGACATTACCATTAACTGAATTTATAAAGCAATCTGATTTTAAAATCTGGTCCAAATACACCTACGGTGTAAAGAAGGACTGATTCTTTCATCCCAGCATCCAAATAAGCATCTTCAGTGCTGGACATTTCAAAGCTTTTCTGCTGAACTCCTCATTGAGTGTCTGGCTGAGAAGACTGAAATAGGTGACTTGAGAAACAAGAACTGATTTATTTGGCCCTTGCTGATATGCAGATGAAGCATCTGTGTAACACCATGAGACACACTGGGAAGTAGCACAAGAAAAACGTTTCTTTGCAGTAAAAAATCTCAATAGTGAGCCATAAGCAAATATGCCCAGGGGCTGCATGTGAGGAATTATTGCTGTACAGCATTCCTGACTTTGGGCAGTATAGTTCTTCCCAAATTTATATTTCTCTGAGTAAATGTAGGCCATTTACAAGATTTTGTATGGAGGATGAATATTACATAAATGTGTAATTAAAAAAAGCAGGAAAGAAAATGTTTTTTTGAGCAATACTTTTTTTTGTGTACTTGCAAATATCCCACTTGTGTGTGTGTGAACTCATGGCTAACACACTGTAATGTTAGAGAACGTGGCTTCTGACAAAGTGACTTTGCCAAGCAATGATTCCTGCTCTTGCTCTCACACATTTCTACACCTGGAATGGGTGGGTGGGACAGAATGTACCTAAGTTCCCATAAGGAAGTGTGACCTGTCTCTTATCCCCATGTGAAAGCAAAATTAAAAAAAAAACAATAAAAAAGGAAGAATTTGTTTGTAAGAAGCTACTTAATACAGGTGGAAAGGTCACTGGTATTGATTGAGAAATGCCCTTCTTGAGACGTTCCTGTTTTCCAGCCAGCTGTGAAAGAGGTAAGTTCATTTGGAGCTAAGCAATGTCAGATGTGCAAGGTGAGCCAAGGTGGTGACGTGTGAGGAAGGTTGAGCTGTACTCTTGGGTGACATCCTGCCCTGACAAGGAGGACAAGGGCAGCTCTGATGGGAACCAGCCCCACAGCCTGCACCATTCATTCCTTCAAACTGCCTTCTCCTCATGATTCCAGGCAGGCCTCTCATCCCTTTTCTGTGATGTGCAGAAGGGAACACACAAGTAGGGACTGGCACTGCACATAGAAAGTGAGAGATTTTTTCCACACCTGAGGAATAAGGATTTAGGGTTGTCCTCCTCCCACTGCCTGCAGCCACCTCAGGAGGCTGACCTGCCTTCATCTGTTCTCTGGGCCAGAGATTGTCCAGACTCAGAGGAATCCAGCCATCTCCTCAGCACAGCAAGGACTCTCCTGGACCTGGGCTCTCCTAAGTCTGTAGGACAGGACCTTCCCCTCTGCTCTTCCCAGACCTGCTGTATTCTCCTTCCCCTGTTCCTGCTGTGGCCCTGCTGAGGTGGTGTTGCTACCACACCATCTTGCAGGGTACAGCTTGATGGCACTTTTTTTTCACTTCTCCTATTCTCTCAGCATTATTTTCACCAGACAAGCAGAAAGATCCCAGGTCTAGATCCTGGTGTCTCCAATCCTCACCATCCCTGTGCTGCTCAGAGCTGAGTTTTCCCATTGCATGTCTGTGCTAGGGCTCCCAGATGGAGAAATACCAAGGCTAGATAAAAATGCAAGGTAGAATTACCAAGTTCACTGGTTTCCATATTAAATATTGCTGCAGAAACCACTGTCAAACAGTTCAGGTAGTAGATGTCTGACTCTTCCTCATTTCTTGCTATCTCTCTTGATCCACAAGCATTATAGCAATGCAGGATTCAAGAAAATTTGGTTTGATGATGAGGAAAAGGTCATATGCCTAGTGAATGATCTCTCTGCCACAAACCCTCCTGCCTGGATTCAGGCTATCATTCCCTCATGGAGAAGTCTGTGGATATCCTTATTCCAGTGTAGATACTTTGCTATAGTCATGGGTGAAAGCTGATTAATCTTGTTCATCCTTTCAGTAGTTTTCATTTTTACCTTTAAAAACCCAGTATGTTTGCAAAATGCCCTCACAATTGTCAGCAGAAGAAAAAGTGTTTTCAAAGCTCAGCATAGCTTCATTCAGAGTGATGTGCTGGGAAATACCTTAAGCTGCCAGAAGAAGACTATGAGAACAAAAATGTGTTACTGTAAGAGATTTACCTAGCCAGTGGGAAGGGTGAAATACTGTATGATATTTGCATTAATTCACTAAGGTTAATAAAAACAAATTATTTATCTATTTCCATCATGTAGAGATTGACTGATAATAAAAATTTCTAGAAATATCTAGATTTTTGAGATGAATAATTTATTAATGAAGAAGGTAGTGAAGAACTAATCAATCAATCAATCTTGATCTTTTACCAGGGCAGCTTAAGACTTTTTTTCACACTTGAACTACCTGGGATTCCCTGTCGTGTTCCTCTTCCTCCTCACCCTTTTTCAGTTATTACAAGAGTTTGGAAAAGAACTATGATCCATCACTCACTCTTGCTTCATTGATTGCAGTGTTTGATTGGCCAGTCAAATAAACTGGATTTTTCATTCTTGTCAAGGTGTCAAAACCAGAATATGAATAGTGAATACCAGGTGTTGTGTACATATCCTCATTCATGTGCAAATGTGGTTGTTTAGATAAAGAAGAAATATATTTACCATTCTGAATGTTCAGTTTTGTGGCTTCCAAACTTATCTTTGGTCTCTTTTATTTTTCACTTCCTTCTTCCATTCCAATTATATTGATCTTTGTGGAAAGATGGTTTTAGATCATTCTCTTTTCCCCCTGGCTTTGGTCTTCCTGCTTGATGACTGTCCCTGGAGGCAATAAATTAATATATGGCAACAATTTAACTGGTGATAATTCCATCCAAGACATGATGGCTGTGGAGGTTGGGATGAGATGGAGAACAATATTCTGACTCTTCAGTGTTAGGATGATCATCAGATTTTCTTGTTAAATTGCTAGAAACACAGAAACAGAGGAGAGTAACCACTCTGGCAAGAGAGTGATGAATGAGAATTAAGTATTATTCCATGTTGTGGAAAAACCTTGGATTCATTCTTCAAAGAATGATACAGCTGTAACTGTCACTATGTAAAATTAAACAAGGAATAGATTAAGACATTTTCTTAATCTGAAGAAATCAGAACTATTTTCCCCCGATTTGTTGCTTGAAAGGATCAAACAAAATTTTAGAACAAAATTAGTTTCAACCTACGTAATTTCCTTCACTATGCATAAAATCCACTGATCTTTTTTTCCATAGTGTTTTCACAAAAATTATCAGTTGCCCCTGATTCTCTGACACTTCCTTGCAATCTATCAGTGAATTTTGACTGGAATTCTGGCTTGAACTTAAATGTGCCTCAGAATAATAGATTTTTACTGGGGCTGGAGCTGTTGGCTTCAGCTGCAATGTTCTTCAGAGACCCCCCCCAGTCATACTTAAACAGGGCCACCAGGTCTGATCTTATTTTATTTAAGGTCTGCTGAAGCCTTAGGACATTCATGGCTCTCCAAGGAGACCTGCCACATTAACTGGCAAGGGTGTCTTTCTATTTTGCTGGAAGAAACCCATTTAAGTTTCAAGATTCCACTACCATCCCAATACCTGACTCAGGAAAGAAAAATGTTGAGATGCATCAGCCGGAATTGAAAGGTATCTTTGGACAGGAGCTCTCTTTTTTTTTTTTTTTTGGTACAATGAGATGATTGTGAAACCCATGGTAGCATAAATAGTTCCTTCCAGGCAATGGAAAATGTTACTCTTGAGATATTGTCTTTTCGCAAACCCCAGGAAGTTACAAAATATTAAATAACAAATCAAACATATGTTTGTTTCAGATCATAGGACTATGGTTGTTTCATTGTTCTGCTGTAGAAAAAGAGACCTGTAGAGCCACTCCCCTTCAGAAATAGAGACTATATATTGTGAGTTCTTTTTTACCAACACCACCTGGTGAGATGGGTACCACTATGATTTTGACATGGCTGCTCTTGTTGGGTCCAGCAGTTCTGGAGGCCAAAACAGGTAAAACACAGACTTGTTCCAGGGCACATGGAAAAATGATAAAGACTGCTTGGAATCCTTTGTGTTGATTCCAAGAGCAGAAATTAGATTCAGGCTGATATTGGTTTGGGTCCTACTCATCTTAGTGCCTTGTATGACTGCAAGAATAGTGTCTGTCAGTATATAATGAATGAGGTGTTCTTTCAGTTCCAGAAATCTGATCTAAAAATTATGGAAAGATTTATTTCTTTACTTACTTTCAATGTGTATTTTATTCCAGAGTATTTGTGTGCACACATACAATATATATTTAATATTGCTTGTATTACTCGGTTCTTCTGGGTATTATGTACAATTTAACAAAATATAACATGAAGTTAAGTCTTCACACTCTAGCACTGTGGTTAAATGATGGACATCTAAAAATTATGAGAGATGAAATATTTTCAGTTCAACTTTTTTTATGGTCATAGAATTTTTCCTTCCATGATTACTTTCTATCTCCTGAATAGTTTGGATGACTTTGAGTTAATAGTTCTGTGTATATCTTAGCATGACTGCTGATGACTTTTCTAATGAGTAATTTAAGCTTCATGATGATAATCTGTATTGCCACCATTCACCTCATCAATTCATCTGTCTCCCGCTTTTCTGGTGATAAGTAATCTCACTCTGGCTGCTCTAGTTCTTCTCTCTGCTCTCTGCCTCTGTGTCCCAGAGCAGAGTATTTGCTGTATTTGTATAATCACCGGCTTTTGTCTTTTTGATACCTTTGAAGTATGAGGCAGGATTCAACCTATCCAATTTCATCCCCAGCTGATGGTTTTGCTCTCACTGTGATGACAGTGAATGAATGAAAGCAAATAAAACTGGTTTAGGTCGGCTTTAATTTCCTAATCCTACTCTGACTTTTTGCCAAGTTTGCTGTTTCACCTTTCAAAAACCCTGTGAGTAGGGTTCAAAAATGTGCGTGTTCAAGTAGATATTTGAAGGGACAAGTCAGATATAAGTCAAGGGGCACTTTTATAGCTTTGCCCTTTGAAAGTCATACAAATCAGGACAAATTTCATTTGGTCACCATCTTGACTGTACTTCTAGCTCAATAGCAAAGAATTAGGTGCAGTGAAGAAATCCTGGAGCTGTTAACTTTTGAGATTTGTTTTGCTTTGGATGACTAAGTATTTAATAACAAGGTAAATATGTACTTGGCAGCAAAGTAAAATACAAGTGCAGCTGCATGTTTTGATTTCCAGAGTGTAAATACTGCAAATCTGAAGTTACAACATTTATTTGCTTGCTTACACTTGGTAGTAAAGCCTTTAATAAACTTCTTCACCAAAAATGGATCCCTAAAAATCAGGATTTGCATGCTGGTCACACCAGAATGTCTAAACAAGACATATAAAACTGAAAAGCAGATGGGCTTTACCTGAATGAATGCAGTAATCAGCTGTATACATGACAGGTTATTTCTTTATTTCAAAATGTAATAACATCTTACTTGTATATAAGAAATAAAGCCACTGAACTCCTCTTGAAATCTTTATAATCCTATGGAGACCATCATCCATTCTGTAGAACATTTGGTGGAACTCTCCCACTAAAGTTGCTCTTATAAGCTACAGGATTTGGTGATGTGTGGACTCTAGGTCTTTAAACTTGTCCCAAAAATTTCTTTTCTTGCTTAAATCATTTGTGCTTAGCTGTTGCCTAACTTTACTGTAGGGACCTTGCATAAAATATACATGGCTGATTTTGAGAATTGCAAGAAAGCAATAAAAATGGTACAAATCACCTCTGTCCTCACAGGCGCTTAATGCTGGGCTGGGCAACAACTTCTAGGGGACAATAGGGGAAGAAGGCAGAATAGATACTCCTTTCAGTCCCTTCCAGCTTATTTCCCCAACTGTTTTGTGCTCCTGTCCTCTCTCCCAAAGGTCCCTATGTCCAGCTGGTGAACGGAAGGCACCGATGCGAAGGTCGTGTTGAGATCCATTACAGAGGACGGTCGGGGACAGTCTGTGATGACTACTGGGACCTGGCAGATGCCCAGGTCGTGTGCAGGCAGCTGGGATGTGGCAAGGCCATTGCAGCTCTACCGAGTGCTTACTTTGGGCAAGGCTCAGGTGACATTGTGCTGGACAATGTGGGGTGCAGGGGAAATGAGGTGTCCTTGTTGCGCTGCAACCACACGGGATGGAGGATACACAACTGCGCCCACTATGAAGATGCTTCTGTTGTCTGCTCAGGTACTACTCCATTTTTCTCCCCACAGTCCTGTCCTTCCACCTCACTGACCCTGAAGAACCAGCATGGACTCATGTTTTTCTCATTATGGTCATGTAAAAACTGGGCTTGCTCATCCATGCCAAGCAATTAAACACTCCAAGGATGAGATAAACATTGCAGATATGCAGAACAATTACTCCATCTAATCACCTGGTGGTGGCAATAAGTTAACAATTTAAAATTAGAGGCAAAGCTATGTCTGATAGGTAAAATTCATCAGGGGGGAATGAGGTGAGGTGAACTCTTAATGGATTCATTGTGGGCAATAATAATTTCACAATCACAACTCAGATAGTCATAGCTCACAATCCACTTTGGATTGTTTCCATATTTTTCAAGTCTTCCTTCATTTAGGTCCATTAATGCCTTTTTCCTTTGCAAATATCCATCCATTTTGAGTACTCTTTCACCTTGCTGTGTTCATTTTACTTTCCTATGAGTTTTTAGGAGAATATGGGTTATTTGTATCTTATTTTCTCGTGTATTAACAACAGATCATCGTAAACCGAGACATGGGTGATGGCAACAGATTGTTCAGGTGTTTTATATCTATATTGCAGTTTTCCACGTTTCCTTGGAGAGTAAGAGCCTGGAGAGGTGAATCAATGCTACAAGGAAGTGCTAACTACACTAGTGTTTTTCACTTACCAGAAAAGAATAAAGGTTGCTACAATATATCTATTAATCTATGTGTGATGTGTTCAGAGCCTTTTAAAATGCCATTTATTTCTTGCTTGCATTCATAGCTCCAGTGCCTTCTACAGGCTGGATGTATTCAACAAATGATTCAGCCTGGTCCACTCCTGCTCGTGCACCGAGCACCATCCCAAAACCACTGCCCAGGCTGTTCCTGGGGGTGTCCTGATCCTCTGCAGAAGGGCATGCACAAAGGGGACAGGTCCAAGCCCTGCTGCTGCCAGCAGCCCCACAGCTCCCCCACTCCATGCCAGGAGCCTGTAAAGTCTCGGGCTGTGCCTGGGCTGTGGTGTCCTGGGGCTGGGAGCAGATGCCACACCAGAACCTCACCCTGCTTACCATCTGGAAATACCACTTCCAAGGAAAATTTAAATTGGTTGTTACCCACCTCCATTCTCTCCATCAACCCCAGACAAGATGGGCTGTGCCATAAGAGTAACTGTTCTTGATTTCACTTCATCCTGGAGGAACTGGGCTTGTAGCTACCAGATGTACCCATTGCACAGTGCTCACATCTGGGGTGTTCTTCTTCTTTTTTCAGAAACAGAAGAGTCAGAAGAGTCTGATCTAACACTAACAGAGCCAACACCAGCAGACATAATCACCACAGCACTGAAGCCGACCTCCATGGAAGGGACACTCCCAGAAACAATGATGTCTGTAAGAGATACAGCAATGTCAGCATCAGCAGTCCTCAGAGAGGAGATGGCATCCTCGAGGGAGACAGACACAACTGAATTAACAACCAACACAGGAGAGGTGACATCCCCATTGCAGACAGCCACCATGGTGCCATCAGACCCCAGAGCAGAAACATCTTTCCTAGTGGAGATGGCCATCACAGTGCCAAAGACAACCCCAGAGGTGACAACCAACACATTGCCAACAACCTCCCCAGGAGAGACGTCCACTTCATCAGCGATGCCACTGACATCCATTGCCCTACCACTGCTGTACTCAGTGCCTGATATGAGCACCACAGTGAGACTGGACACCACAGCAGAGGAGACCACAGCAGGTAACCCTGTCCACTGTCACTCACTGTTCTCTTTAGTGTCCCTGGACTTTCTTCCCAGACCTGACTGCACTGCAGGGGGACTCCCAAAATGATGGGGCAGAGTTCCATGCTCTCTTCCCCTGTTAATTGTCCAGCTCTGCTTTTCAAGTCCATTCCCATGTCCATTGCCATTGCACTAATTACCTCCTTAGCAGGAATATCCAGCCCACCACATCTGACCAGCATTACCAGCACAGTGCTACCCACTAGTACAGCAGAGGTGTCCACCTCAGCAGAGATATCCACCTTAGCAGAGATGTCCACCTCAGCAGAGATGATCACCTCACCAGAGATGACAGCATCCACAAAGATGATAACTCCACCATTGCTGACCACCTCAGAGACAAAAGCTATGACAGCAGAGGAGACAACACCAGATAACCCTATCATGTCCCACTCACTGGTCTCCTTGGTGCTCCTGATCTCTTTACTGAGTCACTCTAACCCCTGGCACATGTCCCACTGGTGCATTTTGGTGCCCTCCCTTGGAAGCAGCCGTGCTGACCTCTCCTGGTACATGTGGGGCAGAGCAGTGACTTTGGTGTTTCCTGTTGCCTGGTGAGCTGAGCATGTGCCAAGCAAAAGCCCTGTTTGCACATAGAGAGCACAGCAGGCTCTCCTGGCCAGCAGGAGTAGGGTTTCAGAGAGGTGGCAAAAAGAAGGACTGAGGGATCACCGAGGTGGGAGGCTGGGGAAGGACTCAGAGCACTTTGGGCTGGCATCTCTATGGGAAATGACTGGACAGAGCTTCACCCTCTCAACCAGCATTAACGACCCAGCTTCATTTATCATACCAAATGCTGTGGCCATTGTAAGAATTACCTCCCTAACAGGGATGTCCAGTGCAGTGCCGAAGAGCGAGGAAACACCTCTCATGGCAGAGATGACCACCTCAACAGTGGTGAGCAGTAAGTATAACCTGGATTGGAAAGATGGAAGGGAGCAGAGCATATAACCCTGTCCACTCTCACTCACTGTTCAGTGCATGAAACAGCTAGGTCAAGATGGCCATTTCAGATGAGTAAAAGAGCTCTGCAGGATGTTGTAGGAATCACAGGACAGGGAGGCCTAGAAAATGTGCTACTCTCATCTGCACGGCATTGTGCTGANGCAGAGACCTTCAGCTCTCCAGCAGCTGACCCCAGACAGGTTCTGCTGTCCTTCATGGGAAGCAGCCATGCAGAGCCAGGGCAGAGAGGAGAGCCTGGGGTCTTCTGCTGCCTGGTGCTGAAATATGTGTCATGCAAAATCCCCATTTTTGCACAGAGAGGGCAGAACCGGCTCTCCAGTCTCATAGGTGTAGGTGCTCCATGTGGTTGCAAAGAGTAGGTTTGTGGTATTACAGTATGGGCTGTACTGGGGATATGTCAGGCTAGTGTGTGGCCAGGCCAATGGCAGCACCTCCATGCCCTTTCCTCCCTATATTCCTTGAGCTTAGCATGTCCATGTCCATGTCCACAGTCATGTCCATGTCCATGCCCTTATCCATGTCCATGTCCGTGTCCATCCACTGCCAGAAGTTTGCTGCCTTCAGTACTCTTTCATTCACCCCCTCTTTT
>VXBB01003634.1:291879-319654 GCA_013399915.1 Illadopsis cleaveri | reverse complement strand
TTGCTGTGTAGGTTTAGATTATGTAGTTGAATTCTTTAAAGTTTTTTTTTTTCCTGTCTTTGAATCCATTTCCTCGTGATGCCATGGTCCCCTGATAAATGTAGAAGTGTTATGCTGAAACTGTGAATGTGATGCGAATCATGCCATCAGCTGTCTTCCATGGTTCCTGACAGAAGGACCCTGTTTTGATCTTGGTATTGATCCCCACACTCACCCTATAAAGCTTTAAACTCAATGGAACAAAATTGAACAGATCCTGCTTTAGGAGGCACAGCAGTTCAGGCATCCTGAGAATTTTATTTGCTTTTGACTGGACCTTATAAACACTTTATTTGGATTTGTGTTTTGTTGTTTGTTTTGTTTTAGTTACCCCCAATTTTGAGTAGTATGGTGGCCTTTGGTGTTAACCATTCCAATTTTCTTGTGTGTTTTTTCTAAGCACAGAACAGAATGTCTTTACACTACCCAAAACCAGGTTCTGAAATTAGCCCTGTTTTCTCCTGTGCCTGCTTTTCTGTGCTGTAATGAAGTTCACAAAACCCAAGTAATAAATTCCTGGTTTTTCAGGACTCCCTGCAAAATCGAGCCCAGCATAAACCGTGTGTTAAGCTCTCGCAAGCCTGAGGAGCGGGAGGACCCATTGCAGCGAGTGCAGCATCAGCAGCAGGACACTCAGGCAACGAAAGAGATGGTGATGTACTGCAAAGAGAAAGTTTATGCTGGAGTTGATGAATTCTCTTTTGAAGAGATCCGAGCTGAAATCTACAGGAAGAAAGCGAGAAAGAAAGACGAAGGTATGTTCCAAAGTGGGCTGGAGCGAGTAAGGCTTTCCAGATGGAGTCATAAAATTGTATTTGGTTCTGTCTGTGATTGCCACTGCTTCTCTTTTTCTACTGGAATAGTTGGTTAACTGCTGTGAGGTACAGAGACAGTAACACGTTCAACAGCTTTACATGGAAGCTGTGGGACAGGGAAAGACCACCAGAAGTTTTGGCCCCTTGACAATTTAGGCTGCAGCCACTGATTGTATGTGAAATAGACATTGGGCCTTAGAGGTGTTTTTTTTTTCTTAGACGAAATACAAGCCATAGAACGGAAGAAGGAAGAAATACAAAGGAAAATTGAGGAGCTGGAAAAGAAATTAAAGAAAAAAGATGGCAAGCAGCAACAACCACATGAACAGGTATTGTCCTCATTTCACTGTTCTTTTCCAAGTAGCTGCAATTATAAATAGAAATATACAAAAAAGTCAAAAGGAAGCATTTCTGATATTCTTCTAACATGTTTTAAACTTCTTTTGAAAGGATTCTTCACTAGTAAAGTATATTCTCTTTCTCTCTCTCTCCCTTCCTTCCCTGTTTCCAAAACAATGCCTTCATAGTAAGTATTTTAAATAATGAAACAGAGTTGTGACTTTGTAAGCTACCTGCTTCCATATGTCCTTAACAGTTGCAAAGTAACTAAAATCTATGAAAGTATAAATATGGTTTCAAAGAGTAAATGATGCCTTTTAACTACAGTATGCAATAAAAGTGGATTTACTTCATGCAGGTAAGCTAAGTACAAATAAAAGTGGCTAAAGGCAACGATTATCTATCAGGGTTTTAATGACTACGTGGGATTATCTTCATGGTTTTGGAACCTTTTTGCCTGTCTTGCAATTCTATCACTGTAGAACTGAAATGCAGCTTTGTTTCCACAGGCAGTGGAGGTCATGGGAGCTTCCACACCTTTGGGGATGCAAGGATTTACTTTTTCCAGCACAAAAGAATATGGGGAGAAACAGCCTCAGTCACAAAGGTAACAGAGGGGATTTTTAGCCAGCAGGGAGAACACTTGTGGGGCTATGAAGGTACAACTAGTGACATGAATCATTAACAGCCTGTTTTCTCAGGTAGAATGGAATATAGCCTTGGAATCAGCCTATTACCAGGATCTGTGCTCTTTCTCCATATGTTTGATTATTTGTCTGAGGGATCTTCACTTCTTGCAAGTAGCATTTGTCAGCTTGGCTTGCCTTTTTTACAGAGTTTACTTATGTTTTGTGAAGGTTTGTAGAATACAAATGTGTTAATTTTATCTTTTTCACAGTGAATTCCAAGTCTATGAAGATACTCAACTACATAAACTGTCTTGTTCTGAGGGTAAGTAGTCACGTTTACCATTAAGGAGAAGGTTTGGTTAAAGGGAAGTGTTCCATGAATACCAGGAAGGCAGCAAAGTAAAACCCAAAGCTTAGGTGGATTAGAAGAATGACAGTGTATGTGCTAGTAATGCCTTTTACCACATTGAGCAAAATCATGGAGCATCTGAGAACTGTCACTATTTGAAAGGACTTTCAAGCAGAAGAGCATTTTTCTTTCAGCAGCTAGAAAGTTTTCCTCCATCTTTCATGTTGCAGTCTTACTAACAGACGAATTTAATGCTGT
Organism: Illadopsis cleaveri; assembly: GCA_013399915.1. Classification (NCBI taxonomy): domain Eukaryota; kingdom Metazoa; phylum Chordata; class Aves; order Passeriformes; family Timaliidae; genus Illadopsis; species Illadopsis cleaveri. The sequence goes on along the minus strand of VXBB01003634.1, from coordinate 317,225 downwards.
CATTAGATTGATAACTACCTCAAGTTCTTTTTCCTCAGAGGTTTTGGTAGAAACCAGAAATTGTATATTCTTGATTTTGGGGAAGGTCGCATCCTGAAGAACTTTACTTCTGGTCAGAGTTGACTCCCGTTGCTGTTGACAGAGATTATTCAGACTCCTGATGTATCCCCAGATAGCTACAATGGAAATACATTTTTAAACTCTAAGGAGAAACAGAGAAATGAGGGCAGTCTTGCAAAAAAACATACAAATTCTGAAGCATAGTCTAAACTCAGCAAGTCGGCTCACCTAATATGGGGGTAAAGGGATGGGTCCTTAATGTGGCAAAACCAAACCTTTTTAAATGGGTTTCTTTATATGCCAGCTCTGTAACTTCCTGTTAGAAGCAGTACTTTTCAGACTGTGTATTAGCTATTTTAAGTAATGTTGGATATGCTATTTTGGACGAACTGTGGATGTGATAGAGCCTCTTGGTTTTTCTTTACAGATATAGGTCTGCTTCCCCCACCAGCTGCTGCTCCATTTTTCTCTGTATTTGATGAAACCTCTACTTTGCCAAATCAGAATATAAGGTAGAATTATTCAAGACCTACATTTCAGAGGGAAGGAAAAGGGAAGCATCAAAGCCCTTGCTGTAGCAGCTGAAGTAACTGTTTCTTGCAGGGGTGTGTGGGGGTGTGTGTTTTGTTTATATTGGTATGTTTATTCAATTACTCAGAGTCGGTGCTGAGGAAATACTCTCCTGTTCTTCATCTGCAACCTAGAACTGCTTAAGCTGCTCTATAAACTTCCTTCATTCTGGAGAGGTGTATCTATTGCTTACTGCTAGTTCTGTAGTAGAAACTGGTTGATTGACAGTATCAATAGAGAGGAATTTGTTGGAGATGGGAAGCTGCTCTGATAAATGTGTAACTGACCGTAACTTCCTCTTAGCTGTTCAGCCGATGGAAGGCGGAAAAGTGCCCGTCGCCCTCTCGCTGTTCGTGAGCCTGTGGATTCTCTGAGTGCCAAGGAAAGCTCAGCAGGAGCATCAGGAGCCTGTGTAAGGAAACAATTCAGCCCGTGGCAGCTTTCCTGCCCAGGAGACACCAACACAGCCTGTGCTGCTGTCAGACTGAGTCAGCTGGGCTGGACTGGCATCATGTATGCAAAACAGGGATTCTAAACTGCTGCCTGGCATGGCAGTGCTTGAATGGGGTAATGATGAGATTATCCTGGAAATATCATCTCGTGGCTGTGGCTGCCAGGTCCCAGGAAGTGTTCCAGGGCAGGCTGGATGGGGCTTGGAGCATCAGGGAAGGTGTTCCTGCCCATGGCGAGGGGGTGGAAGTCAATGGTCTTTAAGGTCCCTTACAACCTGGACCGTTCTGGGATTCTAGGATAAGTAGAATTCATGGAGGCTGAATGTCCTCTTCATGTTGGGAGGGGGTGGAGTGGAAGAAAGGGAAGGGAAATGTTCAGCTTCTAACTAAAGAAAAATTTGTGATGAAATCTGCAGGCTTTCACTGCCTTTTCTTTTTTTTTCAGGATGAGCTGAATGGAATTGAGCGTTTGGCTGAGGATGCAATTGTGACAGGCTCCTACAAGAACAAGAGCCTTTGTGCCAACCCAGAGGACACGTGTGACTTTAACAGGGCTGCCCACCTGGCCTCACTGTCTTCATTATCAAACATGAATAGCAGAATTACTATTTCTTTTTATACTTATAGGCCTCTGTACTTATTTTGACTATATAAAATGTGTTTAGTATTTGTACTTTATATCTACTACAGAATATAAAAGCTGGAGAGAAGAAAAACATTTTTGTCATAGTGAAGAAAAAACATCTGTTCTATGGGAGTTTCTTAAACTAGAGCTAAGCTGGATTTGCTGGGTGTTACGATGCAAACGTATACCATGCTGAAGGTGTTTTTTCCTCAGGAGATTCCTTGAAAACCCTGCTGATTATAATTAGGAGATATTTCCCACCAAACCCTTCACTGCTTTGAAAGCACTGAAATTTTGTAGCAAAGGGAGTGATAAATATTCAGGATGTCTTCTGTAGCAGAGCAGTCAAATTTGGTGGAAGAGAAGATTAAAATGATCATCTGTAGACTAAGATTCTGAGTATAATCAATCATCCAAACTGAAATGAAGTTCTGACATGACTTCTGGCTTTCTGCTAGGGATGGGAAAGAATTTCTTCACACTAATTAAATCCGGGTGTGCACAGTATCCTCTCCTAGTCCCTGGGTTGACATTATCTACAACTTGTATCTTTGGGAAGTCTGAGTCGTTGATGGCTTTATTTACAGCCCCATCATGGAAGCAAGCCTGGAAGATACTCGCTCGTCAGGTTCTTCAGTCTCAGGAGGTTCTCTGTCCTCTGTTACACAAATGTCTGCTATTAAATACCTGCAGATTAGTGAGAAACTGGAGCTGGCTCAGAGCATGCCTGCTGAAGTGGTTACTGATTCCAGAGGTGGAAACATTACTGGTCAGTACTAACCTGAATTTCACTCACAACAAATAACTTGCAGCTGTCACTAAACGTGGGGGCTCTTCTGTCCTTTCTATATCCCACTCTGCTTTGTGTATTTCCCATTACTGTGAGTCCTGACTGAACTTGTCTCCCTTGTCTGAAGCAGCAGTGAGGTGCAGTGCAGGATGCTTGTCAGCACCCAAAGCATGTCAGTATCAAGGTGACAGAGAAGTTACTTAGGGTAGTATAGCAGGCAGTATCTACTCTGGAGAGTTATGTTCTCACATGCCTGCAGACTATTTTATGATGAAGCATGCCTGGGACTTGGAATGAAAATACAGCTAGAAATGATGTCACTGAAATAGCTGGGATATTTTGGGTGAATCTTTGTCTTGTTTTTATCATATGTACTAAATTTTAGAGCAAGATGAAAAATTTCTTCAGGGAAAAAGAAAGCATTTGTTCAGATGCTTTAATGGTCCTTTCTTAAACTTTGGATCTTTCCAATTGCTTTGTTTCTTCATTTCTGCACATCTCCCTTGAACTACAGCTCTCATCCTGGACGTAGTAATTCTTAATGCTGTGTAAAGAATAAAAATTACTTCAGATGTCTGTCAGTTTATTCCTGCAAAGTAGGCCAGTAAATTTCCTAGGTTTGTGATGGCAAAAGCTTGGAACACATTCTAGCCTCCAGCCTACACTGTTTCCTGGATCTTTCACAGAATTGTTTCCTGAGCTGTACTTACTGCAAATGCTTTCAAATAAGTGTGGATAACAGATAATCTGGTTCTTACCTGTGTACTGTGAAAGTTTAAAATGTTCTCTCCCTCTTTAGTCATGGCATTTGGGAGAAGGCAGTAGAGGCCTCTCAAATGATCAAGCAGAGTAAACACTTGAGGCTACCTTGGTTTTTTGCAGATAACTCATCTACTGAATGATGAGTTATGAAGGAAACTAAGTCCAGTCTGTTATGTTCTGTTATGAAGGAAAATAAGTCCAGTCCTACAGGTGTCTTCCAGGAGATAAAAGCCATTAAATTCTTAACATTGCAGTGAGCAGCAGAGTTGGAGTCCAACTTTGTTTTCATTTTCTTACATGAAACCTCTGCTGTAATCACAGGACTAAATTCCCCTAAACCCCATCATGTAAAAACCCCAAACTAATCACTTGCTCTGGGCATAGATTTAAAAAAGGAGTGTTGATTCGCAGAATGAGTTTGAATTCTGGTGTAGCTGAAATAATGCTGTTTTGTCTCTTGTGAAAGATACATTTTGCATGATGCTACAGTAGAACCCTTGACACCTCATGATAAAACTCTGTAAGGCAGTTTTAAGGACAGGGGTCACATTGACTTTCCAGAGCTATTGGAAAGTGATGACTTGACTTGCTAAGAGATGAAAAGCAATTCAGAATGTGGATTGAAAGTATCCAGGTTACTTTTACTGACAGATAAAACCAGGTTGCAGAGAGTTAACACAATTTCAGCTCATCTCTTCATGTTGTTTGTTTTCTTAGAGGATGATGTGACTCAGTTCCTGTGGAGCCCTGAACAGCGTAAAAAGCTTTTAGGTTCTGTGCTATCATCACTGGTTGCTTCTCCAGATTTTCACTTGGAGACTGGAGCTCTGCCTCACATGGAGGTTGAGAAAGATGTTGAGCTGGGTAGGTGTGCCAGACCCTCTGCAGTGCAGTTTGTGTTCTAATGGGTTTGAATTATGGTTCATAGTCACCCTCTTAGTTTTATGTGGTGCAGGTGGGGAATGACTTGGGAACAGCTATTTACTGTGACTGCTTATGAATGTAAACTTTCAACACAGGAAATGAGACTTACTGCATCAAAATGGAGTATTGGAACAATGAAGAATACAAGATGTTTTTTGCCATTCCAACTGGATGCATTTTCCAGTGGGATGCTAAGGGATTTGCAATAAAGGTAACACACATGATGGTTATTGTTCAGGAAGTGTGAACTGGTAAAATCTCATCCATTAATATAAACCCTTAATTTCTGAATTCCATGCATGAAGTTTGCTACTTCGGGTCCTCTTCTTAATTGTGGATCTAGATCAAAAGTTTCTGACTGTGAAAAATGTCTTCCTTGGTCAAGTGGGAGGGGGAGAAAAAGAGGATGAGAAGAATATGAAAATGAGCAATTTTCACTTTATTCCAAAAATGAATGTTCTTCTTACGTACCTTCTTGTAGGTGTATTCTCAGCCTGTGCCTTGGGATTTTTATATCACCCTTGAGTTACAGAAGCGTTTGAATTCTGACTTTGACCAGAGCTTCAGTGAGAATTGCAGCTGTTACCTGTACCAGGATGGCTATGCCCTTGTGCACAAAGATACAAATTGCTTCACACTCAGGGTCAGTACAGACAAACCAAGGACAATCAAAGGGTCCAAACTCCTGCTTGGGTGCCAGTAGTTGAGTTTGGAGTGGTGTTATGCTCCTTGCTGAAGAGCTGCTCCTGTTTAATCCTGCAATACAGATGTTCTGGTCTTTATCTGTGTACAAATCAGGGCTGTCTGTTAATTCCTCAGTTGGGTTGGTTCTCTAATTCATAGATCATGTGCTTCTCAGAGACAATCTTGAACCAATTTTTCACATTTTCTGTCTTTGTGAGTCATAAAGGACTGGAGCCAAGAACCACATGTTACTCCACAGCAAGATTTGCATCTAAAGCTGTTGTTTAACTTGACCTTTTTCAGTACATTCCAGTCAGCTACAGCAAGGTCAGAGCAATTAATGTCTTGCTGAATGATTCACACTGTAAGTCTTACAAGTGCATTTTGAATTGTTGCATACAAATAGGACTGAAATTCAATAGTGATTTCACTCTTCAGTTCAATTTCCCCCTCCTGATCTTTTGTCCAATTTTGAATAATAACGTTTCCTAAGAGCTTACGCTTCTTGTAATTCTGTCTGGGCTGATAATGAGCAAAATCTCATTGTACTGAGTTTATGGTGGGACTGTTACCTCTGTACAGATGAATAATGAAACAAAAGGTGAGCTATAAATATTTCACCTAATCTGAGGCAGAAGAGTACAGAGATAGATGTTTATTCTCTTTTCAGGATGTTCTCCGTGACCGTAAGTTCATCACAAAGGAAATCATCTTCTTGGTTGTTCACGATCTTCTGCATATGGTAGAGAAGCTGCACAAAGCAGAGATTGTCCATGGAGATCTGAGGCCAGAGATGTTGTTTCTGGGAGACAGGTTTGTCTCTGCCTTTGGATATGGGAGGGTACAGAACTGTCATTTCAGCTACAGTTCCCATGCTGCTGTAACTTCTCCCCTTGAGCTTGTGTACTCAAGTACTGAGTAGTCAACAACAGGCCCTGAGCCAAAGTTGACCTCTAGATGAACCTTCCAACCAAATGTTATATTTGCATCCACTCATTAACAAAGAATCATTAGCAGTATGATCTATGTATCCACTTATTGCCGAAACATGTATTTACCTTCCTGTATTTAGAAACCAGATAAGGCCACATCTGGGTTTGGAGATGTAGGAGCCAAGGCAACTCCCTGGATTGCTCCCTGAGCCCTGGCCAGGCTTTGGGAGGAACCCAGGAGGAGGCTGACCCCAGATGTTCCTGCACTGGAAGTGGTGTGAGCTTGTTTATTGCCCACTGTCCAAGCTGGGCCCTGTCCCAGCATAGTCAGAAGCCTCTTGGCCTGTGGGTAGAGGCACCCGTAGGAATTCCTAGCTCTGGGAGGGGCTCTCCAGTGCTTGGCTGGGACAGGGGCTCCCCAGCTGCTGTGTGGCTCTGGAGGATGGTGAAGTCTTAGGGCAACTGGTGCTGTATCTTAATCACTGTGGGCAATCTTTGGTAACAATGATGAGGTGCATTGCTGAACTTCTCCTTGTGTTATTCTTCACAATCTTGCATTATAGAAAATTACACTATTCCTTAAGTTGATTTCTGTGCCTCTTGTGCTGAACCTGCCCACTGGCAAAACAGGCCTGATTTTGCAGTCCAGGTTTCTTAGGCTCCAGTGTATTCCGATAAGAGTGAAAACACTTAATTTAGGAATAAACTTTCCTGTAGAAATAGTATACACTGACATTGTAAAACTCATGCTCAACAAAATGGTTTTGCTATCACCTGTGCTTTTAAGTTTCTGCTTTACCGAAGTTCTGGTCCGCTAACTCGATATGGTTCGTAACTTGCCTTTACGTATCTGAAACCCAGGAAATTAGAAGACATGAGACAGGTGGGACTGGAATATCCAGATACCCTAAACAAAGTATTCAGCTTCCTCTGCAGTCCAGCTTGTACCTTAATGATAGACCCAATTTTCTTCTTTAAGCTCTTTCCCATGTTACATTAACAAAGTCACGTATCCCTTGGAATGTGATCTGTGAACTAAGTGTGGTGATGCCTGGAAATAGAACACAAACTTTTCCAGACCATGCTAGAATGATAATGTAAAAGCAAACCTTTACTTGAAAGCCTTCAGGTACACAACATGGCAAAAAACAGTGCTCAGGATTAGATGCTTACAATTGATAAGATTGGGCAATTAGAATATCTGGCCAATATTGTCCAATGAGAGGAGCAGTTGGTTAGGTAATCTCCCCCCTGGCTTCTGCCCTCCCATCCTACCTTTATTATGCCTATAATTGCACGGTGTAAAACAAAGTATCCTTGGAGAGCTTACAGGTAAGACATAACAATGTTTTAGGAATGTGTCAATAACAGTGCCTGTTCATTGTGGGAAGGAAAGCTGGAAAAGTTCTGGAAGTTACACTGAGGCATTTAACAGTCTACAAAGCTACAAATACATGAAAAATACATAAAAGCTAAAAACTTCAGGCATCAGTGGGAAGCCAGTAACCAGAATGTCTAATGAATCAGATATAATTCCATTACATAAATTCACTGGGGCTGTTCTTAGTTATCACTGATATATTAAAAATAGCTATTAAATTTAAATTCACTTTGAGCCTAATGTCATATAACATGTATATTCCCAATATATTCTACTTATAATTTCTTGGTGATTATTTTATTAATAAATTAATTACATACGTAATAATTAATTATAATTATTTATAAATTACATACCTGTACTATGCAAGTTCTAATATTTTCTTCACATCCTACAATGGTTTGTCTTGCACATCCCTTAGGGTGGTGTGTCCTATTTTGGATGTCACTGATCTAATAGTGGCTTGATGGACTTGGTTACCTCCTGCTGGACTTCTCTGGGGTGAATACAAAACAAACAACTGCTAGAAAGTTAAGATAATGGTTTGGGGTTTTTCAGATAGCAAAAGGACAATTGCATAGTATAAATTAGAAAATAAGCTCACAGCATACAAGTGTGTAAGAAGAGTAGCAGTGAGAGCTGTGATATGTGGATATTGTTGGCTTGGCAGTTGTTGATAGAGGTATTCCTCCCTGCCCTTCCTGTCTGTCCTCCCTCACCTGTAGACTAGGAAAAGTTTATGAAAGTGTTATCGAGCTTAATTACTTTTGGTATCAAATTTTCAGAGATTTAGAAGGACAGGGGAAAGTGTAAAACCTTACACTGATGCCAAATTGAGTCTTGCCTTCTTGCTTTTATCTATTCTCTATATTCTTTACATGTGTGTATTTGTAGCTCTGTGGCCTATTATTGCATTTTACCTACTCTACTAGACAGAAAGAGAAAATAAATTCCCCAGTGGCTCCAAGCCCCGGGGTCCAAGGTTAGGCTCTCTGAGAGCCAAGGCTGAAAACCAGCTCTTTGAGACACCTTTCATAAACAAAGTTTAGTTCCTCCCTGAGGGGGGTTGTTCAGAAAAGTGTAGAACCAGGGGGGAATTACCTCTAACTGGGGATTCTTGTCAGTTATGTCAATTTGCTAAACATAAAAATTTTATCTGCTTTGTTATGTGTGCATCTTTGGGAGTGTTGTGCACCATAAGGATCCTTACAAAGGTAACCCCTTTTATTACCTGTATCTGGCTCATAATTTCAGGACCAGTGAAAAGGCATCACACTACTCCCACAGTCCACAAACTTTGCTTCAGATAACTGTGACAAATACAAAAATAGCATTATCTACCCTCAACCCTTTATTGTTTCCTGTTGCTTACTGTGGAGACAGCAGTATCATCCCTAAGCTCCCTGCTGTGAGCCCTTGCCATCCAGGGCAGCCCTTGCAGCAGTAGTTCTGACAGCAGCCATCAGAGGGGAGCATTGACATGGCTGAGACTCACCATCACTGTGCTGTTAAATTTAATTCTAAAAGAAAGGAAGTTTTTTGGATTGTCTTCTGCCTCATGTGCTTCCTCTGCTCAGGATCTGTGATGCGTTTTCTAATGAGGAGGTGCCAAATGCTCTGAAGATGGTGGATTTCTCCCACAGTCTGGATTTGAGGCTACTGCCTCAAGTCAGCTTTCCCTACAACTTTCCCACAGCTCAGACCCCTCATGGACAACAGCTTCTGGCAGAAAGTTCTCTTCCTTATCAGGTGAGTCTGTATTTAATAGGACATCTTAATTTCTGTGTTTTCTTTACAAAACCCATTTTCGTAAGTTAAAATTTACAAGTGCTATGGAAACCTCTGATCAATGAATACTGAATAAAGAGAATTTTGCATCCAATGAAATATTTAGCATTAAGTGAAAGGATTAGCAGTGCTGTTCAGTGATTGTAGCTACTGTATTTATTTAGAAACCTACAATGGAAACACAATTTTACCATTTGAAGTTTTCTTGCCTAACAGGTCTCTGGAAGATCCTGGTACAAAGATGGTTCTGACTTAAATGTGTGAAAGCACTAAGAGCAGAAAGTGCTAGACATTGAACTATGTGATATTTGTTGTGATTACAGGTAGACTTGGTTGGCATTGCAGATATAGTCCATTTGATGTTGTTTGGGGATCATATCCAGGTCTATCAGGAGAATTCCATTTGGAAAATCAGCCAAAACTTATCAAAGTAAGTCCTTTTGCAGAGGGGGCTGCTGGGAAACAAGAGATATCTAACTTCATTTTCTTTATAGAGATACTGTCTTCAGAGATCAGAACGTACAACAACTCGGGGCTGTTTTTGCCAAAAAGTGTTAGTTTTGTGGGGCCTAAAATTGTGAAGTTTTTTGTCTTGTTCACTGGTTGCCTCAGTAGTGTGTAAGAGACAATTTTAAATTGAATATGAATAATCTGGTTGAGAAGATTTTGGATTTTCCATCCTTTCAGATAAGACTGACTTAGCCTCTCTGCACCTTACAGATCAAGCTTGGAGAAGACAGCAAGTGGGTGAAAGGGGGCAAAGATCACATGAGCATGTTGCCTCAGAAATGGATTAGTTTGGTGTTCTGCTTTTTTTTCATTCTACTAAGGCACTGATGGCAAGGTGTAACAGTTGTAGAAACAGTACACTTGTACAGCAAAGAAAAGAATTTAAAACTGTCAGCTAAGATGCAAGTATGCAAACAGCTGCTTTTTGGAAGCTGTTGTTTGTCTCAGGTATTAAATTCTACTGCTCTCTCTTAGCTGTGTATTTTGGCTATAAGTCTGCTCTGTCTTCCTGTGCCCTTTGTTTGTTTTTAGACTGAACACTTGTGCATTTTGTTAGGCACATACTGCAGGGTTTTTTTGCCTTGGCATTTCATAAGGCTTTTCTAGAACTCTGCACTCATGCCAGCAGTTGCTGGACAGGTATCTGATTCAGGATCTTGCATCACTCCTAGGACCATTGCTTTAAGAAAACCTACTACCAGCGTGGGAGTTGTCCAGTTCCCTAGCAACCTGCACTGCTTACATTTCCCAGTTTGTTGTATTCAGCCTTTGGAAAAAATCCAGTTTTCTTAAGCTGTGTGCAGAGGAAAAAATGCCTTTTTTTTTTCTTCACTGGGTGTATATGTAGTTTTCTACTATGTATCCTTGATTTAATTCTGCAAGAGATTAAATTGAGCTACTGCAGATGAAGCCACATAAGGCCTGAGTTGAGAAACCTGGGACATGGTGTCAGGGACCTGATCAGGATGTGGGTGTGGGAAAAAGAGCAGTAACTCGATAACTGAAGCAGGTGGAATAGTAAGTCTGAGTTGGGAAGGATAGGGCTGGCTATCTGTCAGTGGACTTTGGAGGGGAGGGGTCAACTAAAAAGGAATTGTAGTCAAAGCTGGGGACACTAGATTGAAAAAAATAGGATTTAGGGCTGAGGTAGAACTAGGAGGGAGACTTGAGGAGTGAGACCTGTGAAGGGCTAAAAGGGACACAGCAGGAAGAAGGTAAAGCCTGGCCACGAGTTCTGTAGAGCTGGAACCAGACTGTAGTGGCTTCTTGCTCACCTGTGTGCATCAGTTCATCATTTGGGAGTTCAGAGTACAAATAAGGAATTTCTTTTCCACCCTCACTTCTGCTTTGCTCCTGAAAGTGCTTATAGACTTTGCTTCTTTGCTTATAGACTTATCATTCATCATCTATACTTACTTCTCAATATCAGTTATTCCAAGAAATGTCTGCATAGGTGCTTTAGTTACACATTGTACTGAAGTCTGATATCAACAGTGTAAATGAGGTATTTCATTATGTGGGAATAAGGAATTTGCCCTGAATCCATTTCCATTCACACACGGATCTTTTAGTCTGTCTGGTTCTTATTGATTGATGACACTTCCTCTAGTCAGTTTGAAGTTTTCAAGTAATCTGTGACAAGCAAAAATTCACTGCTGCAGGGAGCTTTCATCCACCAGAAGAGGCTCCACAATTAAGTATTCCCTGGGAGAAGAGTCAGCTGATGGAGATCAGTTTTGCTCTTCATTCTTTGCATATAAGCACATGTGCTGGTGACACTTGTAACACTCCTGAAAACACAGGATTCTTCTTCCTGTTGCTTTTACTAATTCTCCTTTTGTAATGATGACATTGCTTCTGTCATTTGTGTTCAACGTTCTCCAAGTGATTTGAAAAGTGATTTTTTAGAATTTCTTTGAGACTCATTTAAGTTTGTTTGGTGGTTTGTTTTGGGGTTTTGGTGTGTTTTTTGGTTTTTTTTTTTTCAAGGATTGTATTGACAGAATAACTCTCCTCAAAAAAGGTTTGGAGAATTCAGATATTGACAACTAGAAAGAAGGCTTCTTACTAGAAGGCTGACTGGTGTTAAATACAACAACCATGACCCTCTTATCTTAAGAAAGATTTTTAAACAGGACTTAATTATTTTTATTAAGCAAATGTAGATATAGCAGAATGACTGCAAGAGCTACTGATTTTACTACCAGTTCAGCAAAATACCGAAGCAGTGGGGAATTGCAGGGTAGAACACAACATATTTCTTCCAAGATCAATGGCTTTCAATAAAAGAGAACACACTCAAAAGGTGACAGGACAAATGGAAAACACTGAAAATTTGCGGTAGAGATTTAGGAGAAGGTAGAATGTAAATTCTGATCAAGTTGGTTTTTTCATCTCTGCGTATAATGCTGACAGCCTGTTATTCAGGGGAGGGGTTCTACCATTATTAAAGAATGGATATGGTGATTTTTTTCTGTTTTCACTGTACTATTTTGGGAAACTTTGTCTGTTCAGGTTTATATAAGGCAGGATATAGAAGCTGCATTTGAATTTTTAGGACTATTTTTGTCACTCAGAACTCCTTACACCTCCTTAGCAACACTTCATCTCCTCTGCCACACCTCTTGCTCATCTAATGCCACAAAGAAAATGGACTCAAGTCTTGCATATTTTTTCTTGGTTACATTCTGCATTGACTTAATTATTTTAGCAAATATAAGAGTTACCAGTGAAATAGTACAGGCTGGATTCATTCTGAGACTGGCTGCTGCTGTTTTGTGAGTCACTTAGATAAAGCAGAGGCAGATAATTTGTTTCAAAGCCACTGTAACTCCTAGCTTGAGGGAGAAAAGTGCTTCAGTAGTCAGTAGCATTGCAAGATGGAAGAACAAAGGGTTTGCTCTAATATCAATTTTCTGAGACTTAAATGAGTCACTTAACCTTTTTATTCGTGTTGTGTGGGTACATCTGGGAGAGGGGGGATTCATTAATTGTCTCCAAAATGTTATCTGTACAGAACTCTGGCAGATGGAAGGCAGGGAAAAAAAGGAAGCAAAACTGGCTCTAAACCACCTTTTTCTATTTTTTTCCTTTAATATTGCCCTGTTAACTTAGCTTGCAAGTGGCTAAATAAGATTTACCTCTGCCCATTATTCATTAAAGGAGTTTCCCAAATTGTTTGGTTCAAAAATGTTCTTGTTAATTCCTCTAAACTCAAACTGCCATGGCTTAGTATGAATGGTGGTAGTGATCAGGTATACTAGAAGAGGTAACTGTATAAACAGTTGGTGTAGACCCATGTAATTACTATCCAGAAACTTATTGGAGAAAGAAAATGGGGTCTATACATATAAAATGAACAATACATTCCTAGTTTTCCTTTATATTTACTCATGTGAGTGAAATTATTCTTTCAGGCGTGGTTCTCCCAGGATGTTTAGTGCTGAATATAAATGGAGACCTTGATAGACTTGTGTGAATGTGTGCTGTTCCACTGAACACTGCTCTATTTGTTTTAGGACCCCTGACAGTGATTTCTGGAGTAAACTTTTTGAGAGAATTCTGAATGCAGATGGTAAGTCCACAGTACCTCTGCTGAGGGAGTTGAGAGAGGAAATCAGTGAAATGTTTGACAGCTCTTTCAAAGAACGACTTTTGTTGACCTTGGCTGCTGTGGGAGAAACTTTCCTCCTGGTGAACTTGACTTCATAGAAGACAAACACGTTTTGTATTCTAGAGAAGAATTTGTTGTTGCTTTCTTATGTTTTCAAATGTAAACATGAGAGTGATGGGAGTCATTTCTGCAATACTTCACATGGGACTGGCTCAAGAACGTTTCTGTTGTGTGAGTGCATGAAGAAATCTCCTGAGCCTCTACATGAACCTTTCTGGATGGAGCAGTTTGTCTTAACTGCCATCTCCCCGTCTTGTACAGCTCCTTAAAAATTTAACACCTAACTTGCACCACACTCTTTGAAGTGTCTTTGTCCTGCATTCAGTTGGTCTTTTAATTACTGTTTAATCAATAAAGTTGTGTTTTGGTAGTGAGTGTCATATTTAACATTGCTATCAAAAGGTTTCAAAAGACTTCATTTAGAATCCATGCAGGAGTGCTGCTGCATGACTGGGAATATTTTGTGGCTGCTGGATGCAAAAGCCCCTCATTTGGTGGCAGCTTTCATAACCACATGGGATTTCCTGGACACTTGAATATAATTTGAATGATTCTACTTGGAATGTGCTCTCAAAGAAAGTTGTCAGTAGAAGCAGTAGATGAAGTCACGAGTGGAAAAGCTGCACACATAAACTTTTTTGCTTCTTAAGGCAAGAGTTTTGTTTCCTTTCACAAGGGCTGGAGTTCCTGACTGGATTTGAGCATCCCTGAAATCTCTATTTGCCCTAAGTGAAGTGTTGGCAGGCTTTTGTGGGAGGTTTTGTGGATAGTTATATGTGTTAACCTTTTATATTCTGCATTACTGAAACCACTACAAAGGCTTCATTTTATTCAAGACAGCAGAATTTACTGATCTAAACCCAAGGTGGTGGTACTATGTACTTGAAGTGTAGGGAAACTTCTCACACTTGGGATTTACTTCTGTGCAGCTTCTCTCACACAGGAAAGTGAGAATAGACAACTGCATCATTAGCAATTTCTTCTCCCTAAGAAGCCAAATTGGCTGTGTTTTTCCATGTAATTGAATTCCCCAGCCATGGTTCTGTGGTTCTCCCATTTTGTGTTATCTCCAAATTTTGGGGTGGAATTCAGTTTTGTCTTTTCCACATTGCTTCAAGCCACCTTCTTTCCTGTTTTTTATCTCCATACTCCATCACTGTTCCTCTTACTTTGGCCTGTCTTTTGCTCTCACAGATTCATAATGCCTTTTTTTACACTTTCTCTGAGAGGGTTATATATTCTTCTAATTCAGGTTTAGAACATAAATGTCCTGGTAGACCAGCTTTAATTATGAATGTAAACTGCTGCTGAAGAATTTATTTTGGTCCATTATGCCTTAAATAATGTTTCTTGTAGTACATTGATTAGTCATCTATTGACCTAGCAGATAAACAATGACCTATCTCTAACCAGAGTTTAGAGCCAAGATCACTGGCAGAGCACTCAGGAGTCCAATGCATAGCTAACTTGTGCTAGCTCTAAAAAGATGGTGTGTTTGTTCTTTTATTTGGCTGAAATTTGTTTGCTTTACTGGTTCTCTAACTGCCTTTTAGATGAAAACTGGGGAAACTTGCTTGCTGTCCTCTCACTCACAACTTTTTCAGTTTGTATCGTGCAGCACTGAGATGAATACCAGGTAGATTACGAAGAGAAGGCTCCTAAAAAAGTATCAGTCATCCCAAGGACTTCTCAGACAAGATGTGTTTGTAGCCAGTACAGAACAACTTCACTGTGTCTGATTCACACAGAAAGACAGGCTGAACAGAGATAAGAGCTCTCAGCAGAAGTTCAGTAAAGGAAATCTGTTCTTCAGGTCTTTAAAATATGTAAGTGAGCCTATTTGTCTTTACTTAAATGAGATCTAAATCCAAGCTGCAATACCCTACTATTACTTTTTTGTTGATTTGGCATCTTTCTAAACAAAAAGTGTGCTAATCCTTCTCTGTCTAATATGGCTGCCCATGATCAGTTACACTTCATGTACATCCAAGACAACACAAAACTGCCCCCCAATACTGTAAGATAAGAAACAGCCAAGGGCATTATAAATTTCTCCATAATAAACACAAATAATGAAGAGGAGCAAGCAGGTACAACAAGAATGAGCAGTCATCTCTTCTGATGTTTGTTCCCACTTCTGCTTCGATGGAACTCTGCCTCCCCTATGCCATGAGCTGATTGCACCAACATGTAGCAGGAGCTCAGAGAGCTCTTTGGACATCCGTGTTGCCTGTTCAAGTAACTCTGCCTCCAACCTTAAACAAGCTTTTCCTGAGCATCACTTTTTGAATCATTGGGTAACACATACATGCTCTGTGACCTTGCAGGCTGGGATTGCCATAGACTTGTCATGAAGTAGGAGACACACCAGCCTTGCCCACAGGAAGTTTGGAGATGAAAATTGTCTTAACATTTTCCAAGGCAAAAGAGGGATCTATAAATCCTGACATGTTCCACATGTTTAAAATGTTCCTCACCAGATAGAGGGTGGAATGAAATTGCGTGACAGCCAGATGTAGAAGTCCTAGTGAGGTTATCACTAAAAAATAGTGATGGAATCTGAGCTATAGTGAATTTTAATGCCTATTATATAAATAGAAGTGCACAAAAGAAAATAGGAATGTGATGTATCATGGTTGTACCAGGTTGCTTGAGAACAAAACTTGACCAGAGATACAAGAGGGATGTCTGCAAGGTATCTGTGGGCTTCAGTTGCTTTGATTCAGAAACTGAAAGAAGCAAATAGTTCATGTCTACTCTGTTAAGCTGAAAGCAGTCTAGAAATACTTGCAGGAAATCAATGATTCAATGATCAGCGTCCAAAAAAATGGAGGCTGATCAAATGTGCTGGTTTGAGCCATTTTCTTCTCCTTAAGCTCTGGAAGATGCAGCTGGAGTTGATTCCACTGTTTCTAAGGGCTCATGAAGATCATTGCCTACAGTTGTGAAATACAGGTGGTCCAGGTTACCTCTTAGTGGCTGTGGAGTGACCAATGACATTACAGAACCTAATTGCTTATTAAGGAACACCTGCAGGCACTTACAAGACTGTTGTGAGTCTGAAACCCACTTTATTTTCTTACTTAACATCTGAAGAGATCATTTTAAGAAAGATTGAGGAAAGGTGAGGAGTACTCGTCATCTGCTGGTCTTCAAAGGTATGTGATTTGTAGATTTAAAATCCTAACGCTGAGATAATTAAGAATCCTAAAATCTATCACATAAGCGTACTCAGAATATATGTATCTGAGACTTTTCCAGCCTGGCATCTGTGTTCAATAGAGAGATTAAGAAAACCTCAGAAGAGAAAGATGCACCTGATAACTGGTACATTATCAGAAGTGTAAGTTTGAGCTTGTGCTAGCAGATAAAATGATTTCACAGAATAAACTAGTATTTTTGTTTTTTCCAGAGTGAGCTAGAAGAGGCAAGCAATTCAGGAGAGTTATAAGGATGTTGTAAGGTTATGCAGGGACAAAATTAAAAGGACCAAATCCCAACTTAAACTTAATCTGGGTACTGCTGTGAAAGACAGTATATAAATGCTTCTATAAATAAATGAGCAGTAAAAAGGGCTGAGAAGAATCTCCATCCTTATGGGACTTTGGGGCAGTCTTTTGTAAGAAATGGTTGAGTCAGTGTCCCTGGCAGGATTTAAATAATATATAGTGGTGACACTTGGGGATGACTTGGTTTAGTGGTGAACTTGCTGGTGCTGCGTGGACTCCTGGAGAACTTTTCCAACCTTAATGATTCTGTTATTTAAAGAAGACAAACCACCCCTCTTGCATGAGCTTCTGTTCTGCTGCTGATTTCCCAAATAATATTCCAAAATGCCTTTGGGCTAAAGTGCAGCCTCTGAGGTGCAGCACTCCCTGCTGAGCCCCGGTGATTTCTCCAAAGATGCCTCTATGTACAAAAGCTGAGTTCTTATTCGAAATGAGGCATTTGCCTGTGTGCTGGGGAATTGGTGGTTGGAGCCTTTGCTTTAGCCTTGGGCTATGGGCGCTGCAGTCACACGGATGTGCCTGTGCTAATACAGATCAGCACTTAAAGCTTGACAAGGATCACCAACTCCTTTAACAGTTTCATTCCTTTGGTTCTTGCTGTCTTCACACTCGTTGCCCCTCTGCTCGGTTAATCCAGCAGAAGCTGGATGCTGTTTGGAAGCTTAGAAATATGAAGGTTTCATTTCCATAATAGTTTAAATTATTAAACAACCTGTGAATATCAAGGTCATTCAGTAAAGACTGAGGAAGAATGTTCCTTTAGTTGGTCCTAGAAATGTTTGTTCCCTATTTTCCTTTTGTAATAGCTATAATCCAAAGCTATTTAATTATTGACCTCATGGCTCAGCTGGTATGGAAGTGTGATTTACCGACCAGGAGCAGCAGCTGGGTGACACAATGCTGACAAGAGGCAAATGTTAGTGTTCAGTTTCTAGGCCTGAGCTGATTTTTTTTTCCCAGTGCTTTGGATTCTCTTGAATTTTCAGCATCTCAAATTGTGTAGTTCTTTGAAGCTAAACTAGTAATGCACCTTGTAGTGCAATACTTTTATATATATATATATATAAATCTCATTCACTCAGGAATAATGTTGTAGGAAAAGAGAAGTTGGAATATTGCAGAATTCAGTGGTGGATATGACTTATTGACATGCTTCCTTGATATGCAGTAAAGGCACTGGAGTGTTCTGCCCCATCTGCATCTATTCCTAAACAGCCAGCCTGGATTAGTACTTTACCTGTATGTGAATGGAACTGGCCACACCTTGCCCTGTTCTTAAACCACTCTCCTATTCCAAGTGCATTCTAAAATTACTATTTTTGTTCCTCCCTAAGTTCTTAATCTTCCCTTTTCTCTCCTCTGTGTTTTGCAATTTTTATATGCACTAAACTTTCATTCTGTGAGAGTTGTGTTGATGTGCAATGGCACCCCACATAGCCAAGGCCAAACCAACAGTCACAGGATCCTCAGGGGTCCCTTCCAGCTCAGGCTGATCTGTGATTCCGTGAGTTATTACTGAGTGGTTATAAGCAGTATGAGACCTTCACATAAACCAGGGTCTCCATCCCCTCTCTTTTTGTGACATGTCTTTCCTTCCAGAAGTGGTTGTGTCTCAGTAATGCTGCAGAGATTTTCAGGGTAGAAGTTACTCTACAAACATGAGTGTTATTTAACCTCAAACCCAGTGAGGAGCTGGAAAGATAACTCTAGTTCTAATGAATGAAGTCCAAAAGCTGACAGCATTCAGTAATTTCACAGGCTTGGGATATTTTCTGACAAGAGAATTCATTTCTGAGACTTGTTGACAGAAACATCAAGAATGGAGCTGCTGCCTTTGCTTCCACCCACCCTAGCAAAGAGTGGGGGAAGAGAAGCAGCTCTTATAAATAGCTCGGTTCCTGTTGTATTTGTAACTTCGGTGCTTTTTGTGTCAATGACATCACCCTCTTCTCCATGGCAACCCCCTACGATGTCAAAACTGCAGGGCACCATCAGAGGAACTCAGACCAGCAGATGATCAGGTTGAATCAAGATGATTTAACTACAAAATAGTGCAGGGGCAACAAAAGGAGGTGGGAAGCAACCAAAGGGACTACTGGCAGCTCTGTTACTCTGGAAAACAAGTATCTCTAGTACCTGGTTCTCCAAACTCTGCCCTATCTTTTTCCAAGGCCTTGTCAGGAGGAAGTAGGTGGAAGACAGGCAGGCATCTTATTCTCAATCTCCAGTGTGTCTGGAGAGCAGAACTACAGGTGACTAAGCAGGAGGAGCATGACTGACTCACTCCTGAATTATTTCTCACTCCTCTTCCCCCTCCCATCTATTCTGTTTGTTTTTTTAGCTTTCACCCAACAGCTCAGATTTCTCCCCAGGCTCTGATGAGGAAGAATTAGCAGCAGGCTTTCTTGTTACCTAATGTTCACAAATATGTGCTTGTGGTTATTCAGGTGAGGAAATAGAAGCCAACTCCAAGAGCAAGAAAAATGAATTGGCTCTTGGATACAACACCTTTATCTAGGAGAAAAAAAAGTGCTTCTCTTTTCTGAATGCTGTGTAGCAAATACTAAAGTAACTGATGTGCCAGGAAGCTGTAAATAACTGGCTTCTTTGTCAGGATACCTATGGAAAATACCTAATTGCCTCCCTGGCAGCCCTGCTGGTGTTGATTTCTAAACTGACTGCAGTGGGGAGAAGCCATGGCACTTGCTGTCATGATAACAGCATTGGATTCTGCTGGGCTGCATTTGGGACCCAAGGATCAGGAATATAATGGTTACAGCTGCAGAGTTTCAGCCAGTATGAGCTGTTTCAATCAGCTTAATAAATCTGTCCTCATTTACATCCCTGTGAGGTCTGAAGCCATAAAACAGTTTACCTTCCTTCTCAGGATGCCAGGAGAACTGTTGCTGAAACCTAGCCTGCAGAAGTGTCAACTTTGTATTAGCTTTTGCATTTTTTTGAAATTGCATGACATGGGACCCAGGCAAGTTATGCAAGACCAGCACAACGCCCAGAGTCCTGATGTCCACAAAGGCACACTGCTTCCCACACAGAGGAGGAAGTCTGTGATGGAATAACATTGTATTTGCCACTTGTGGCCTGCAGTTTACAGGGCATAAGAGTCTTTAATCAGAGATTCTCGAAGTGTAAGGCTCCGTTATGTCTGTAGTTCTCTCCCCACCCCAGTGTGATGCTAAGCCTGTGATTTCTAGGCTTGGTTGAGGGGAAAATGCATGGAGTCTCTACACACTAGAATCTTGATTAGTATCTTGCTCTTGCCTTTTGTGCAAAATGCCACTCAAGGCACTGTGCCATCCTCTTTGCTGAGCTCACAGTATCAGCCCACGATAAAAAAAGGTCCCAGAAAACATTGACTCACTGCATCCCAGCATCCTGACAGGGCTATGTGTCTGCAATGAGATCTCCTCAGCTGGAACTGCCAGGTTTCAATGGAATGGGTGGTTGTGAGGCTGTTTTACCTTCCCGGAGTTGTGCTACCACCTGTACTGCCTGCCGGGAATAGGGGTGGGAGCACTGGGATCACTGCCCAGCACCTGGCAAGGGGCAGTGCTGCTGAGGAAGCAGCTGGAGCCGGGGGGTTTGCATGTGCATGAGGAGTTTTCTGCAGAAGCTTTAAGACTAAATTGCTGAGAATTTTTCCCTGAAGCAAGGGATGTTTCCCGTGCTTAAGACAAGCAGCAACCTGCAGTCAGAAAGAAGAAGGGACTGAATTCACTCCAAAAGTATTTCTCCAGGATCTTTTTTCAAGGTAAGCCTGCTTTTGTGTGAGGTAGATGGGGCAACAGGGTTCAGTATTCTGAACACTGAAACTGAAACGACTTCTGCATTTTTGTTACCTTCCCAGTCTGTAGAACTCAGATAAATGTATTATATCTCTGGTACTCCCTTTTTAGGCTGAAAAATCGGCCAATAATAGCTAATATTCTGAGGTATGAAGCCATAAAAATGAGGGAGAATGTTTTTAACGTTGCCTTGTGCCTGTGGTGTTTTTAACACTGCCTGTGTTCTAATTGTGACTAAATGTCATGGACTGTGCCTCTAAAACATATATTTAAGTAGCAGAATTATGGGTATTGAAAGAACAGTAGGTGAATGAAAGTAAAATTTAGTAAATAGACATCAGTTTATGGTTTATTAATTTAGTGGTATTCAACATTGCTAGATTATAGAGGCAAAATGAAGATGGTTCTTGCCTTGGGAACTTGGATTTAAAGGCTTTTAATTGCCATGGTTCGAAGAAATGCTGCTGAAACCAAGAGCAAGGAGATAAGATTATTTTTTTAAAATTTGAATGACACCTGAACAACCAGTTTATTGCTGTTGAAAAGTATTGGTTGAGAGGCCAGAAAGTACTAGAGCTTGTCCTAGCTGCAGGAAAAGCTTGTTAAAGGTAGGAAAAAAAATACCTTGAATGTACAGAGATGGCTCTGAAAAAAACTGGTAACACCTAAAAAATGTTTGATCATCAGCATCCCTTCCTTATACGGAAACTATTCCTAGCTGGGAACCCTCCAGCCTGAGAAATGTGTGCTTAGGTTGTGGGGTATAAATTACAGTCCTTGATGGAGTACAGCAGAGCATGGATTTGGCAGAGCTGCTGGAGCCGTGGAGGGAAGGCACTTGCTGAGCCCGGAAGTGCAGGGCAGAGCATCCACACTTTCTCTTTGCACGCTAATGGTGTTAATGCTTGAATGCAGTTCCATTTTGCTCTTGGAAAAGGAATAATATGTGCTCATAAGACAACTGTAGTCAGTTAGGGGAGTAACTGTAGTCAGTAAACTTTTGGAAAAAAAGACTTATCAAGTCTGTGAAGAGTGAAATAAAAATACTTGGTTGTCTCTTCTTGTCTTAATGGAAGGTGGGAACCGAGCAGTGGCTGGAGGGAAATCGTGCTCTGGGCAGGCTGCAGAGTGGCTGGGTGAGGTTGCCTGGGGAAGGGCATCAGTGCCCAATGTTGAGGCAGGGGCTGGTGGCCAGGAGAGCCTTGGTGCCAGCAGTGGTTGTGTAATGTTGTGCTGTCTGCAGCTGGCGTTGCCAGTCGCTGGATCAGCTCATGCACTTGGATGTAGTCGTGGCAGCTTGATTCTACTCCGTAGAAATAGTTGAGGCTATTCCTGCCAACTTCCCAAGTCAGGAGTCATCAGTTCTGCCTCTGTCACCTAGGGAGCATGAATGAATAACTTAAGTCATTAATCTAGGGCAGCTTCCAAGAATCCTGTGTACCCAAGTCTGGAATACATTGTGACCCAATTCATTATCCAGGGACAGCAAAGACTGAAGAGGTGTTTACCCCGGGGGTGGCCATGCTGCACTTCAAACTGCCAAAGAAAACCACAACATGAGAGGGTAGTGGGGAGCAAAGGAAGTGCAAGCAAGGCCCCAGAGGAGCAGGGAAACTGGAAAGGGACAGTAGTTAGCAACATGCTGTGGACTGGTGGACAGGCCAGTACAGCAACCTGTGGTTTGGGGGGCTATGGAAGCTGCTGATGCCGCTTTTGCAGTGCCACTTGACATCATTTTAAACTGGAATTCTGCATAACTAGTGTTAAATGTCAGGTTATCTTCCATGGGATGGATCTTTACAACTGGTAAAACCTTGTATTTTGGTTGATATGATTTGGTGGTAGAGGGGGGCTTTCTTGAGTTCCAGAGAGAACCATGAAAGGAGGGATATATAGAGGAAACAAGTGTTGCTGCTGGAGAATGCAAAGCACAGCAACCTAGATAAAGGTGATCCTAATTGAGGAGGAGGATTGGTATTTAATTAAAACTACTCCTAAAACACAGGCTCTTAGCAGTAAAATAAATAATAGCAGGACATGAGTAATTCCTCTCAGGGGAATGTCGGAGACAAAATTACACTAATGTAGTAATAAGAGGGGCCTGTGTGCAATTGCTCAGAGGAATAGGAACAGGGCAGAATGATTTTTCACTGCTAAGAAGTTCAAATGTGGTTCAAAGGGACCGGTGCTGGTTAAAGCACACGCTCCTCTGGCCACTTCCAAAGGCAGAGCTATCTGAATTCCTGAGCTGGATGTTTTTGCTGGACTTGGCAATCTCAGCACAGAGACTGAGCTTCTTCTCTGCTTTAGCAAATGATGGCAAGTTCTGTGTGTCACTTGCACTCCAGCTGCTCAGTTAGGATGTTTTCAGCGAATTAAAAATAAATATTTCAGACCCAGACTTAGGACAACTGTGCCACGTGTCATACAACTGAAGGCAAGAAGGGACATTAAACCAGCTTTTGCTTCCTCATTTCCCTCCCACTCTTCATTTGGAATCATCTTAGAGTTCTGTCTGCGTTCCACAAGCTGTGATGCCCATTCTGGGGAGGTGGTTAAATAGTGTGAACTCATTAACCACTCTTGACTGAGTAACAGCCAGTGACATAACATTGTTTCTTCTTCATAGCTGCCTTGCATAATGCTGCATTTCAGTTTAGGTTACTCTTTCCATTTCATGCTTTTCATTTCTGTGACATCCATCTGTTTACCAGACAAGGGGGGTGGAAATAATCCCAGAATACAAAAAGAAAAACCCATACAAGTGAGGCTGGATGGGGTTTGGAGGAGCCTGGTCTATTGGAAAGTTTCCTGCCCATGGAAGTGGGTTGGAACTGAAGGATCTTTATGGTCTCTTCCAACCCAAAATATTCTGTGATTTCTGTGATTCTACGAGTATATAAGGGGGATTTAATTAAGAACAGAGGCATTGGGACACTGGAATGAGAACTGCCATTGCAGTGAGAGAAGATCCTGGACACTTGGGGACCAGGAAAGCAGGCAGTAGAATCTTTTTCCTTTTGTGTTCTTCTTCCTTTCCTCCCCATCTGTGAAAACAACCAACTAGCCACCCCCAGCTCCCCCCCCAGAACCCCCAAGTTTAGTCAAAGGAAAGAGTAAGGTGATGGTTTGTGGTAGATGTGGAAGGTAATTTGTAACCTGCTGTGAAGAATCAATGCAGTCAAACTGTGGCTTTGAGCAGTGTCATTTTTGGTGTAGACCCAGCTGAGGCACTGCAGCAGCATCCCCTGGCCAGGGGCAGGTGGCCTGCTGATACGGCATAGAGAGAGTGTATAGACAAGATGGTGTAGTTGTTAAAATGAAACATGGCATTGCAAACTAGAAAGCAAATGTACTCAGCAACTTCAGCAGAGACAATGGCTGCATAAACTGATAATGTCAACTTGGTGGCTCTGAGCTCAACTGTTTGTCCCTGCGAATTGGTTAAATAGGACTGTCTGCAGGGTCAGTGTTACCTTATTGGTGGCCTTCTAGTTTTTTTGACTTTCTTCCCTGCTAAGTGTTACGGGAACCTTTTTACCCCACCTGTGTCAATCTATGAGTCTTCTAAATCTGTGACTTTTCAAGGCACAGAAGGAGCTGAGGGTCTTCACAGCACAGCTAGAGAGGGGGGAGAAGAAGGGTGCAAGTCTGTCCTTAATCTAGGCCAGGAACAGAGGAGTTAACATGTAGTGGCCAGAAGGCACTACACAGATCTTAAAATAACCAAGAACAGGATAATTTGGCTTAAAAAACCATCTGGGTCTTGATTCAGTGCTCATTAAAATTCATAGTAGCCTTATGATTGGCTTCTGGAAGAATTAAGCAGGGTGTTACACTTCATAATGAGTACTTTGGGCCTTGGCCAAGAAAGTACATCACTGCATACAATAATGCTAGAAATTAACTTCTTTCCTGTAACATCCAGCTTAGAATGAGGATCTTTCTAGCACTTGTGGGAGTCAGTGAAAAAGCTCTGGTTTCAAGGGATTTTGGATTGCATCCGAAGAACAGATGTTACAGCTGACTTTGGGAAGAAGTCTCTCTGGGCAAGTCGTCTCTGAGCTGGTCATGCTGCAGCAAGCTGTCTGCTTTGGGGACACTCACAATCCACAGCCATCAGAGCTCCTGAGTGTGCAGGGAAAGGGGGAAAGTCAGACTGCAAACCCAGCACTGGGATGGAATAATTGGGCCCTAAAAGGAAAAACGCCTGCTTGTGTTTATTTCATTAGAAACCTAAATGTATTAACTAATGGCACAAATAGCTTAGAGTCTTGTGCCACCTCATCAACCATGAGATGATGTCAGTAGACAAAATGCTCCTGTCTGTGACTGCTGCTTAGAAAACCTCCTGACTTCTGCCTCTTTCTTGTAGAATACTGTTTGGTGTTAAAGGGAAAAAATACTAATTCTGCTTGCTCCCAAAGCAGAAATTTGCAAAGCTCTTTGGGCTTTTGTGTTCTCTTCCAAGTTCTAAATATGTTCTCCCAAAGCATCTTGAAACACCAGCCTGGGTGACATAAAGCTGAGCCAATAACTTATTTAGGGAATATTACCTTTTATTTATTTAAAGACATGTTTTTAAAAGAGTCTCTTAGAACTTAGGCTCTGAATTTTCTTAGACCTGAATTTTCTGGCTACTTCTAACTTGTGGTCTGGGATCACCTTCAGTGGTCTGTGGCTGTGCTTAGACTGGGACTGCTAACTGTGGAAAGAAGAAAATGAAGGCATTTTCCAGATAAATACAAATATTTCTGTAGAACATCTTTGGGCCCAACTGTTACTCAGGCTTTCAGCTTTCATCAAAATTCTGAAGAAAAAGATAAGAAAATAGTAATTTTAAGTGTTAACAAGGCTTTTTCATTTTGCCTTTCTGCCGCCCG
>VXBB01003634.1:213134-290379 GCA_013399915.1 Illadopsis cleaveri | reverse complement strand
CACCACCATGGGTCAAAGCCCTTTCCTGTACTTGCTGTAGGGAAGCTGCTGCTGGGAGGTGACCCCCATTCCCTGGCACGGGATTAGCAGTGCATCTCCCTGATTTTCCTGGCCTGAATGCTTTCAGGGTAAGGCTGAGTTGGCTGCGAGGACAGTTGTTCCCTGCCTCCACAAAGCTGCAAGTGGGATGGGAAACCTGTGCTGCACAGAGGCACGTGCCTGGATTTTGACAAGCATAGGCTCCAACCCTCAAATTATTCTAAGCTCTTGAGAGTTGGGTTTGAATGTACCCAGAGGTAGAGTGACTAATGACAGCAAATGGTGTTAGACTTTTGCAGCCGTTATTTTAGCCACTAGGAATTCTCTGGATTCTGGCTAATACTTCAGCGATAGCTGACTGACCTAGTTATTGAGAACAGAGGCTGCGGTCTGTATTCCTCTGGTGCCAGCGAGGGATTTCAATCTGCATTTCTATAGCATCCTTAAGGATCGCAGCATGCTTGGAAAAACAACAGATTAAGCCGCCTCTGTTCTGGGGGAGTTGAGCATTGTCACAGTCATTTTACCAGCGTGCAGAATGCCTTTCTCAAGGTGACCTGGGAATCTGTAGGCAATGTTGGCTTTCTGCTGTGATGTTGCCATTGCAGGACTGATCATCGTGACTTTTGTGGGAAGCAGAAGATGCACCTTTTGTAGAGGGTGGCTCTTGTGAAGGACCAGGACGTTACTTCTGTTACAACCAAATAAGTCTGTGAATTTTTGCAAGTAAAAGATCTGGAAGAAGTGTGAGGTGGTTGTGTTCCAAGCTGTATTGATATTATCTGTAGAGAACGTCTACCAAGCCACAGGAATTTAACCAGTAGCAAAATAGCATGTGCTGTGTTCAGGTGATCTTCTTGAGCTTTACCTTCAATTTCTCATCAGAGTGGGAGTTGAAATTTTCAAAGAGTCTGATGTTTTCTTACTCTCTCTAAGCTTAACCTGCTTTCTTCACTGAAACAGTTGTCAGGCACTGGGGCATTGCACCAGGGCAGTGGTGGAGTCACCATCCTGGGAGGTGTTCAAGGAAGGACTGGGTGTGGCACTCTGTCCTCTGGTCAGCTTGACAAGGTGGTGATGGGTCAAAGGTTGGACTTGAGGATCTTAGAGGTCTTTTCCACCCTTAATGATTCTGTGCTTCTTGCCTCTGGTATTCTGTTTGGTACAATTTCCATGTCCATGTGCTCCTTCCTTGCTGGCCATGCTTTGCTCCACCACAGGAGTTGTTTGGCCCAGGAGAACCTGGCTGTAACTCAATGCAAGCCTGAAGCAGGACAAATTCCATTCTTCCATGTGCCCCAGTCTGCATTGTTTGCCATACGGTAAAGAGGGACTCTGAGCTCCCTACTGCCCTGCCAGATAGGGAGTGTGGGGATATGTCCAGATCTTCAACAGCACCCAGAGCTCTGGCAGAGGCAATGGACTTGCTCGATGAACTTCCAGTTCTTCAGCTCTCAAGCATCTGTGTTTTGTTTTGAATCAGGAAAAAACTCCCCTGGTTCAGACTGTAAACCTTGGATAAAAACACTGGGTGAGCTCATGCAGCTGGAGTGCAAAGCAGGGCTTTGTCCTGCTGGTTCTCAGGACACTACCTGGATAATGGCAGCGATGCATAGTAAGCAGGAGGATAACCCAAACCCTGGAGCTGACTATCCAGGTAATGCTCTCCTGGAATGTTCTGCCCACCTCAGGATGGGACACCCATGAGGAAAGGTGACTTAACTGTAAGCACTTATTTAAAGTGAAACTGCCTCTGGATTGCTCCCTCCTTATCTCCAGTCCTGGCTTCACTCATGTGTTGATTATGAGACTCCCATACTTGATTCCTATCTCGTGCTTCCTCCCACCACTTGGTGCTGATGTGCAAATTTGCAACACACCCTTCCTCCTAGTGACCCCTTTGTCCCAATCCTGAAGTGTATTCTTTCACTTCCCTGGCCAGCTTCTCTAGATTTACAGAACCATGATAGAGAAGGAAGGGATTCTGTGTGGAAGAGCATTTCTGCTTCCTATCTGATCCCTGAGCACAGAGAAGACTTGATGGAAAGTCTGGTCCTAAGCCACAGCCTGGCTTCATAGGTGGAATCGCTGTAGATCTTACTGGGATTTCCTGAATGGATCAGATTTCCTGTGATTCAGTGTTACGCTTTTCCTGGAAGCTCTGTTGAATACAGATCCATTTTCCTTAGCAGTTTGCCCAGTTCCCACAAGCTTCACACAGGTGGGCAGGTATGTTTCTCCTGGCTGAAGTAGAAGACAGACATTGTATGTGGTACAGTTGGCCTGGGTGTCTCTGACCTTTTATTTTTTAAGTTAAAAATCCCTAGTGTTGCCTATTGGAATAGGAAAACATTGAATAGTGGGGGTTTCATCACAAAATCCTCCTCCAGTGGCAATTAAACGGAATTAATTGGAACCTATTGCAGCAGCAGTGCAGGATGTGAGATCCTGGAGCTCTCCTAGCACAGTGATGTGGCTGGGCAGGGTGAGGAACTAGGTGAGATCAGCATTTTGGATCTGAAATTTACTTTGCTTTGTGTCTGGGGAGGGGACATGGAATATGGAATGGCCTTTGCTGGGAAGATAAATCAGGCAGGCTGCAATGCAGACATTCAGTCAACATACCCTGCAGCACTTGTTGCTGCCAGGAATGGCTGTCCCGGGGACGGACAGGACCTGAGAGAGCAGCCGTAGGAGGAGTGGGGTGTGTATTGCATGTTTATATAAATGTGCCAGTATAATTATTTATATTGTCTTGTGCAATTCTCTAGGCAAGAAGGGAGCAGTAGGCAGACAAGGAGCAGTAAAATGTGTAATGAAGGGATAGTTGCTGAAGGGGAAAATTAGAGACGTGTCGCTTTTACTGGGAAATTTTTCTTCAAAGTGTGCAGGACTGCTGGGACCAAACTTGTGAATATAAAGACTGGAAAGTGTCCTAATTTTTCATTAAGATTGTAGGCAGCAGAGGTTCACACTGACTCACAACTGCCTTGGTTTCATTTAAGCTTGTGCCTTGACAAGTAAAATCAGGTTCTGCCATTTATAACAAACTCAAGTCTTGTTCTAGAAGACTGTGCTAGCATGTAACCCAGGAAATACAATACTCATGCAAATGTGGAGCCAGCTCCAAGGCTGGATGACTCCTTGTAGACTGTAGAAGCCATTTGTGTGTGACGCTCCCTACGCCATGGTTGTGCAATGACTCCTGGCTGCCTGGCACAGCAGCAAAGCCCAGGTGCACAGATGACAGAGACGGTTTGCCATCCACGCCTACCAGGTTCACCCTCTGCTTCCTCATCTCTGATCCTCCACCACGCTACTCTGCCTTGTGAGTTCCAGTGCTTTGGGAAAGAATGCTGTCCCGCTTTGTTATTTACTATGATTTTTTACTATTAAAAGGAACTTTCCTTCTTTTGATTACCTCTGTGTATGGTGCCTGCCCCTAGGAGAGAGAAGCCAATCCTCAGACGGGAAGGAACCTGGCTAGCTCTAGTTCCTATACCCTGGGGAGGGAACAGGCAGGAAACCTGGGTCACTGTGGCAGGCAGGGACCTGCAGTGTAATGTAGAAGCGGTGGCTGCATGTTCAGGAAGAAGCCTTCCATGACTTAGCTAGCAGGTTGGGAAATGAGGATTAGGAACCTCAGATCATCAGGTCCAAAAGGTTCTCTCTATGAACCTAGGTTCTGTTTATTCTCCATGATAGTACTGTAGAGCTCATGAATTTCAATAACAGCTGAGACTGGTGGTTGTACAAAGATACTGCAGCTCTTTTACTTGGAATGAACCAGTAGGGAGGAAAATGGGAATGGGGGGAACATGGCTAAAAGGTCACTGGGCTGGTCTATGTCTGCAGGACAAGCCACTCCCAGCAATAATAATGACCACCTAATGATTATTTGTAGCATGTCATTCATTTATTTAAGGGTGATTCAACAAAACCAATGTTGTAAAAAAAATCCTAAAAAGTCATGGGGGTGGCTTTTTATGGTTTATATCTCTGCTCTTTGGACCTAAAAATATCTGAGGGTTAAGCCAGCATTGTCAGTGGTTTGGAGAGGCCAAGAATCCTCTTTGTTTGCAATGGAGCAAGGGCAGCTGATGAGTTTGCTGCCATGAACTCTGCTCCAGGCTGTAATCCCCAAAGTGTCCTCTGATGGTGGCTCAGTCACCAAGCCCAGCCGGCACTGCCAGAGCTGGTGTCCTGCTGCTTGTGGAAAGTCTGTTTCCTGGAGTCGGTAAGCCCTGAGGCACAGGCAGTGCAACTGGATTAGAGGGTGATCCCAGACTCCAGATCTGGCAGCAATGACTCATGGCGAGGACAGGGGAAAAGTAAAAGCACCAGGTCATGTGCTGCTCATCTGCAATGCAAATAAATGGGGTGAATTCTTCTACAGCGAGCCATAAAGCAAGCCATCAAAGCCTTCCTTCCTGGAATGACAAGGGCTTGGTGGCAGGTCCTGAAATCTGCAGGCAGAGATGTCGGGTTTGTTAGAAGCCTCAGCAGCTGCCGGCCCCGAGGCTGTGGAGCCGAGAGAGAAGAGCTGACGAGTGGAGCTTTAATAAGTCACAGTGAAGTGGGGTGTGAAAGAGGGTGGAGGGGAATGGGAGGTGATCTCCCCAAGGTTCTAGAGGTCTACCTGGCACATCAGGGTGCCCAGGTGTAACTCTGAGCTCTTTCTCTCTCTCATTCTCTCTAGGGACCAAGAGAGGAGACGGTGAGAAGGCGGCGAGATGGTCCCAAGAGGATCTGCTGTTGGCATCTGTCATTTTCTGTGGAACAGGAATCTGAGGCTTCTCCACGCTAAGCGCTCCTGTGTCCCATCTGCTACCACACCCTGAAATCAAACTCGGCAGCTTAGGTGAACCAGACACTGTACAAACATGTCAGACTTGCCTCCACCCCTTTTTCTTCTCCCGCTTTCTCCTGCCGTCTTTCTCTCTCAAGTCTATCGACGTGTCAGCGAATTCCGGTGGCAGAACATTCTCACTTCATCTCTGGACACGGAGCAATGAGGAGTCAGGGGTAAGCGCCCTCCCGCAGATTTGGGGATCAACATTGATTAGCTTGCTTGCCTGCTTTAAAGCCAGAACAACCGTCCTAATGGCCGCTGTTTCGTGGGATTTGTTCCCTATGTTTACGGAGGACTGGGTTTGTCAGTTTAAACTAAGTCTCCACTTCCCAGTGGCTGTGCTGCCTCGGCTTAACCCCTTCCCTTCGGAGCTGAGCTGTGCTACTGCCAAGGATTAGTGTAATGATCACACGTGTACTGGCAGTGCCAGCCTGGAGTGAAATGAGAGTGGAATAGTTTGGGGGGGTCATACAATTTTTTCTCTCAAGGGATGCTTCTGGAAGGGAAGAAAAACTGGGAGCTGGATTCCTTTGGGAAGGAGTTTGTTTCATCATTACTCCTATAGCCCAGCAACACCGTCCTCCAATCGGCTTTGCTGCATGACACTGGGAGAGTTTACCTCCAGACCCTTCTTTCTGCTCTCCCTCGGAACCGTCCACCACCGGCATTGTTGCAACAGGACTGCCAGTAAGATCTTGTGATTTTTACTTTCCAGGGTCTAAGAGGTGGGACAACATGTGGGGCTGAGGTCTGTCAGTTCAGCCAACTGACACTCAAGAGGATGGGGAATGTGGAGAGAAAATGCCTTGTTGAATCTTGCAGGGTGATGCTCCTAAAACCTTGGGGTGAAGAAGGGGTTAAAAATTACTCTGGATGATGCTTGAGAGAGCAGACAGCATGTCAGGAACATGCATACTCATCGCCTTTACAGGAGACAGAGCAATATCTGCTCTTAAGATCTTGTATCTGCAAGGACCCTCGCCATACCTTACAGAGAGGTCTAGTTAAATCCTTCCTATGTGTATTCCCAACTTTCTGGCAGCTGTGCTGGCCAGGATCCTTTCAGAGCACCTCCTGAAGCTATGCTGGAGTACTCGTGTGAGGCTAGGTGTGTGTGTTTTGGCTGGCTGAAAGCTGCCTAATCTCGTCCTATTTAAGTTACAATATATGGTTTTATTGGGCATTTGTACTTAATTTTTTTTGTCAGGTAATCAGTGCATACAGGCAGGTATTTGCAGTGACAGAAAACAATCCTGTCTGTTAATATTTGCTTTCTTCTTTGCCAGGACATTAATGCTTTAATGTATTTGGGGACAGAGCACTGAGAAAACAGAAGAGCAATTTGTGTCTGGTGAGTGTGAGCTCTCAGGTGAGGCTGGGGGATGTACAAAGAGTGAGACCTTTGCCCATTCTTTGTCTGCTTCTCTGAGTTCTCTGTTTGGGTACAACCTGAGTCAGCCCCTAACACAGCTGCTGGGGAAGGGAAACTGCTGCCTCGTGCTCTCTCCAGCCCTGTCCCATGGTAAAGTCTCATTCCTGATGTTGTGGTGAAGCTTTATATTGCTTTTAGCATTCAGTGCTGCCTTGGTATGTACATCCTGCATGCTATGTGAACAATGATTTATGAATCTAGAAGCAAAGCTGATCAAATAGTGGAAAGAGCTATCACCAAATAGCTTGCTGGATTAGTAACTGTGCTCCCAGATGGAAAGCCTGCTCTGTGCATAGGGGTTGTTTATGTCTAGATGGGTGTGAGTATGGATGTACTTGGGAAGCCCACCCTGGGTCCTGCTCTCAAGGCTTGCAAAGTGAGAAACAACCCTTGCTTGGTCACAAAATGGTTTTCATTCCCAAGGGGAATGAAATTAAGGAAATTCTTTAAAGTTTGGCTGTCCTGCCTTCAATCAGGAAAAAAGAGCTCTTTTTAACCTACTTCTGTAATATGCTTAGGGAAATTCACAAGCAGAGAAAAGAGCTAAATATTTGTGTAAATTGCTTTAAACAAAATTGCTTAAAGCAGCTTGGATTAGCTTAGCCCAACTGCAAGTAAAAACACACAGCCAGGCTCTGAGCTCTGTATTGCACTTGAGGGTTTTTTGGGTACCCACAGGGATACCCTGCTGAACTTCCATCCCATTCGCAGCAGCACATGAGCTCTGTACCTGGACAGGACACAAGTGAGCAGGAGTAGCTGAAGGCTCACCAGGAGTTGTGCTGCTCAGCACTGAGGGCTGCAGAGAGCACAGCAAACTCTGACACCTCATCAGGGTGGGTTGTGGGCTGGGGAGCAGCTTCCCTGTCAGTAGCACCAGTCTCACTGACTTTGAGTTATAATGGCATAGACTTAGTGCAATGGAGCACAAAATCAGCACTTGGCTGCTACAGGTCTTGTTTTTAAGGAATTCCTCATTATGGTTTCTAAAGCTGCAGGATTACCATGTAGTTTGAGGACTAATGCACTGCCATTCAGTCTTAGCAGTGACACTGTTGTTCTGAGACTGGCCTTCCATTTGTCTGGCAAAAGAGAACAGTGGGAATGGGGGGTGGGTGCCCATAGACTAAAAGTTGAAATCTATTTCCCTCAAAAATATCTCAGGAAACTACACTTTCCCTAGGGCTCAGACATTTAACTTCTAGTGTTAGTAATTAGATTATTTTGTAATTAATTGATGAATGGAATGTAGCTGTAGCCAATAGCAGTTGTTTATCTCATGTTAGGAGTGCACCTCAGGTTTTAACATACAGAGGGCTGTGAGAACACTCACAGTCATGGCAAACAGAGCAAGATAACCGATATTCCCTAGGAGAAGACTTGTCTGTTGTGATTTAAATTTGCATCCCAGTGTTGGCAGCAGTGAGCCAGGAAGGCACTGAGAGTCAGGCAGGTTGTGGGGTTTAAGCGAATCTGTCCCTCCATGCTTTGGGGGACACTGCCTGGGCTGCAGTTTTCCCATCAGTTATCCTGCAGGGATAATACAAGCAAACTGCCTTGCAGGCTGCTGACAGCAATTAAATATATTTGTATCTCTCTTTGGGAGAACATGATGAGCTTAACTGGGGGCTGAGATTGTCTAGTGTTGGCTGGAAAGAAGTTTAACTCTTGCATTTCTAGACTTGGGTGATCTGGGGAACTGCTGGAGTGTCTCTGTCAGCCCTTTGCTGTGCTGATGGAGTATGGTAATCCAGGACAGTGGTCATCAGTGCCTTTGCTGGGACAGGTCTGCTTATGAGAATTCTGCCTTGCTCCCTGAGTGTGTGACTTCCTGCACACAGTAAAATCTGTGCTGTGTCCATTGCAGCACAGAGCTGCAGCTTCCCTCCTGTAACCCTGTGTGCCAGAGGCAGCTGGATCTGTGAGCCGTGCAAGAGCACACTGAAGTTCCAGGGCTCACATGGAGCCGCAGGATGTGGTGCCCCGTGTTGCAGCCCAATGCCTTGGCTCCTTCCCCTGCCATGTGACCCCACATGCCAGCTGTGGCCCCTTGGCTTGTCCCAATGTAACCTCTTGTCTGAAATATAAGATGTAGCTATTCATGTGAATTTTTGGAGACAGGACCTTAAATGTTCTTATTCTAATCTTGATGGTACTTTTATGCTGATTTTGAATGGATCTGTCACACAAGACAGTGGAGAGTGAAGCCCTGAATCTGTCAAGCCCTGTCTTGAATCTCTGTGGTGCTTTGGATTAACAGCAAAATACAGCAATTTGTTTTTAACCCTGATGCATCCTTCATGACAGAATAATGTCAGGAAATCCAACAATGCAGCTGCTCTTTGGACAGGGATCAGGGAAGGGTGTAGGTGTCAGGTGAGTGTCAGAAGTGCAGCACAGCGTGGTTTGGTATAGCCAGAACAGGACACAAGCCACATGAATCACATAAAAGGTGGGGGAAAAGGGTCAGAGTTGTTGTGGCTTTGGTCTCACCGTGGTGACCTTCAGCACATGTCCTGCTGGCTCTGCGTGCCAAGGGCATGATGAGTGAGCCGCCTTCCTTGGTGCTGCAGCAGCATTTGGTGGCTGTGCCCTCTCACACACTGAGCCCAGGTGGGAAAGGCTGGTCTTGTAATGAAGGCACTGGACTGCAACTGAGGTTTGGGTGTGATTTCTCTCTGTGCTGCTGGGTTCTGTCAAGGCTTCTGGACCTACATGCTGGTGTCCAGATCAGACCTGTGGTCAGAGCGTGTCTTGGCCTTCGCTGGGAGGGCCCTGTACCCATGTTTTCTCCCTGTGGAAGCCAGGGTGTGTTGGGCCTGGATCTGGCCTTGATATAAAGTTAAAAAGCAGCCAGGAGACATACCTGGGAGATGTTGTAGGTCTGCTAATCTAGACATAGGTGGGAAGAAACAGGGCTAGTAATTTTTTTTCTGTCTCATCTGCAAATGAGGATAATAATTCCCTTTCCTCACCTTTCGTGTGTTTAGATGAGACCTCTAGAGGGTGAGGCCTGACTTCAGAGACAGGCACAATGGGATGGTATCTTCAGCTGGGATTTCTAGGGGACTGTAAATAATGGAAAACTTTGTTATTTGTCAAGGGATAAAGCCCATTAGCATTTGGGACGTGTCTGTACTGGTTTTGGAAAGTTCAAGAGGTCTTTTCTTTGCAAGTGCTTTTATATGTGTGCCAGAATGAATCTGGTATGGTATAGCTAAAATACATCTGAAAGTATGTAACCCAGCAGCGTCCCAAACAAGCAAGCTGAGCAAATAGGCGTTCACTGGGTTTTAGGTTTTAGTCCTAATTTATGAGCAAGGAAATGGAGCAGGCGAGAGAGAGGCAGCACTGAAGCCTCCAGAAGCCTTCAAACCCTGCTCAGTGGAGGCAGGCAAAAAATGTCAAGCCAGTTGTGCTGTTCTTCTCATTCCTCAGAAATAAACCCACCAATGTAACAAATATGTCTCTCCCTAAGCTTATTTCTAATGTAATATTAATCTGTGCTCTCCTGTGTGTTTGGGCAGGATTTAGAGCATCACATCAGTTTGCTGTGCTGTTGCTTTGCTCCAACATGCAGCTTTGCCATGGGGGGGCTGGTGAGGGAGAAAGGAATAGAAGGAAAGGACTGGAAATGAGGAAAAGGATAGCACAGCAAGGAAATATCCATTCTTCCTTTAGGAGACAAAAAAGTTCTTCAACCAGTATTTCTAAAACTAGAATTGCAGACAAATGTGGAAGGTGTCAGGGCAGTGCTGTGAGATCCCGTTTCAGATTTTGGACCATTTGGCTTTTCTTTTTCCCTTTCACTGACCCTTGTTGCCATTCGTTGCTGTGTGAAGTCACATTTGGGTTTGTCAGCTCTTGAGGGACCTAACCCATCATTTTCTTTTGTTTGCAAACTGCTATGATCATTTATGGCTTGTTATAAATAATAAGAGTGTTGGAAACCTCAGGAAGGCAAACATGAGTATTTTAGAAAGTATGGGATGCAGTGAAATTCCATGTGTGCATATTCACACGTACATTTGTGTGAACACATGCATATGACATGCATGGATAATGGCCTAGTTAACCTGTAATCCATTTCAAATGCAGCACATGACAGTGACCTGAGTAGCAGAGTATGGAAATACATTTTTCCTTTTAATTGGTGGGTTCTCTGCGATCTTCATCTTCCTACTGCAAACTCAATCTGCATATTGCAGTTCCTCAGGTCCTGTAGGAAGAGTTCTTCTTTCCCTCTCCTCTTGGAGCTGGCCAGAGCAGTTTGGCAGATCAGCTGTGGGAGGACTTGGAAATGATGGGAATGGCTTTCTTGAGCCCAGGGACCAAGCGTTATCTCTAGTCCGGGGCAGCAGGAATGTAGGGAGCTGCGTCCAGATCTGCGATAGCGACGCAATGAGCTGATGAGCGAGTTCAGTGCTGCAGCAAGGAGGGGGAGGGAGAGCTTATTTTTAACTGGAAACTGCACAAGTGAGACTGAAGTAGCTCTGTGCTGCCGTGCTATCATCAAGTGCATGTGTGAGTGAGGGAGGGTATGAGCATGGGTCCGTGCGGCGCGGTGTCCTAGTGGAACGTGTGGCTGGACGTGAGCAGGGTGGAGGCAGGTCGCGTGAAAAGGCAGCGCATGCTGCTGCCTTTGTCTGGGCGTTGGAACGAGCCACTCCTGATAACATTTATCTACTTTTTTTTTTTCTTTTTTTTTTTTTTTTTTCTTCCCTCCGGGTGATATTGCTTCTTTTCTGTGCCCTCCTCCTCGGGCTGCCGGTCTCCCACCCATTCCTCTTCTCCTTACTAACTCTCATTCCCCTTCCATCCTTAATCTTCCCACCCCTTCCTCTCATCTGAGGCTGACCCCTCTCTCTTCTTGCCCCTCCTTCCCAGTTGATCCCTCCCCCTGCTCTGGATCTGCTGGCTGTGGGATTTTTTTTCTCGTGCTCACTGGCAGATGTGACAGCTTTTGGAACTGTATCATCTAGGAACAGCTATATCTGGAGTTGAAAAACCTAACGTGGTTTCCCAGGCAGCAGGAATGGATCGCTGAGAGAATTTCAATCTCCGACTGCTTTTGTCTTGTGGTAGTGACTTTTATTATTTATGTTTGTGACATTTCTTACAGTACAGTTGTCAGCACTGAATGAAAGACTAAAGTCTAGTAGATTATTATAAAATCAGTGTCACAGTATTTGTGTTGTTATATTAAAGGGATGCTGTCTATGTTTAAATACAGGTTTGGCTTGATTTACAAAATTTTATATGCTTAAAATGTTCTTACGAATTTCTCACTGACTTAGAAAAGGCCTGGTTTTATGTGTTTTATTTAACAATAAACATTCTTTAGCTGGGTATTGGAGATACAAGTAAATAGGTCTTGCATGAAAACCACAAAGTGAAAGGAGACTGGTTAAATACAGACCTCCTCAATGAGATGCAAAACCTACCAAGATTATTAGAATTCATTGAATTTCAAATAACTATTTTTAGTGTATGTATTTCATTTGATCCTAATGCAGTTTACCTTTAAACCACCTGTCTGATCTCTTTATAATCAGGGATTGATGCTGACCATATAAAGCAAATGGTATTGGATGCCCAGGGGTGTGTTGTATTTGGAGCTGATTACATTTTGTTGTTTTTAAGCTGTCTGATTTAAGCCAATAAGGTAGATGCCATGCCAACCAGTCACTTAAAACTGACCATGAACTCAGTAGGTGCTCCTTTCTGGGTTTTGGGAGCATGCTTTTGGCTATGGGATCCAGGTGTAGTCCACGTGTTGATTGTCAGGGATAGGGATTTTATGTAAATATACAAATGTAGTGTTGTGCTTATGCTTCTGCAAACTGAGATGGTGAAATAGAGCCACTGTTCTGGTTGGGGCCAAAATATCACCTGGGCTTTAAAATTTTGTATTTTGAAGCACTTAAGCCAGAATCATTCTCTTTATGGGGAAATACCTGATATGTTCAGAAAACCATGGATGCTACAAGTGCTAATGATTGTGGCATTTGCAACACCCTGTTTTACAGGACCCTTTGCCACATGAAGCACTTAAAAGAGCAGACTTGAGACTGTCTGCTGTGTCCTGGGTATCCTCTCATTATGAAGCTGTGGGAGTAGGAGCAGAGGAGGTACTGGTTGAAATAGTAAGATCACTGGGATTGCTGTGGCTGGATCAAGGTGGATGAAGGAGCTGTCATAATTCACGTGTAGTCAAGGATTCAGAACTGAACCACTTGCTGTAATGCTACAGAGATACTCCCTGCTTTCCTTGGAGCCTCTCAAGCTCCTCAGCAGCTCCAGCTGTTGGTTGGAGCACTACTAACACCACAAGCTATTAGAGTATCTTTCCTTCCTGGGATTGTCTGCACTTTTTTCCCCATAAAGAATTGCCCTCTGACTTTGGTCTTGATTATTAGTTAATAAGCAGCACCTAAGGGGGCTGAGAAATGAATCACTGTGTTTGAGGAGCTGCAATACAGACCAGGAGCACAGACACCCTTCTCATAAGCTCTCCATTAAGATGTGTTTGGGTTTTCATTGGAGCTTGTTCTAAGCAAAGATTATTCTGGCTGCAAAATCTCTTCTAGGCAGAGCAGTTGCTTCCAGCCTCTTTTCTTAGTGCTTTTCTGTTTGGTTGAGGTTTGTTGTTTGTTTGGGTGGGTGTTTTTGTTTTTGGTTTTTTTTGTTTGTTTGTTTGTTTCCTGGCCTTTTGTTTTCGTTTTCACCTGTGAGGTATCTCTAGTAGGCTGTTGCAATGGGCAGTGCGTGTGAAATAGGTGTTTCACCAAGGATGGATTGCATGACTGGGAGTTAGATGGAGCAAAGGTCCTTCTCTGCCATACAAACACTTCCTATCCCTGTGACTGCAGGATGATGGTAACCAAACTGGAAGCCATTGTGTATTGGATTTTCAAGACCCCAGTCTAGCACCAGGGAGCAAAGTCATTGTTCAGCTGGCGGCTGCACTTTGCTCCCTAAACAAGTTTAGAGTGGGACAACCTGGAAAATGTTTGACATAGATTTCACTGTGATGTGCTGATTTTGGAGGCTGGTGTCCTCTAGAAGTGTGTTCATGTCTACACTACAGCGGGTTATCTCTCTATGCAGTCTGTCTCTCTGACCCTTGTAAATATTTATTCAGCACAAATAGTTGGAGGCTGAGGTCCCGTACAGGGGAAGGGTGACTGCTACAAAGTTGAAGATTAAGTGGCAAAAATCCTCCACCTGATGTCAGGGAAGAGATGGCATTCATGGCTGTAAGCAGTGTTACTGAGAAGCAAATGCCAATACTAACATTGTCTGTGGAAAAGGAAGAGCATATAGATGTTATTTTCATTTATTGGCGGATGTTAATTGCTTTAAAAAACCTGTGCAGCTTTTTCCCAAAGCAGTGAATAGAGTCATAGAACATTTCAGGAGAGAAGGGACCTTGAGAGGTGCAGCCCAACCCCCCAGCTCACAAGGCAGGGTCAGCTTGGAGGGTCAGGCTGGATTACTCAGGGCTTTGGCTTTGAGAACAAACCCCTGAGGATGGAGCCTGCCTAGCCTGTCTGGGCAGGCTGCTCAAATGTTGGACTCTCCTTGTCACAGGACAGCTTTTCCTTCTATGTCGTTGGGACCACTCCTGTTTTGATTTATGCTTGTCTGTCTCTCACTCCCACCACTCCCCATTGTGAAAAACCTGGCTCTCCACAGAAAATCTCTTTACCTCAGCCTGTCTTCCCTGTCTGGTTTTTGTGGAGAGGTTGTGTCAATCCACTGCAGTTCTCCAGCTTTTCCACCTCTTGACTGTATGCAGAACTCTGGTTCTTCCTTTTCCTTCATATCTTCCTGATTTCAGAAAGATCCAATCTCTTAGCTTTCTATCTAAGTATCTTTTTTTGGTTAAAAATTCTTAATTCAGATTTTGAAGTCTCCTGTGTTTGGGTATATTTCAGTGTTAGGTGCTTCTGGTTTGTTGCACTTGCACTGGCTGTTCACACAAGCTGTCTCTCTCAGCCCTCAAGGGAAAAGAATCTTAGTTTTTAATTTTAGCTTCTTCAGCTACCTGCTGACAGAGTTTGATTTTCACCTACCACCTCCTCTCTCCCCCCTGAGCCCTCTGTCTAAGCAAGAAAAACTGAGATTCAGAGTCAGTCTCAGGCAGCTCTTCCGTTGGCAACAGCTCTGCTGTCTTTAAATGGGAACCAAGTGGATATTACTTACTTGGAGTAAGCAGGGAGAAGACAACCTGAGCCCTGTTCATAGCCACCTTAAATTTCAGGTTTGTGGTGGAATCAATGCTGTTTAACTGGCTGGACTCCAAAGCCATTTAATGTAGGTACAAGCAGGTATAATATAAGTATGTATCTCTTGGTTACTTTATAAATTGTTTTATCAGGCAATATGAATTTGTAGAAATAAAGGAAGTCACTAGAAATCCCATCTGAGCCATGAAGCTGCAAGGTGGCCTTGGGCAAAATCATCACTCTCTTGGGGTCTGTTTCCTCATCTGTAAAAACAGGTGATCAACTCCTGATAAAGTGCTTTTCACTGGAAAATGTTCTCAATACAACATAATTGATTTATAGAACTGATAGGTTCTGATTAGATACCTGGTTTTACTGTTTGGGCACTTCAGCCCTAGACAGGCACTGATGGCGTTGCCTTCTCCCCTTCAGGCACCATGTTCCGTAAGAAGAAGAAGAAACGCCCGGAGATCTCGGCCCCGCAGAACTTTGAGCACCGTGTCCACACCTCCTTTGACCCAAAGGAGGGCAAATTTGTGGGCCTGCCACCTCAATGGCAGAATATTCTGGACACACTGAGGCGCCCCAAGCCAGTGGTAGACCCTTCGAGGATCACAAGGATGCAGCTCCAGCCTATGAAGGTAAGGGAGGGAGACAGTTCTTTCCTGGTCCTCAAGGAGTTGCCTCCAAGTTGAGGCACTGTTTCTGGTGCCCCATAAATGGGACTAAGGGTGGTATATGTATGGAATTCAGTGCGTAGCAGGCTTTGATAGCCCAAGGTGATAGTAACTTTATCAGGAATAAGGACAGTAGGATCCTGACCTGTTGCTGTCACTGTTGAAATAACCAGCTGGCTGCCTGTCACAGTGACGGGGACCTGTGAAAGCTCCTGTGGTAGATGACAGGACCCAGGATGCATTCAGCTGTTGTACAGGGAAGCCAAGAGAAGAATTTTTTGAAAGACCTGTTTTAGCAGGTTTGTCATTCGCATGGGTGTGCAAATTTGACTGGTAATTAAGTTGCCAGGGAAGCCTAAGTGGGAGAGAGAGCAGTGTAGCACTGCCCTGCTGTTCATGGACAAGTGAGGACAATAAGGACTAAACTAGGGTCTGGGCTAAAATGGTTGATAAACCAGCATTTTAGTGGAAAGTGGGACATAGTAATGGGACAATGTCCTTCAGTAAGGAAAAACAAGGGATTCCTGTAGATGGGTGGGTTTACATGGTCACTGGTAGTGGCTTCTGAAGACTCTGTAAGTGACAGCAACAACATGCTGTGGGAAAAGGCAACTTTGTGGTGACTTCTCAGGAAAGGAAATGAAAGATGGTAACAGAAATAATGTGCCTAAAGTCTTGCTTGCTTGGGGAAAGTTTTCGTTCCCAGTTAAAAAAAAACCTTCAGGGGCCTAAAAACTGCAAGGTGCGTTGTAAAACAGATGTTGATACTTGGGTTTTAGGAGGGATATAAGAAAGATTTGGCTATCTGACGAATATATTTTGCTTTTTGTGTACAGTAGCTTAAAACATGGGGACTAAAAGGGACTATATTTAATTTAATGTAAGCTTCAGTACATAATCAAACCTGTAAATGAAATGGCCCATCAGGATCTTTGAGAAGAATGCTGGTTTATAAAGGACAAACTTGCTTTGGAAGAATAGGTAAAAAAAAAAGGCAGAAGGTATTGCCTGGTGTCCTGAATGTGCTTTGAGGTTCAAAATGTAGTAGAGAATAGGAGCACAATCCAGAGAAGAGATAAAATGTGTAATAAGAGACCAACTTGGTTAGATCAGGAGCTCCATAATGAGCTTAAACTGCAGGAGGATTGCTCAGAAGGGTGGAAACTAGGTCAAGTTATAAAGGGCAAAGAGAAAAGAAATTCATGTAGGAGCAAAACTGGAAGGCCAAGGCACAAAAAGAGATGTTATTCTCAAAGAACATAAAGGGCACTAAGGACACATCATGAGTGCACTGAGGAGGAGGAGGATGAAGGAAAGAATTTGTTCACTGCTGGTTTTGGAAGAAAGTTAACAGATGACACTGAGAATTCCTAAGTGTTTAATGATTTTTCTCTGGTCTTCATTAAGTGTGATCAGTGGGCTGACAATTAGCATGAGCATGAAGGAATGAGAATGCAGGCCAGAATAAGAAATGAACAGGAACAGAAATGAGACTTA
Organism: Illadopsis cleaveri; assembly: GCA_013399915.1. Classification (NCBI taxonomy): domain Eukaryota; kingdom Metazoa; phylum Chordata; class Aves; order Passeriformes; family Timaliidae; genus Illadopsis; species Illadopsis cleaveri. The sequence goes on along the minus strand of VXBB01003634.1, from coordinate 273,651 downwards.
GCTAAGAAGTTGCATATTTTCAAGTCAGCTGGGCCTAATGAAATTCAAGGAATTGCAGATCAGTCAGAATAATTTCTATCCCCAGAAAGAGACTGGAACAAATAAGCAAGTAATCTATTTGCAGCCACTTCCAAGGAGATAGCAGGGTAATAGCTGGCAGCCAGTATGGATTTATCAAGAAAGTAATCACGTCAAGCAACCCAATTTTCATTAATCCCAGGGTGGGGGACTTTGGGTCAGGGAAAAGTGCTAGCACTCCCCTGTACCTTGACTTCAGTGAGGTTCTGGACGCTGCACTGATGGCATTTCCAGAGCAAACCAAGTTTCCTCAAGTATTAGGCAATGGATGCTGAAAAAATAATGTGAGGCATCACTGTTGAAACAGAAATGTGTGTGAAGAGATTTCCTGGAGTTTGCCCTGAGCCTTATGCTGCCCAGAACTTTCATGTCTGACTTACTAAACCTGAGGGTGGTAAAAGCTGAAAGGAGGTGCAAATCCTTAAGAGAACAAGAACAGAATATCCAACAGACTTTAAAAACTAAAGAATCATCTTAAACTAACACTGTTTCTCCCAGTAATTCCAAATGCAAACGCTTTCATAGACTGCATAACAAAGTTGACTGTTTCTGGTAAACTCCATTTGAATTAATTACTGTTCAATACCAATCAATTAGATTTGGTTTTTTGTTGTTGTTTTTTTTTTTTTCCAAGTGCAAGTTGGCCAAACCCTCATATATAGTCCTGGATTCAATTATTCAAGTAGTTCCTGGGTTTGTGTGTAGCTTATAAAAAGGTGTTTTTCTTGTTATAATTTCTCAGTGTTGGTCAGTAAGGCATGAGCCTTACGTAAGAGCACTCCATATATATATGGCTCAAATTTGGATGTTTCCTCATTAATCTGATGCAGTCCTTAAACACAGCAGCAAAGCAAGATTAACTCCCATCTTCCCTTTCTGCTGGGCCTAGGTCTGACTTCATGGGAGTAACCTCAGTTTAATTCTGGGGAGTTTTAGCTAGAAGGGGAGAAGAGCACTACAGTGGATTTTCTGGAGAGGCCATAGTGTGTTGTTGGAGACTTCTTATTTTGAGAATACCCACATCTTTCTGGAATGATTTTTGTCCATTTTGGACAGTAAGTTCATGTCCCCAGCACATTGTTCCATGGCAGTAGCTGGGCTGTGAAGGAAGGGGTGTGTGTTGTGTGTGTGATGAGGGAGTAGGAGTGAAGACCAGAATTTCCAGCTGCAGCTGGTGTGTGTGTCATGGAGTGAGTTGAGTTGTCCTTTCTTCACCTTGTTGAACAAAAATCTTCTGCTCTGCCTTTCATTCTCAGATGCTGAGCAAACCAGGTGCTTGTTTGTGCACTGTGGTGGTGTTCTGTTGAAATTACTGGAGCTACTGTGTTGCACCAGCTAAGTATTAGTCTCAGTGTAATTAATTCAGCATGTTTAGAAGATCCCTGGAGCTCAGTTAGCAAACAGGAGATTGCTGTCACTCCAGGGAAGGACTTTCCTCAGGCAGGTTCATGAAAGTGTAGGAGTGATCCTGTGCTGCAAATTTCTGTGGAGAAATGAAAAACATTTTGGTTCCCAGCACTAGAAAAGCTTCTGTAAGCTTTTCAGTTCCAGAAAAAAACCAAGGTAGAACACTACATAATATACCAACAGCTTGAAGTGTCTTACTTGTACAGAGCTGGTGCCTGTTTGGATAGAAGCCTTGTTCTTCAGTGTTTGCTTACAAGGCAGTTGTGAGCTGCTGTGACCCTTTGTTCATCATTTTTAATTATAATAGCTTGGCAGAGCAGAGCAGGGAGTCAGAGTTGGAACAGCACAGTCTGCACTGGTCAGGACTGGGATGTATTAGCAGAAATTGTAGAGAAGCAGACTGAGGGACGCTGGTTACAACGCTATTGAGAGTGCTTCAGGGAGAGATGAATCTTGTGTTGGCACAGCAAAGGTGAGTTTTGCAAATGGGGCTTGCAGCGTGCTGGAACTTCTGAGAACTAATATTTCAGGAGCTTGGTGAGTGCATTAGTGATGTAGTGTCACACAGTTTTAGCACAAGAAAGCCAGGAGTGTTGAAATATCCCAGTTTTGCTCTAATATTGTCTTTTAGAATGTAAGCACAACAGCAGAATTGACTGTTCTGGCTGACAGCACTGCTGCTCTGACAGCAGGATGTAACCCAAGGACTCTTTTTCCCTCAGTAAAGGACAATGAAACAAACAAAAATTGGTAATTTTTCCTGAATTCTTTGAGTTGTCTTTGGCTATATGTACAAAATCTAACTTTTGGCAAGATAAATTAAGCCTCGATTCTTACAACTCTGACTTGTTTCTCACCTTCCCTGTGTTTCCCAGACTGTCGTGCGGGGCAGCACCGTGGAAGTGGAAGGCTACATCTCTGGGTTGCTCAATGACATCCAGAAGCTTTCTGCCATCAGCTCGAACACTCTGAGGGGCAGGAGCCCCACCAGCAGGAGGAGAGCCCAGTCCCTTGGGCTCCTGGGGGACGAGAGACCCCCAGACATGTACCTTCAGAGTCCTGAAGGAGACTGGGCAGACAAGTATGGGAACTACCTCAACTGCAATGGTGGGTCCAAGGTGGCCCGGAGGCAGACCATGTGGCCGGATTACAAATCCCGCCTGGAAGGGCAGTCTCATCCCAACGGGATGGTGACAAAAGCCCAGTCCCTGGGGCCGTCAGAGTTCCAGGGCACCGATGGCAGCTGCCTGCAGCACACCTCTGGGCTGCAGCACGTGCCGGCTGTGCTGGGGGAGAGCGAGGCAATGAAGAGCCCAGAAGAGGGCTGGCTTCAGCGACAGCCCAACGCCCGGCCCTCGGGGGAGGGCAGCCCCAACTCCAAATCACGGGAGAACAGCCTGAAGAGGCGGCTCTTGCGCAGCGTGTTCCCCTCCTCCAGCATCTCAAACAAGCCAGGCCCTCCCCTGCAGATCAAGGTGAGAGTTATTCACTGGACGGCGATGTTGACTTTACAGTTCCAGAGGTTATATATGCAGCCAATTTAATTGCAAACATCGGGGAACCATCTGTTCTTGTTATGATTAATGTTGGAATTGAAATAGTCCTGGGCAGGGGAAATGTGTGGTCCGCCTGAGCTTCATGAGATGCTGCAAGGCACAGCTCAGGATGGCAGCCAGATCTCCAGCAGAAGGTTTGGCGTAGCTGCAGGAGCGTGGGCTGGGAAGGAAGAGGGGTCTTAGTCATTATCTTCTGTGAGGTAAAGGCATAACTGCAATGCCATTCTGCTGGCACCAGAGAGCCTTTGCCATTTGGGAAATTGCCACGATTTGCATTAGCACTGTATTCTTCTGCCTGTGCAAACCAGAACTACCTCGGGAGAGTGGTGTTGGTTATAGCTGTATCTGCCAGGCCACTACAGCAGCAGGGTTTGCATGAGCACCCACGGTGCTGTCACACAGGAAATCAGCCTGCTGGATTTTGGAAAGAGTGGGACAGCTCATAGCTACAGCTCCCCCAGGAAAGCCGTCCTGAATGAATGACTCATTTCTTGTTAAACTGGAGAAAATCTCTGGTTCCTGGTACTGGATAGGAAATGCAGCCATTGCTTCTTTTCCATTTTGGGCTGACCCAGCATCCATCTTCTTTGCATGGCTTGTCTGGTGGCTTCAAAGCTGGGGTGGGCCAGGCTGATTCCCATCAGCTGTGAAGTGCCTGAACAGGGAGGACAATGACAGGAACCACTGTCCAAACCAACCTGATTGCTCTGAAAGGTGTTGTAGGGAGGGGATGTCTCCAATCCAGCTTCTTGCATTTTGCTTAAGAATCCAGGCTCAAGGCTTTGGGCACAGTGGGTTTTGTTTTCAAGGGAGAGGATTTTGAAGGAATGCACTCCTTGTGTAACACAAACTGCACTTATTGCTGTCTCAGTTACTCTGAGCTGATCTACACTGCTTTGAGGCCTGTCCCCTGAGTACCTAGTACTGGCCATTTCTGTCTTCCCCAGACAGTGTTTTTACTGTGCTCAGCACTTGCAGGAGCAGGACCAGAAGTTACCAGCCAAGTGGATGTGCTTGGGAGTGTTTGAACTCCAGCTGTTTGTCAAAGGAGAGGAGTAGGGAAGACCTTGAAGACTAATCTATCTCCCTACTCCAGTGAGGGGTCTGTGCCATCCCTGGTATTTGGTTAAGATGTTTTTACCAGCCTCTGATGATGAAAACCTGGGTCTCCTGCTCTGATGGAGCTGATGATGTGTAAGAAATGTGTAATTGCAGATGAAAGGAGCAGGGATATAACTGAATCATGGAATCCCAGACTGGTTTGGGTTGGTAGAGGCCTCAATGTCCATCGGGTTCCACCCCCTGCCATGGGCAGGGACACATTCCAGTAGACCAGGCTGCTCCAGCCTGGTCTTGAACGCTTCCAGAGATGGAGCATCCACCTCTGGAATGGGGATACCCAGGCTGAGTTGCTAACTGAAATGGGAAGGTAGTGCCTTGAAAAGTACCATAGGAAGTTTGAGTGCATCTTCATTATGAAGGGAAGGAGTGGGAGAACCAGTGACACCTCAAAATGTCCCAAGACAGAAAACATGTTCATGGGGGCTGTCAGATTACAGGATAGGAAATAAGACTTACACATGGTTAAGCAAACCTTTGTGAGCTTGCATGCGTGTTGTGTGCCCTTCTGCATGCTCTGGGTTATGTAAAACGTGGGTTTTTTTCTCTCTCCTGAGACAAAACAAGATTTGGGAAATAAATTCTGTGTTGCTGTGAGCATGTCAGCACAGGACTGCAGGGGTGGAGCTGATGTATGGGGAGGAAGGAACTCCTGACAGGCAGTTGTGTTTGTGCTGTGCCCTGATGCTGCTAAATTGTGTTTTCCAGGCCCTCTGTGTGTGTGAGGCTTATGCAGATTCTGCTCTTGACAAAAATCCTTGATTAAAATCCAAAGTGCATAGAATTAAATCCTACACAATTATTCCCTGTCTGAGACAGGGGAAATGAGTGCTCTTGTAAAAAATTCTCGATTGGCAGTTTTCAGTTCCCATGCCCATATTATTAACTTTATTAATAATCTCTCTGAATTGTGAGAGAGAAAAAGCCTTTTGCTTTGAAGTTTCTATTTTGCCCTATAATACAAATGATGGGTTTGCTCTTTCTGAAGTTGCTTGTTTGACAGATCTACTATTACTTTGCATATATTCATGTACATGTAATATGTATATTTTACATATACATGTACGTAAATAATTTATTTTGTACCCCACCTGCTAAATGTTGTTGAATTTTAATTAATCGGCATTTCCAGGGTGAGTATTAGCACGACAATATTTATCCTTCCTGGCATGGGAATGCATATCCCGAAGCCACATTCCCACAGGCTGTGATCTTACTACATCTCCTACACTCAGTAGGGTTGGGCCTGCTTGTCATTTGAGTGGGAGGTCTTGAAGAACCTTGAACATTGCTAATCCAAATTCATTGTAGGTCAGTTTGAAGCCAGCGAGGTGGCAGGTGGCTCTGTGTAGCTGGAGTCTCATGTTGGCTGCCTCCAGCTGTCCTGGTGCTTGGTGCTTTTCCCAAAGTGTAGAATAATTCCATGCCTGATCGACAGGAATGCTCTGCAGGTACCACTGGAAAGTGCAGAGAGTGTTTTCAGTAGGCAGAGTGTAATTACCCAAAGGGAATTAGGCCAAGACATCAAAGTGATTTACAGCCTTGGCATGAATCCCCTTTCCTTTTATACAAAGGAAGATCAGAGGCACAGAGGGATAAAGGATTTTCAAATTCTCTGCAGCACAGGTTGCCCCTGAGTTTTGGTGGCAAGGTTGGAATGCTTTTTGGCAGCTGGGTTTTTTTCTGTGGGTTTTGTGTCTTGGTGGTTTTTTTAAAGCATGTTCCCTTTAAACTGCCTCAATTTGGAGGCTGCAAAAGCATAGCACCCATTCCCTAAGGGATTCTTGAAGAGCTGCATCTAAGGAGAGCTTCATCAAAGCCATGTGTTGGGCAGACCTGGAGACAAGAACCTGAAGCTCTTGACTCCAGTCTGCTCCAAGGTGTACTAGGGCAGAGTGGGGTGACACAGAACTGATTCCTCATCTTCTGCTTGTTAATCCAACCATCAATTTTTTTTTCTCTCACTTTCCTCTTTGTTCTTCTTGAAGCCTAATGCTTTCTTCAAGCCCCAGCAGTGGGGTTCCCCCCACAGCCCTGCAGCCAAAGCCCAGTCTCTGCCCCCAGACCAACCTGCCTCCGAGTTCCCCAGGATGATCTCTGAAGCTGGGACCCCCCAGAAGTCCCCAACAGCAGAGAAGGCTGTGGCAGTGCCACCAGGCCGGCCCTCCCCGGCAGGGTCCCCCAGGAACCGGCAGACCCAGACCAGTTCCAGCAACCTCCACCTGCCCCAGGACTCTGCTGGGAAGGGGCAGCCAACCAGTGAGGACCCTGTGGTTGTGACTCATGAGCAGTTCAAAGCAGCCCTCAGGATGGTTGTGGACCAGGGAGATCCCAGGACATTGCTGGAGAATTACATCAAGATTGGGGAAGGCTCCACAGGAATCGTGTGCATTGCTCGGGAGAAGCACTCGGGGCGCCAGGTGGCCGTGAAAATGATGGATCTGAGGAAGCAGCAGCGCCGGGAGCTCCTCTTCAATGAGGTGAGTGTGCTGAAGACAGGGGAATTCTACTGTCCACATTGGAACAATCAATGTGGCAAAAGGAAGGGAAGAGCAGGATCATCTTCCTTTTAGTAGCATTATGCTTGTACCAAGAACAACTACTGCTGGGGGGATGGAGGCTCTGTGCTGTAGTTGCAGGGCTGTGTGTGCTCACTTGGTTGGAAAAGATGACGATGAAATGAGTGATTTTGTGGTGGTCACTTGTCCACTGTGGTTTTACAGGTGGTGATAATGAGGGACTATCAACATGTCAATGTCGTGGAGATGTACAAGAGCTACCTCGTGGGAGAGGAGCTCTGGGTGCTGATGGAGTTCCTGCAGGGAGGAGCCCTCACAGACATCGTGTCTCAGATCAGGTACAAAGCAAAATCCCAGACAGCAATATGCGAGAGCAAGAACAGCAGAGTGGGGATTTCTGGGACAAATAGGTTCCCTCAGAGATCTTGTGTTTGTAGTGCCCTGAAACTACTACAGTTTATAACTGTTATCCATTCTGAATATGTGATAATACTTCTGATATAGAAGGGACTAATTTAAAGTACTGATCCCTTTGGATACCCACTAGTCATCTACTTGATGCCCTTCCCTGTAAAATACAGTACTCATAAAAAGTATTGTTTATTATATCTGTTGAATCCTGGCCAGGAACTTCATTGAATAAGTATTAAAGTGCATGTAGAAATAGTTTTCAGTGGTGCAACCTTAGCCACAAACTCAACCCCACTAACTCCTCTGGAGAAGAGCAGCAGAGCCTTGAGATCTGGACTCCTTCCCAAATTTCATTGCCTAAAGATAGCGCAACTACTGGACACTCTCCTAAATTTGTTTCCTTATCTACACTGCTTCGTATTCAACAGTGCCCAAAGCATTTCTGTAGGGCAAAGAAGTTGTTCTCAGATGGCCTCTGGTCCCTCTCAGAAGGTGTTCTGATCGTGCAGTTATGGTGATCATGTCTTACCCATGACTCTGGAGCACCCTCCTCCTGCGAGGCTGGAAACTGGGGCAGGGAATGCCAGTGGAAAGACTGACCAAGAAGGTCTGTAGGATGAGTGTTTCTTTTTGGAAGATTCAGCATCTTAACTGGGTTACAGTTAGGCAGTATTGCTAGCATTGATTGTATTCAGTTTTTTAAAAATTATAGTATACCTTTAGTTGACATACGTGCTTGGCCTAGGTCCTGTGGTGGGTTTAAGGCGTGTAACTTGCTCTGTTGGGTTTTGTGTTTTGGAAGCACAGTTTTGAGAGGCATCAAGAGCCACATTGTCCTCTGTAGCCTCCACAACCCCACCTGGAACGAGTGTCCTGGAGTCACCTGGGCAGGCCCTTCCACAACTGAGTTCAGAGGCATCTCAGGGTCTGCAAGCCAACATTTAATCCTGAGGAGTGCTGAGTTACAGCTTACAGGGCCAGTGAAACTCTTGAAGCTCTTGGCTGGTACTGAATTACAGATAAAAAGTGATGAAGAGGTTTATGAAGGGTCTGTGTATTTATATCCACCAGTGAGACCTCAGCCTAGATTTGTTTCAAGAAGCTTCCTTTGAACCTCTTAATGAATGCTTTTTTTCCTCATGATGGAAACAGGATCTGTTATAACCATAACATTTATCAGAAGTAAGCTGCAAACCTTAATCAGTTTTTCCCAGGAAGGAAAATACCATCATTGCAGTCATTAAACTTTGCTGAGGGGCATAAGTGATTTACATCTCCAGGAGTGAGGTAATCCTCCAGTAATCTTTTACACTACGCAGTCACTTGACTGAAACCAAATTCCATACGTGACAGGGTGAAAGTGCACTTCTTGTGATCTTCTGGAACCACAGGGCTTTCAGGTGGATCAGCTCAGGCACTGTGAAAAGCACTGCTCCTAAAAACATTGGGTTCTGTGCTGGGAAGTCCCACAGGTAACCTTTATCCCTCTCCCTTTTCAGGTTAAATTATGAAAGCAGAAGTAGCCCGCTGATACCCTTCAGATTTAGTTGCCATCAGTGTGGCACAGTGCAGCTACAACCTTGTAGCTGTCCTGGTTTGGAAGAAGACTAACCTGTAGGATGTCAAACAAGCAGCACAAGTGTAGATTTTTCAGCTGATGGTACAGATATTGTTACGGGTTTAGAAAGTGCTGTTTCACTGCACAGTTCTGCCTTCTGAGTGCTCTCTTCTCCTTAGGCTCACTTGCAGACCCAAATTTGAGGATGTTTCATTTCTCTCTCCTCAGCTGGGGGTTGTTCAGAACAACTGTTAGAGACAGGCTGAGAATCCACAGTACTCAAATTGGGTACTTCTGCTATTTTTTGAAAAAATTTAATTCTGGCATTGCTTAGTGTAAACATGCAGAGCTTTCACTGTCCCCAGGTACAGGAGAGAATTTTCATTTCTACTATTTTCACTCAATTGTGAAGGTTTTTGTATTGCTATTCTAAACAGCAACAGCTTCTAAAGAGGACGTTCTTGGGGCTCATATTCCATGTGCTAACAGTGGTAGAAATCAGTACTGTCTTCCCTGTGCTACCTTTAGTTAGGTGTGAGTGTACCCCAAGTGTGTGCAGGAAACACCTAAAGGATCTCTATATTTGCTGTCAAATGATGCATTTGGGTGTTTTGTGGATACAGTTGCACAATAAGCCTTGTTAATAATGTCTTTACTGTATTTGCTTAAAAAAAGCTGTCTCACCAGTTACCACAGCACCTTGGGCATCAAGCAGCACTGCTGCCTGTCAGAGCTGCTTGAAAAACAGCATGTTGCAGAATGAATTTAGGTACAGAATTCAAGGTGCAATTTCTCTGTATTAAACCTGTGGAAACTTGAAGTTGTCAACCATCAAGTGAAAAATGTTTTCCTCAGTAACAGACATGGAAGAATGGTAGAGGTGAGATGGTAATTGTCATAGGGAACCAAAGTGTCTGTGTTTTAACCCCCAGTGCCCCTGTGAAGGAGCACTGTGCTCTGCACAGTTTAAGTCCCTTGTCTCTAATTGCAGGCTGAACGAGGAGCAGATTGCCACAGTGTGTGAGTCGGTGCTGCAGGCTCTGTCCTATCTGCACTCTCAGGGGGTCATTCACCGAGACATCAAGAGTGACTCCATTCTTCTGACGTTGGATGGCAGGGTGTGTTTCCTCAGGCAAATTGTTTCCTGTCTTCTGCTGCTGCAGCCTCTGTCTCTTACTTCCTTTCTGTTCCCAATCCCTTGTTTTCCTGTCATCCTCTTACTCTCTTTGTCATCTTTGTCTGTAGTGTTTCCCTCTGTGTTGTTTAAGGCTTATTTTTAAGGTTGGTTGCTTTTTTCTTTGTACAGGTCAAACTCTCTGATTTTGGCTTCTGTGCTCAGATCAGTAAAGATGTACCTAAAAGAAAATCCCTGGTAGGAACTCCTTATTGGATGGCTCCAGAAGTCATTGCAAGGATACCATACACCACTGAGGTAAGAGACCGCCTCCCTAATAGCAGGAGTGCAAGTAATATTCTGAAGTGTCACAGGAAAATAACTGTTGGCTTTTCTAGGAAGTCTCTAGACTCTATTTAGAAAATAAACCCAACAATGACTACTGCTTTGATGGTGATGACATCAATATTTCCTAAATCAGTGGAAAACCAGATTGTTCTGCTTCTAGGAACAAGGCATCAACTTGTTCTATTCTTACACCTAAAGCTTGGCCTAGACTTGTAGCTGTTGTGGACAGATGTAAGCAAGGAGCAGCCTGTGACATGATAGGGATCAGTAAATCAATTCCATAAAGGAAGCGGGGGAGATGTGAGCTCTGAGTGGCTCATGTCAGGGAAAGCAGACATGGGAGCTCTGGAGTTCTGGACAGGTGGCAGCAGACTGACTAATTTTGTTTTCCAGCCAAGCAGGTGTGGTACAAGCAGTTACTTGCACACCTTTAGATGTTGCAACACCAGCATGGTTCAGTCCTGCGTGCAAGATTGACTTTGTTAAGCCCCTGTAAGGAGTCCAAAAGCATTAAGGTCATCAGTGTTGGACTTTCTTGGTACCATTTGTCATGGGTGGAGTGTTGTGGTCTTTGTGAAAGCAACAAAACAAGGACCTGCTCGTCTGGAGCGTGTGTATTGATGTAACATTGTCTCCCACAGGTGGATATCTGGTCCCTGGGGATCATGGTGATAGAGATGGTAGATGGAGAACCCCCCTACTTCAGTGATTCTCCAGTCCAGGCAATGAAGAGACTCCGTGACAGCCCTCCTCCCAAACTGAAAAACTTCCACAGGGTGAGCATGCTGCCAAACACTTGTGAGCCTGATGGTTATCGTGGGCAAACATCTGTATCAGCTGTTCCCAGTACAGCTGTGGCAATGATCTTGCTAGGACATGCTTCTTGGGGAACAGCTTTGGCCTCGGGGTCTTAATGGCTGCGAGCTGCTGCTGACAGCTGGTGGCTGCTTTGGGAAACAGCCCTGGCAGTGTGAGGGCACCTGGGCATAAATGGAGAGTGCAGGTCAGAGCTGCTTCAGGTGGACCCAGCAGTTCCCAGCTTGCTGATGTCGATTGAGTAGCTTATCTTCCAGGGAAGGGAACAGGAGGAGCCCTGCTCTTGGGAGTTTCCACCTTCATGGCCTTCAGGACTACAAAGGCTGCATTATGGTCAGAGCAGGAGAGCTCAGGGCAGATCCAAACTCGTGGAGACACTACAGCAGCTCAGGAGATGAATTTGGCTCCATGGTTGCTTAGGAAAAAGGAGCAGTGCCATAAGAAATAGTGATCACCTTTCAGTGCCTGCATAAAGCAGTCTTCCTTTCATTCCATGCCCAGCCTCTGAGATCAAACAGCTTCTGCAGCATCCTGAGCTACCCAGCCTTTCCAATTAATCAGAGCATCTGCAGCTGCTAAAACTGAATTATTTAAGAGAGTAGACTGCTGAACTAACAGCACACACTCCAACATCAACAGCTGTTCTTTCCTTTTTGCCTTTGCAACACTAATTAAAATTTCACGGTCACATTCTGGACCTGGTGCTTGCTCTCCTTGGGCAATGTAAAGCCATCCTGGTCTGGGTCACACCTTGCTTTGTGACATGGGCCTGCCACAGACTGTGACAGCCAGAGCTGGTTGTGGTCTTGCTCTGCTCCACTTGGTACTGGGAAGCAAACTGGCTTCCAGCAGACCTCTGATTTACAGGCCAATGGGCATCCTCCCCAGTGTCCTGCTGGAGTGCAGCCCCAGCTATGGATCCAGCCCTCTGTTATGGTGCCAATTCATGGCTCACAGTACTGGGGGCAGCAGGTTGAAGGGATGCCACCTAGGATAATCTGCTGCATTGCTAAAGCATGGGCAGACTTACTGATAGGGATACAGGCTGGATCCTGGCATTTGTCCTGAGCTGTGTGGTGCCTTCTCCAGCAATCCCAAGCAAAGTCATCCAAAGTGCTCCTGCGATGAGCAATATCTCAGTGTGAACAGTATTTCAGGATCTACTAAGTGAACCAGAGCTGGGAAAATGTCCCCAATCTAACTGGATGTAATTATTAACATTAAAATAAATAAATGTATGCCAAGATAATTTTTTTGGTCCATTTTAATGATGCAGATGATTAAATCAGCCAGAGATGTGCAGGATCTTGAAGTGGTGATTGGAGCTGGCTGCTCCCAGGCATTTGCACCTCTTCCAAAGGACAAACCTGTGAGGTCATTCAGCTTTTTGGTACCTGTTCTGCAGCTTCTTCATCTTCTTGTACCATTAGCATGAGGGTTTTTCAGGCCCTCAGAACTTATTGGAGAACTCTATTTAACTACCTTTCCATAATCTGTGACCAGTAAAAGAATAGATTGATGCCACCTTCCCACCCAAGTGATGTGCCCAGGTAGCAGGAATCCTGCTGTGTTTTTGAGCTGAAATCCAGGAAAGTTTAAGTAACAAAATGGGAAGTAGAAGTAACCCAAATGGAAGGATGTGGCAGGCAGTCTTATCTTAATTGACTGTATCCCATTCAAAAGAAAACAACCTGGGTGTTGTGCCTAGCAGTGACAGAAAGTTATGTCCATAGCATAAAAAGCATGTGATCTGTGTGACATTGCTGGAAAAACAGGGGTACAGACTGGGAATATGCAGGATCCTTTTAACCACACCCACCTTGGCAGCTTGGTGTTGCATGAGCTGTGCCTGGTCCCTTTGCAGGGTTGACTTGGTTGGTTGCTTTTTCACAGACCTCCCCAGTTCTGAGAGACTTCTTGGAAAGGATGTTGACACGGGATCCATTGGAAAGAGCAACGGCACAAGAACTTCTGGATCACCCCTTTTTGCTCCAGACAGGACTTCCAGAGTGCTTGGTGCCCCTTATCCAACAGTACAGGAAGCGCACCTCCACCTGCTGACTTTATATGAGGGGAAACTGTAGGGAAAAGGAATGTTTATAAGAAAATATGTAGAAAAAATTAAGAGCCCAGGCAGTCTCGACCTGTGAATGGTGCTTGGAACTTGCCAGTGATCATTTTGGAGGACGAGTGTGAATCTTGTCCATGCATCCTCAGCCTCCTGTGACTTCTCCTTTGCTGAAGACAATCAATGCAGACTAGGTCTAAGTGAGACCAAGTCTGTCTCTAGGATAAAGCGGGTATTCCATGGCTTGCAGATCACTGCTGCCGAAGGATGGCATTCAAGAGTGGAGTCTGAAGTTGTGTATCTGAATGTCTGTGGGTTTCTGCACACCCTGGCTGCTGACTACTGAGCTGGAATGATTTTTCCCACTTAGAAATGTGATCTTTGTTTCCTTCATTGTACACTGGAGCCATGAGCTGACTCACTTTGGGGCACAGACACCTTTAAACTCTCAATGCACAAAGACTTTTTTTTTTTCTCCTATGAGACCTTTCCACAGATGATTTTAATTTCCTTTGGTTAAACATGGACCTAGAAACTTGCACACACTTCCTTAGGGAGCAGATGTGATATGTATGTATTTGTTTCTAAGTGGCTCTCTTGCATCAACATGCTTCTCTTTTGCTGCAGAAAATGTATGGTTTAGTGGTCAATCTTGAATCCATTTCATGATTTTAAACTTTTGACAGGGAAAACCCTTGGATATGGGCCTCAAAGTGGACTTTATGAAGACCAGGTGCTCTTATCACCAGGATCTTATGGTTGAAAATTCAGCATTTGCAACACCTTGTGCGCTGGTTGGAATGTGAACAGTGTGTTCCCATGTCTGGTTCCCAGGCACGTTGCTTTCCCAGTCCTTTCTCCCAGGAGAGGCTGAGAAGTGCTGCCCTGGGGCAGTTACTGGGTAGCATTTTGGGGATGCTGTAGGAGACCAAATGGAAATATTTGAGCTGACCTGCATATCCCAGGATTGATTTTTGTGTTTGTGTGCTGCTGTCTGGCTATTGGTCTGCCCTTCCCCATCAGCCCTTTACATCTGGAAAGTTTCTGGTTGTCTAAACAGCTCTTTCAGTTATTTTAACATAGTTTTAGGTATTTTGTATGCTGCACTTCTCTGATCAGTGAGATCCTCAAGGTAATTGGACTCTAGGTCAGGATTAACATTGTACAGTGATGGTGTGTGGTGTTGTGAGGTCTCAAGAATATATTCGTACATGTGGAACTGGGATCTTGTTTTGAAGCAATGGATACCAAGGTTTTGGACTTTTAGTTATTCTCAGGACAGTCCTGCTGTCTCAGAAACTGACCTCAGAACTGCGTTTTCTTCAGAAGCTGTTCATAACCTCTGTCCTCTGCTATTTGCTCCAGCCATAGATCCTGCTTCAAAATTGAAGCCACGGTTGATTACTTGAAGTAATTTGGGCTGGAATTCATCTGCACTGCTGCCAGCCATCAAAGGCTGGGCACCCAGTCTGCAGAGCGTGTAGGTTGGCTCTGTAGCCCATGGGAAGAGGACCACCCCTGGGGGAACAACTCCAGAGGTGATTCATCCCCTTGGTTCAGACACCTGCTGAAGGACAAAATCACTCTCTCTCTCACCAATGGCAGGCAGAGAGGTCATAGAGGGTTTCTGTGGACTGGATGTCTAAGTTTGGGGCTGGTGGAGTTGGTTGAAATTAATTCATTAAGCTCCTCCTTAGCTGCACTGGAAAATTTTTGATGTAAAATGTTTCTGTATTCCAGATATATTGCTTTTTTAAATGCAAAAAAAAGCAGGGCTTGGAAAAGATTTATAATTTGAAACATACAGTCCTGCTGGTCTTTAGTTGTGAATCCTTTGCACTTGTGTTTTAAATTAAAGTAGTTCTTGATTTATTCATAAACCTGTTACAGTGTTGAGATGCTTAAAAATGTGTGTGTAGTTCAGAGATGCGAATGTGAACTTTGGAGTCTGCTCTAACTTCCCTGTTCTGTGGCTGTATGGCTTCTAAAACAAGAGGAGACTGGGGCAGGAGCCAGGATCCTGAGTCCTGGAACAAAGGTTTATTGGAGATGGGGATGACAGGTTTAGCATTTAACACCATTTTATACTTTAGCCCAAATCTGACTAAATGCAGTGAGGGATGGCCCTGGAAAAATTGCATTCAAGTATCTTATAAAATTTTAAAATCTCATTACCATATTTGTGAGGAATGCAGAAAGGATCCATCTTCCTGTGCAGTGTGGAATTTAATTCCTGCTTCTTATGTTTCTCTCTTTGCAGTTCATGCACAGCACAGCACCAATTAACTGCTCCATTACTTAGATGAGTGTGGAATCAAACATAAATCCTAAGATAAACCTAGATTAGCTGAAAGATTGAAGCTCCGTCTCCAGGGCCAACAGCTCCTTCCCCAGGAACCAGGCAGCCAGGCAGGAGAATGAGGATACAGAGCAGGTTTGGAATTTGTATTGCAGTAGTGTTCAGGTCAGGCTTTCATATGTGCCTGGTGACATCTGACTGTACAACAAGGTGTAGCCTTTTCTCTGATGAGCTCAGAGACTACTCATGGCTGGGTAATTATTCTTGGAGATGATATTTTCTCCGAGTATCTTTCCTTTTCTACAAGGGTGCACTCGTGTCTCAGGGTTTGCTGCTGTTCTGTGTCATGTTTTCCCTGAATCCTTCCCTTTTATTTTCCTTCCTGTCAGCTTTGCTGTATGGAGCCTTTTCCTTGCTGGCATAGCCCTGGCACTCAGCATCCAGGAGGCCTTTGAAGATGGCACATGGTATTTATATGAACAATTTGCTGAATCAAACGAGGAGTCTGTCAGTGCTGTCACATCCCAATTGCACTGGTTTATCTATAATGGTGCCTGTCATCTTCCAACGGGCCTCTGATGTTGGATGCAGCAGCTTATTATCCCATTTATTTTGGAACAGAACAAGGCTTTGTCTAGCGGCCCCTGTTTTTTAACCAGTGGCAACAGGAGGACCCTGGTTCAAATGAGGCTTCTGAATTTGACATTGAGTTTGCTTTGAGCCATTGAGACAAACCCCTCCCTTCCCCTGCAGACTGGGGAGAGCTGCTGGCTGTGCCCTGGGTCCAGGATATAAATGGGGATAACAAGTAATAATCTAGATAATCTTGGAGAATCTTGACATGTGGGATACGTGTGGGGCAGGGAGAGTGTGTCTAAAATGGAATGGTTACTGTGCAGCAACACCTTCTTCGAGTGCCTTTAGGCACATCAGCAGCATCTCTGTTATGGAGGTAAAAAGGGTTGGGGTCATTTAGGTACAGTGTCTCCTGTTTATGTCCCTTGCTGGGGTTGGAGTCCTCCTCTGCTTTAGACATCCCCATTATCTAATTTTTAATTATATAGTACAAAGGTTGGCCTCACTTAAATACTTTGGGCTAGAGAATGAGATCTAGAATATGCCACTTAAAAGATGAAAATTTGGAAAGGATCAGAGACTGTACCTAAATCTGCTGGTGTTTGGTGCCTGACTAGATGTTATTGTTCCATTGCCATTGAATTGGAGTTCTGTGTGTAATGGCCTGATGAGAGGCCTGTCTGAGCCAAGTACCACAGTGCCCTGTGCTCACCAGGTAAGTGAAAACACAGGCAGGGCTGCACAGGAAGGAATCCTCAAGGATGTCTGAATCCCATGGGAAGAAACAGTGCTGGAAAATCAGATGGCCTCTCTCCTCTGGAGTCTGTGAGTAACCGAGCCCTGCCCTGGTGTGACTGAATTGTGCTGCTGGAGGGATGGCTGGGTTCAAGGTGTGCTTGGGAACCTTTGTACAGTAATGTTTGGTTTAGTGCCTTTATTTATTTGTCCATTTCCCATCTTGCAGAACTTTCTCCCATTTTGTGCAGACAGGGATGTGTCAGAGGCATGGTGGCACACATGGGCTCAGAGGCAGGAGGGGCTTCACCCTGGGGAGAAAGGGGGTGATGCAGAGTGTGGCCTGTGCTTCATAGGAGCCCTGGCTTTGCTTATAGTGATGCTTCCATGTACACTCTGAAAGTACATTTAGAAGGTGTTTTTTAGCACTGAGGTGAATGTGTAAAAGATTGCACCTGTTTTTCATGAAATTTGGCATCAATCCCCTGTGGCAGTGTTGGGTTCCATAACAGAAGGGTTGCAGAGCAGAAACTGTGATGGGGTTGTAAGGGCACAAGTTGTTGTGGTGGGTTTCCTTGCTCAGGTTTCAAACATCAGTGGACATTAATGCCGTGAATCCCAAGAGCTTAAGTTCCATATTCTTAGCCCTGTGTCATAGTCCAGCTGAGCTCTGGTCAATTTTGAAATGCCCATGCCTCAAGGAGCCCCCTGCAGAGCATTTTGCTCTGGTGCTGTGTCAGGCCTTGCTTTGGCCTCTGGATTTATGCTGTTCAGAGCTGTCAGGGCACTGGTGTTCTGCATAGGGCAGGGGCAGAGGAGCTCAGCTTGGGAAGGGCAGAGCAATGGGTTCTGCTGCCTCTCAGAGAGCTCCCGGGGAGCAGTTGATGCAAGGCAGGAATTAGAGGTCTGCAGGCTGGAAAGTGAAGCTGTTTGGGAATTGTGGCAGGCTGAAAGGAAGGAGACTAGTGATGTTGTCCAGTGTCACAGCTTGTGCTGATGCTGTTGGTAGGAGCAGCCTGTGAAGTTGAACCTGGACAACCTGACTTGCAGTGTTTGTCCTGTCACATGCTGCATAGAGGGACAGAACATGTCCTGCCTGCCACTGTCCCTGTGCAACATAATCTTCTTTAGGGTGTGGCACTGGAGGAAGGAAAACTGCAAACCCTGGCCCTGCTGTTGTGTCCTGGCTTTCCATGCATGCCTCTCTGACTCAGGTTTATTCTGTGGGATTCATTTTCACAGAGGGTTTAGGGGAAGAACCCAATCCCAGAACTTTGGCAGTGTGTGGAGAAGGGGCGATCCTGTGCCCACCTTCTGGTCTGACATTGGTGTCTGGGCTCCCTCCAGGGAGTGATGGCACAAATTTTCCTTTAAAATTACCTCTAAAAAGCTCCTCTGGAGGGGTTTGAGTGGCTGAAACTGGTGACACACTGGTAGAGGATGCAGGGCTGTGTCCCTGTGCTCCAGGTTGGAACTGCCAGTGCTGCCTCTCTGGATGTAAGGTAAAATCTCCAACTGCTCCCTGGCTGCAGTTGGACCTTGCTGGGATGGATGTTTGTCCTATGGTAAGGAAGGACTTCAAACACTGCAGGGACAGGGACAGACAAACACCCAGGGACCTGGACACAGAGACACACATAGAACAGAGATACACACCCACATAGGCACACAAGGACAGACATGTGGACACAGCCACAGAGGTGGACAGACACACATGTACACAGCCACACAGACCCACAGAGACTGTGATGGAGACATGAACAGACAGATGAAGAGACACGGGGCCATGGATACACAGGGACAGACACAAGGATTGACACAGACACATGGACACACACCCCCAGATACAGAGACAGACATGGAGACACATGCTCATAGACATGGACAGACAGACATGGACACAGAGATGCACAGATATAAAGACACACTCAGGCACAAAGAAATACACACAGACACATCTGGATAGATGGACACAGACATACGGTCCCACACTGAGACATGGATCATACACACACATCTGGACATACAGGCACAAATGGACAGACACCCAGACACACAAACATGGACACAACACAGACTTACATACCTGGACACACAGACACACACATGTACATAGACACAGATACAGCTACACATACACCTGGACACAGACATGGAGACACACACTAACTGCAGCTAAGTAACAAGTGACCCAGTTGTTTAAGAACAGCAATGTTTTAATTCTTTTAGAAAATAAATAACTCAGAAATGTACAATCCATAATTCCAGTACTCAGGTGACACCACAGGGGAGATGTGGACTCTTGTTGGGTGTTCAGACTAGGCTTGGAATGTGCTGTCTCATACCTGCATGACCTGGGGTTTGGTTTGTTTTATAGCAGCAATTGTTTATCAATGCAGCTTCAGGTGTAACTATTTTCCTGTAGGACACAGCCTGGTGTGGTTTGCTGTGATTGAGCCCACTTTCCACCCGCATCCCTACCTGTGGTGTCTCTTTGTATCAGTGTTTAGGGGTTTTTGTTTGGTTTGTTTATTGCTGTTTCACTGAACCGTGTGGAAGATGTTAGGAGGAGGTGGACTGATGTGAAGGGATGGATGTGAGGAATGATGAGGAAACTGACTCTAAAAACTGGTCTGCATGCAAAGTAAATATTCCTGTAGCTGCTGTGATGCCATCAGGGAGCTGGTCTTCAGGCACAGGCCCTTTCCCACTGCTGAAATACCTCTGAGCTCAGACTGAGGAAGACAGAGGGTGAAGTACTCTGAAGGATGAGCTCTCCAGACTGCTTCCAGATATCTGGGATAATGTAGTACATTCCTGAAGAATTTCAGGAGCTTCCCAGAAGGAAAGGGATGGCAGTAGTTTGTGAAGCTGGTCGTTACTTCACCATACACCTTCTTGCAATGAACAGTAAGGAAGGGACTCAGAATATGCTCTCTTCTATCTCCACATTCATTCCAGCTCCCGAGGGCTCAGTCATTGCCAGTGTAAGCCTGGACTTACAAGCCTCTGCCACTGGGATATTTGCTTCCAGTTGGTCTGTAAAGCTTTGTTCTCCCTCAGGAACGCTCTGACCTGCTTCCTTCCCAGTCTGTGGCTCTCCAGGAAAGCTGGCTTTGGTGTAGTTCTTCACTATCTCCTGAACGTCCATGTTCAGAGTTCTCAACTTCTCCTCATACTCCACCTGTACCTGCTGCTGGAGCTGCAAATGGAGATTCAGGTCATTCCCATACACTGGAGCCAAGGAGAGACCAGGTGCTCTGGGATGAGCCGTTGGTCCTTCTGGGGTCTGTGTGAGCCCCCTCATTCACTTTCTCACCCCCTGGGAATGGGTGGGCCGAGGGCGGCAGTATTAATTCTCGGGGGTTTTGGACTTCTTGTGCCAAGGATCAGCCCTGACCCTAAATGTTGTCCTTACCTGGCTTTCTCTCTCCTTGATGGACTGGAGACTTGCTGCCTGCTTCTCCTCCAGTTTCTGCTGGAACCTGCCAGTCTTCTCTGTCACCTTTAAAAAGAATAAATTAACCCCCCTCGGGTTCCAGTTTTCTAGCCAAGGGCTTTGGACAGCCCAAGCTCAGCCCAGCAGGGCAGGTCTGGAGCAGCTGCCTGGATTCAGGGACACCACGACAGCCTGGCAGGTTAGTGCACACAGGCACATAACACTGCAGGGAAGACATACAGGGACAGACATACAGAGATACATGGATACGCAGACATGCGTAAGGACAGACACCTGGACACACACAGGTATGCAGACACAGGCATACATGTACTCACACAAAGACAAGCAGGCACAGGTATACATGGACACATAGACACCCAGGGACACAGATACAGATGGACATGCTGTCACAAGGACACTGATGGAGATGGACACAGACACGAACACCCATGGACACACCCAGACAGAGGGACACAGACATGCATATGGACACAGGTGCATAGATGGACACAAAAATGGGGACACAGACACAGGACATGGACACACATGCACACAGACAGGAAGTGACATGGACACATGCTTGGATGCAGACACATAGACACAAGCAGAGACAGACAAACATGAATGGATATGGATGCAGAAACACAGAGACAGAAATGCACACAGGAACACAGACTCACAGACAGGCATAGACACATGGACACACACAGACATACATGGATAGGCACAGATGGACACAGACACATGGACTCACGAGGACACATGTACACAGACACAGATGGGCATGCAGACACGCAAGGGCATACAGATACCTGGACCCACGGACACATGCACTCAGACACCCAGACAGATAGGGAGACACAGGGACACATACAGACACAGTCAAAGGGACAGACACACAGACATAGACCTGGACACAGACATTGACACACACAGGTACACACACCCTGACCCACGGACAGATACACAGAGGCACACAGACATGAACACAGAAACACATACACAAACAGGGACACGCAGGTTCAACACACAGAGGTATGGACAGAGACACAGACAGACAAACACACGTACACTTGCAGGGGCAGGGACACACACAGACATAGCTGGACACATGGACACAGATGGACATATGGACTCAAATGTCAACACTCACTGACAGACAGACATGGACCCAGCTTTGTCTGGCATTGGGTCTTCAAAGGGCAGAGCTGGGGTCCTTGAGGTGTCTTTCCTCCTGCTTGGCGTACCTGTTGTTCCCGAGCCATGGGCTTGGGAACAAATGCCCCGGCCACACTGACTGAGTTCCCCTGGCCACCTCCCTGCAGAACCCAGAGCTGCTGGGGCAGCCTGACCCCCAGAACTCACCCGTTTGACTGTCTGCACCACTTCTTGAATGTGGGAGTTGTTAATTTCTTTCTTCAACCTTTAAAGAAAATTATAAAACCCTGTAAAATCCAGCTGTTCTCCTTCTATAAAACCCATTTGTCAGTACTGATCAGTGCCATACTGATCAACAGGTGTGTTACATTCCCACACTGTCCTGCCACAGGGAGAAGCTGCTGTAATTTTAAGAAGGACAAATAAAACACCACTTAAATTTGGCTGAGCCATAAGGCTAGTAACTGGATGCAAAATTCTAGTTTTTCATCTTCTACATCAGCAGGAGACCCTGCCTCCTGCATGGACGGAGCCCAGGAACATCCACTCCCACACCTCTCCTGAGCAGCCTTGTCACTGGTATTCTTCAGCATGGCCTGGACCCGCTCCACTCTCTTTGCCTCCATCCGCTTCTTAATGTCTTTAATGTTGCTGTGGAGAGAGGAGAGGAGATACAGGCCTGGTTACCAGCCCCAGACAGCAGAGCAGTCCTTCATCCACAGCTCTCTAGAGTGCTCCGCTGTCCAGAAACACCAAATGTGGGAGACTGTGCAGCAGGAGGCCTGGAGTCTTAAGGATATTTTAAGTCCTGAGTCAGGACATGTCCTGGCCCAGCAGTGGAGGCACCACATGCTAAAGGCAACTATAAGAAAGAACAAGTGTACAGGAAATTTTCCCTCCTCCACCTTCCCAGTTTCCAGTCTCTCCTCCAGTATCCATGCATGTATCATGTTCCGTGATGTCACTCATACTTTGGAGTTTACCTCTACTTTTGGATTTCACAGCTCTTTGCCATGAGAGGAACAGTACTTAATTTATACACAATGTGACACAGGCACCTGAGACATTCACTGGCTGTCCCACCCTTCTTTCCAATAAGAAACAGTGAGCAATCACTTCCCTCGTCCACACCATTCATGATTTACACATTCCTGTCACATTCCCTCAAACATCTATTCTCCTAGCTGTCCCATTTAATTCCTTTTTGTGCACAAATTCCTCCTCAGAAGAAGGCTGTTCTTCTTGCTCTTAAAAAGACTTTTTTGTTTGAGATGGCACACTGAAAAAGGGACAGCTCTACACAGATGGATCCAGTGGCACAAGGCTAACTCAATCTTTTTTTTTGTTTCCCTGTACAATTCCCAAAATCCTGTTTGCTGCTTTGGCCACTGCAGAGCTGGGAATAAAGAGCATCCACAGCAGCTGAAGATCTCTTACCTGAGTGCCAACACCACTGTGCAGCTGGGCTATGGCCAGGGTTTTCCATTCAGGTTATTTTATATTTATTCCTGCTGAACTGAACTGCCATTTCATTGCCTGCTGCTCCAGATCTTGAAATCTTTCTAGAGCTTCTCCCAGCCAGGAAGATGTGACTGTACTAATGACATCCTACTGTCAGCAAACCATTACCGGCTACTCACCTACTTCGTTAGACTTGCCTGAATATGCTGAGTAGCTGAGTAAAAAGACTCTGGCTTGGGACAGGACACAAAAAGAGGGAGTTTTATCTGAATTTGCAACTAAAGACTGAGACAGTGTCTCAGGATTTAATGGGATCAGGAATGAGTGAGGATTTTAGCTTCAGGACAAAGCTGTTGCAAGAACAAATGGATACATGTCTGGCTAGAAACTGGCCAATTGATTCTGACAGTTTGTTTAAATACTGGAGCCAAGATGCTCAATTCACTTAGAAGATGGAGTGGATCAGTCCCTGGAAGGGATTGTGAGACTGATGACTGCAAGAGACAGAGGTAGCAGCCAGGGACCAGCAGTGCTATTTCCTATCCTTCTCCATCAGTGGCTCCAAGGCTGCTCACTGCAGATGGAACACTGTATCCTGCTTGGTGCCTCTTGGCAGGAACACTGTTCTGGGGATCACAAGAGACATCTTCCTCCCATACCACTGTGTGATATCCCGTGTCACATCCCCCTGCCTCAATTTCTCACCAAAGGAAAAGAAAATCTCCTCTTCCCCATCCTCACTCCCTGGCTGCAAAGCAGAGCTTTGAGATCCAGCAGAAAGTGCTGCCCTGGAGCAGAACCAGGCATTATTTGTGATTCCACTGCTGTATTTACCTTTCTGACGTGTCCCTCAGCACCCGCAGCTCAGCTGCCTGCTTCTCCCTGGCCAGCTCCAGAATCCTGGCAACTTGCTGTTTAAGGGATGAACACAAGACCAAAAGGAAACAAACCAGGATGAGACACTGCACCCCATCTGTATCCAACTGCACCCAAGTCAGCTGTACGCCTCCCCACACTGAATTCCAGGAGCAACAAATTCCAAATCCCCGAGGCTCGGTGCAGATGTTGGCACAGGAGTGAGCTCAGCTGTGCACACAGGCCCCACTGTGCCAGTGGACTGACACTTGTGAGACAGGAAGGTTTCACCCCTGGCTTCTCTCCCAGGTAAGAAACCTGATTCCCACGTGAGCCAGTGCCCAAGTGTTATTTTCCTCTCAGAGTTGCACACAGCTTGTAAGAGATGTGTCAAGCTTAAGGTGCACCAGGGAACCAGGGAAGATTTAAGATATATCAGCAGTGCAAATTCCTTCAGAAAACACTCAAGGGAAAAGGCCTTCCAAGCCTGGAATCACTCCCCTTTCACTGGAACAGATAGCATATGCTGGATTTACCACCACCATCCCATGGCCTGCACTCTGTCCCCAGGCACCACCATGGCTCCTTCTGGCCTTGGCTGAGCTCAGCCTGCAGGACTCCCCTCACCTGACTCTGACTTCCACCAAGTCAAACAGCAGAACACGCTCTGATGGTGCCACTGGTGAACCCTCAGCCCACCTCCACATCACCCCAGCTCCCAGAGAGGTGGCACCTGGCAAGGTGTGAAGCCACTAAACACCACATTAACTCCACACTAAGGCATCAGAAGAACTGGAGCAGATGGAGCCTGAGGTGCTCCAGGGCAATGCTACTCTTTTCTTAAAAAACAGCAGACATAAAAACGTTTCTGCAGGATTTTTAGGGCTTCTGAACAAATAAGCTTCATGTCTTCATTCTCAGTTACCTGGCGTGGACCTGACAATGCATGTGTCAGGTGTGTTCTGGGCCCACATTCCCAAGCTCAGTTTAGTGAGTAACTTGGGATTTTTTGGGCTCTCCCAGGATATGTTTTTAGGTGACACTCGCAGCCCTCACCTCGGTAGCATGCTGCTCTTTCTTCCTTCGTATCCGGTTGTGGTGCTCCTCCCCAAGGTGGATGAGGTCCATCTCCAGCCTCTCCCTCAGCTCCAGAAGCCAGTGGCAATCAATGCTCTCTGCTGCTTTAACAGGATTTGCACTGGTACCAGCATCACTTGGGGTCACACTCCTGCAGAACAGAATCGGGGGCTGTGCTGCTTCTTGCCATGCCAATACAATCCAAACCTTCCCACCCACTCTCAGTGGGAACAACCCAGGGACATGCAGATGCCTGCACTGCTCCATCTTCCTGCAGAGAAGGGAAGCCTGTGTTTCCCTGAGAATCCTTGTTTTGGTTTGGGAAGGTGACCCCCAGGCTGTGGTTACCTCTTCTTCTGGGTTTTCCTTGTGCGTATTGTCCTTTTCTTGCCCCCAGGGCAGGCCAGCTCCGAAAAGAGTGCAGAGTATTTCTGCAGCAGCTCCTCCCTCTGTTTGCTTCCCTTCTGCTCCAGCTCCCTCAGCTCCTTCTCCTGCCTCTTCAGCAGCTTCAGGAAGCGCTTCTTCTGCTGCAGCTCAGCAAGGGTGATTGTCTCAGGCTCTGCAGCACAAAATAAAAAGGCTGAACAGGGCCAGCCCCTTCCCAAGACTTGGAGTGGGGAAACTGGAGCATACAGCTCCAACATACGTCCCTCCATCACTACATCCAAAGCAGAGCCCCCTCTGCTCCACACCTTGGGATGCCCCTCCTCAGGTACGTATTCTGTCCTGGCAAACACCTCTCCTTAGGAATAACTTCTAAAAAAGCAATGTGCATAACAGTTATTTGCCAACATATCCTGAGTGAAACAGGTTGTGCTTCTTGTACCTTCAGTTCAGTTTTGAGGCACAATTAGGCACCGTGTTTGCAGGATTTGGCATCACACTGCATTCAGGCACCCAGAAGCAGATGAACAACATGTTGCACAGGGAGTGCAGGTGTGCTGAAGGAAACCTGTCCTTGAGCTCCAAGATTCCTGGGATTTGTCTTTAGCGCTGGCTCCACCAGGCAGGTTTGGTACATGTCTTTTTAATTTGGAAATGTAAGATGACAGGCAGGGCCTCAGCCCAGGTGACCAGCATGAGGAGTTACCTGACATCTGCATTACTTCTAACACGGCTTCATCCTTGGTGAACACTGCTGCTCCTGAAATCCCAAAAGAAGTTCCTGTTAATGTCCCATCTTGGATGTCCAAGTTGGAAATGGACAGAAGAGAGCTCACCAGAACACAGCTCGTGTGAAGGATGTTGGTGTCAGTACAGAAGAATTAATTAAGCTGCCAATATGCTTAAATACTTGGAAATTCTTAGAAACTTACCTGTGGACCCATTAGAGGGAGGAATGCTGGGTTTCCCAGTGGAGCCTGCCACCCCATTAGTCTCTGCAAATGAGAGGTTTGTCTGCATGCCAGGCCTCTAAAACAAAGATCAGAGGTAAATGAAAACTCCATTATTTCAGGCTGAATTCATGCAAGGTGCTCTAGATAACACAGCCTGGAAAAACTCACCTCCCCCGAGGTATCCTTGAGCTTTACCAAGCACTTGTCCTGAAGGTGGAAGAACTTGATGGGGTTGGAGAGGGCAATAGTGAGATCTGGAAAGAGAGAGCAGGGCTTGGCTTGGATAGCAAACAACCAATGGACTCATATTCCCTGCCCAGCACAGGACACTGTGAAGAAGGAATAGTTTGTGTTCTCTGCTTGTAACCAAGGTGTCCCTGACAGCAAAAGGGAGGGAGGAAAGGAGCCTCCTTCACCTCAGTCCCAGCCCAAGGCCATGGCTCACAGCTGATGTTCAGGGCAGCTCTGTGATTTTGGGAACTCTGCTCCCAAAAGCCAGGGCCAGGTTAAGACTTTCCCACCTGCACAGCTACCTGCTCCAATTCCAGTCCAGTGTTGTATAAACCTCATCTTTTTAAATAAAAATGTGATAAACCAAATTTCTCAGGATTTCCCCAGTGAATAAGGTTAATTTGTATGAACACAGGGGAGGAGAGAGCAAACATGAGAAGTATTCACAAGAGCTCCTGTGGCTGATGCTGTATACTCTGGGTCTGGTCATGACTGTTAACTTTGGTGAGGCTTCTGTCACATCCAGCTCTGACCTTCTCAAAGAAAGGTCCCCATACCTCAGTACCAGGAAGAACCTCCCTTCTAACAGGGAAGAGCATCACTCTTAAAACCTCCCTAAAACCCCTGTTCTCTGCAACCCCTGAGAGATGTCACCTATTCCCTCAAGGAAACCTCTCCCTGCCTCTGAACAAGAGTAGGGCTGAGCCATTCCACACTGGAGCCTGGTTCACCTGCACTGCACCTCAGGTGGGAACCAGGCACAGCTGCAGTGGGAGCCTCCATGCACTTTCCAAGGCAGCGAGGCCGTGACAGGATGCTGGCATGCACTCAAGTCCCACCCTGACAAGGAATTGAGGGTGCAGCAGGAAAGCACTTCCCAGGCTGGAAAAATGCTTCTGAATCAGAGTTTGGAGGAGGCCAGAAGCACTCCCTGCACATTCCAGCACTCCCTACCTGCCCAAGCATCCGGCACATAGTCCTTGATCTCCAGGAACACGAAGAGGGCAGGCATGGTGAGTGGCATGTTGCTCTCGCTGCGCAAGCACACGTGGTGATAGCCTGGGGCAGAGAGGGGAGGGAGCTGAGCTGGCAGCATCCTGTCCCTCACTGTGTCTGCTCCAGCAGCCCAAGGCCCTCTTTACAGGAGGGCATGGTGAGTATATCATGGGATAAAGCCAAGGCTATAACAAGAAGAATTTGAAGGTTCTACTGCCTGTGGGCACGGAGATTAAGATGCAAAGTATGCAGCTGTTTATATTGTCTTTATGACTCCCACTGGACAGGTCTCAAGGGCACAAAAGCTGAAGGAATTTCTGATTTACCTGGGTGCATTGCGATGATAGGAATGATACGCTGGCCAATGAACTTCCCTCCTTCTTCCCAAGCCACAATTTTGAGAGACGCCAACTCAGGCATCATGATCTAAGGGAAAAGCAGAGTAAAGCACCAGTGTCCTCACCTCTAACTCCTGATAGCAGCATCCTCCTCCTCCTTCCAATCAAACAATTCCATCTCTTCCAGGATGGCACTGCCTATTTCTGCATCTTGCAATTTAAAGGCACAGTTTATCATAGACATCATAGCTGAATGCCCAGAAACTCCACCAAACTCAGGCTTCTCAGCCTGCCCAGGATCAAAGGTTACCTGAAGACAAAAATAGGGCAACAAACCCTCCAAACCACTGCTTCCAGGAAAAACACACTAGAGAATGGAATGGTCTGGGATGGATAATTTAGCGAACATGGTAACATTGCTAATAGAGGCTTTTGACTCCCTCCTTCCTTGTAGTCTTACATAAAATGAACGCAAAATTATTCTACCAGGAGTGAAGCCTCAGAGCAAAAGGAGAATATTTCAGCCAAGTAGACTGAAAATATCTGTAGCTTCATACTGTGCCTGACAGATGAATTGTATAATGTGTACTTGACTTAACTTCCCTGTGCCCTGCAGCTGGATTGGTGATCACTGAATTCCTGAGGAGAGACAGGGCAGCTTTCTATGTTCTGGCACAAATGAAAACTGGTCCCATTACTGTTCCAGTTTGTTTCTCATTGACAGTTTAACCACAGAAATTCAGTTCCTTTCTGGTGCTGGAAGTTTTCCAAACTGATCAGTCTGAAGAGGACATCACAGAGGGGAGACTTTGGATGCCTGTTATTTCCAGAACCATTCCCAGCTACCCCTTGTCTGTTCTGGGAAATATTGATGCAGAGTTGTTTTGGATATTGTTGTTTGGATATTACCTGAGAGTGTCCAAAGCCAGACCTGAGGTCTCCAGAGGGGGAGTCCCTTCTGCTGGCACTGACATCTCTCCCAAGGCAATGCTCATGGCCATCAGGAGCTTTAAGGATTCTCTGTCTAAATTACTATCAAATGTTCTCACCTTTTCAAAAACAAAAGCCTCCTCTTTCCACACAGGGTTAATGGAGTTGGCCGTAGAGGTCAGTTTGGTTCTGTGTTTGCGTTTGGCATCCCTTGGCAGCCCAAGGAGCTCCACTTCCACGTAGGTCTTCACACTGCGGTCTGAGAGGAACTGGCCAGAGAGTACCTGTGAACAACACAGAGTTAGCAACTGCTGGGAAGAATAAAACAGAGGCACCCACCCATTCCTTCACTCCGAAGTCACTCTCCCACCCCAAAACAGCTTTTCTGCTCCAGCTCTTCTTTTACCTCCACACCTATTTCTTGCTTCAGCACTTCCTCTCTCCCCACTAGCACAGTCTTGGCTGCCTCTGCACAACAGATGCTCATTTTCCATTTTCATGTGATTATGATTAATTTAAAATACCAAGCCTGGGAGTTGCCACAGTAACGCTTTCCCCCAGACTCCACAGGTTCATGTGGCACTGAGAGTCCCTCTGGGTGACACAGGACAGGGTCCCCAGGCTGTACTTGCCGTGACACAGACAGTAGTGGCCACCAGCCCGTCTATGCGGTCCACAGAGAAGGGGTCGAACTGCTTGTCAGGGCGCCGCATGAACTCGTGCTTGAGCAGGTACCCACACTGCCCGTTGAACTCGAACAGGGCCATGTTCTGCTGCATGGGGACATCTGAGAGTAGAGCAACACAGTCAGGCAGGGCTGGGGGGGACAGGCAGCCTGTGTGCTACGAGGGAGCTGAAAGCTGTCGGAAGCTTCCAGCCCCTGCCAGCCCACGGCTCCTAAAGCCATCTTGAAAACTAATTAAGCCTCTCAGCACCCTACAGGGAAAAATATTACAGCAGCTGTTGTAAGGAAGGGAAGTGGTTTCCTTGCACTTGCACCTTAAGTCATGGGCAGAACTAAATTAAAACCTGCTTTAAGGAGCACCCACTATTTTTGGGTGGGAATAAATAGCTGCCTAAGCCCCTCTGCTCCTTCCCCCTTTCATTTTGGGCCTCCTCTGAGTGCATCTTCTGTCTGACACTTCTGAGGACACTGCCTGGTGGTTGCTGCACCTGCCTGCACTGTCATCCTCTTCAGAACCAGCCTTGCACTCGCTCCCTTTCGTCTCCTATACATAGCACAGCCCTCTGAGGAAAGAAGAGGGGTAAGATACAGCTTTCTCTTGTGGCTTTTCTTTCCTTCTCATGCTAGTTGTGCAGCAAGGAAAGGCCCTTCCTCCCTGGTCAGGTCAAAATCCTGGAAATAATGGCACAGACAGGTTAGTGCTGTGGCCAGATGGAGCTCTTCTTCTGCCTTGTAGAGGTAGCAACCTGGGGGATGGGAGCTGCAGGTGCCCTCATGGATATGATTCAGTGTGACATCGTGGAACAGGACAGCCAGGGACAGTGCCTGGACACAGGGTGCCAGCAGTCCATGTGTGTGCATGTGTGTGTGCCGGGTCTGTGCTGGGCATGGAAAAGTACTGTTGGTCTGTGGGAGATCAGAGAAGAACAGCACTTTGGGAAAAAGGCACACGGAATAATGAAATGGCAGAAAAAGAAGAGATGGGGACCAGAAGCACCCAGGGACCAGCAGCAACTGACCTCACCAGCTCAGAGGCTGGAGCACACCCCGACACTCACCCATGGTCTGGAAGTTGAGTGCCACCATCTGACAGCCAACATTCCAGAACATCTGGGGCTGGTAATTGGAGGAGTCCATTCGGGTGCCTTTGGGGTAAATGCGGCTCATCTGCCACTTGTTGTATCTACAGGCTCTATAGGAAACAATGCTCCTCTTGTGCCCTGGGGCCAGCCCACACATTCCCACTATAAAAACTGTTGGAGCTCTGCTACCAAATGCTCAGAGCCTTCCAGACAAGACACCAGAGGGGCTCAGGCTCCTCATCCATACACTTTTCACTTAAGGACAAGCATCTGGCAGCCTTGAAATTGGCCACAGTAGGATGCATCCTGTCAAGAATCCCCCTCACACTCCAAGCACCCAGTGGCACTGGAAAAGGGTTGCCAAAAGGATACTCTACAAACTGCACAGGGAACTTGCTCAGTAGATCGCAAGCCTTCATCTCGGTGAAGGAAGAGATGACGTAACTCCGGTTCTTCTCTAGAAACAGGAGATTGCATTTAGGAGCAAGGCACGCCCAGTCCCTGCTCTGCATGGGGGACAGACAGAGCCAGGAAGCACAAATCATGCCAGATTCCGAAGGGACTGAGCCTGACTTACTGGCAGAGACCTCGAAGGAGTTGAATTTGATGGGCTGTATGTAGTTAACCAGGCTGGACATCTCCTCATACGCCGTCACTTCCAGGCCAGCTGTGCCCTGAGCAGAAAACAATCCAAAAGGAAACAGGTGAAGAGACCTTCCCTGGAGATGAAGCAAACTGCACCAGGGCCTCCCAGAGTCAAAGAGCTCTGGTGGCTGCCCTGACCAGAGTGCTCCAGTTTCTCTGGCTTCCCAGTCCTACAGCTCCATGTTGGGCAGGGGCACAGAATCTCCAGGCAGCTGGGCAGAAAAAATCAAGGCCCATGGAGAGGTTCCAGGGAGGATGTACAAAGCCCAGGACCTCTTTGACCCCTCAGAACATGGAGTCTGGAACAAGCTGTGGATATTGTTCTTCCTTCTCTCCAGAGGATACCAGGGAGATGGAAATAGGAAATAGACCTTTTATTCAGTAGATCTTTTATCTCCTCCCTCCCCCTTCAGCAGCAGCAGCACTTTCAGTAACAACTTCTCAGACCAAGGCTAAGCCTCTGCAACACCCTCAAGGCAAACAGTTATCTCCAAATCATGAAGAGTCAGCAGTAACTCCTCTGCCACATTCTTTATGCTTGCAACAAAATTTCTCTTCTTCAGTTTCTCCTGCAAAAGTCTTGTGTGGGGGATGGAAAGCCTCTGACAGGTTCATTACCCTTTGCACTTCGGGTTCATTTCTCTTCAATAGGGTGAGGCTTCAGAGAAAAATGGAAGCCAGCAAAAGTCCAAACAGAAAAGGAAAAGAAGCAACAGTGAAAGTACCTCATCTGACTGCATCTTCTTGATTTCCTCTTCATCCAGGTTTCTGAGCTGTTCATCCTCTTCCTCTGCCTCCTCTTCAGCCACATCACCTGCCCAGACTAAGCACACAGGCCCTCATCAGTGGTATGGATCAGGAGTACACAGACAGGACCCTGCAGGCTGCTGGCAGTAGAGGGCTCTGCCAAACCTCACCACCAAGTAATGCTGGAACACTGAGGGGAAGAATCCTACAATTTTATTGGCCAAATCCAAATATGAACTGGTACACTGAGGGCCAGCACACCCAAGAGACCAAACCATTCCTGCTGCAGGCTCCACTCACACCCAGGAGTGACAATCACTAGGCTGTTTCCCCTCCAAGATCAAACATATTTGTGGGAATAAATATCCATTTCCAGGTGTTCTGCAGTGGTGCTCACCTTGTCCTCACATGACTTCATGTGCTCTTACCATGACAGGGACTGTTCTACCACAGGGGCCCTGAGCCCAAGAGGTGACAGGAAGGGAGGAGAGAGGGGCTGAAGGTTTCATGAACCTCCAAGACCCTTATGGTGAAGAACTAGACTGTGGTGAATTTGTGGTTATCAGAGAGCTACAAGCAGTAACAAATTCCCCTTCCCTCAACCCAAAAGCCAGAGTGTAGCAGTGGATCACTAAGGGATGATGGGCAGGTTGTAAATGATCATCTCTTTAGGTTGGACTAAGTGTTCAAAGTATTCTAAGATTTAATTTCTTTTCCAGTTTTCTGTTGCTGCTTAGGATAACTGATTTAACAACTAGTGCTGTCTTGCCCCAGGCTCATATTGGGTGATTTAGAGGGCTTTGCCCACCACTTTTATTAGGCCCCTTTCCCTTCAGACCTACCAGTATCTTCAGCATCCACAGAGGTTGGCTGTTCAGTGGTTTCTGGTTCCACATTCCTCCCTTTCTTCAAAGAGTTCTCCCTCTTCCCAGTCATAGATTGGTTCTTTTTGTTTTTAATCAAGATTTTCCTTAAGAGATCCTTAGGACTTGGCAGAGGAACTCCTGGCTTCAGCTGCAACAGATAAACTTCATCACAGAATTCAAACGCTCACCTCTCCTGTCCCCCTGGCCAATTGCCAGTGCACAGACATCTCTCACCCACTGTACTCCTAATTTCCTCTATCTGCCAGCATATCCCACTAGATTAATGCAGATTTTTCTTAAGATTTCACCTGTGGTTTCAGATCAGCATTTTGCACTTCTCAGGCTCTGCCGTGCTGCCTACCATCCATCCTGCTAAAAAAACACCTACATGGCCTGAAGGCATCCGCATACCTCTGGCTTCCCATTCCACCTACTTCTCTCATTATGTCCCAGATCCTCAGTCCCTCATCAGTACTCAGGCCGGATTTAAACATTGCCTGCAGCAGATTTAAAAAAGATCCCAGAGGAGGTGGCTCAAGACAAGGACGTGTGACAGACTGCACAGACAGCAAAGGGCTGTTAATATCTTAGCTGATCTCCTGAACTGTTCCCCCCCTCATCTCTCCGTTCATATTGCCTGGACGTGGGGCTGGACAGTGGGCAGCTGCTGCTGGCTCACTGCTTCTTCCCAGCTCTTCTTTGGATCTCAATGCTTTCAAACAGATGCTTGGGCCAGGTGCTTCAGCTGTCCCTTCTCTCTGCACCCCAAGGACCTGTCTTGTGTCCTGCAGAACACAGGCCTTGCTCAGATGTTTAAAATTATGTCCCCTGGCAGGGCAGTTGTGGTACCAAAGGTGTCCCTGAGCCCACAGAAATACCTGTTGTACAGGTAAGATGAAGACTGGGGTCAGGCAGATGGGGACCTTTCCTGAGCTATTCCAAGCACGTGACACTGACCTGCCCACCTCTGTCTGGAAGGGAATATTTCCAGGCTAGAATCAGGATTAGGCCTTTGCTCCTGTTCCCAAGTGCTGGCAGACAGAGGTGGACCAGTGCCATGCACAGAACACACCTGGTACCCTTGGTAAATCCTGGCCACTCAGAGCCCCTCAGGTGACAGACTGCTCAACAAGAAAACCTCTGACAGAGTCCTCCACCCCTGTCTATGAACCAGGATCCATGTCCATGGCATTGTGTCTGTTGTGGCACCTCCCAGCACCAGGAGTGACCAAGTTTTCCAGAAAGGCCTCCCCAGTGGCCTCCTGCCCCAGCTCCCTCGTACCGGGTATTTCTCCAGTGGCTCTGTCAGCAGCATGTCTCCAAAAATGGTTCGGCAGTACTCGGCCATCTTTGCCTGCTGCTTGGGCCTAAGAGAGATCAGGCAGGAGTGAAGAGGAAAGCAAATGCCCAAATCCAGAGTTTGGCATGAACAAAAGATTGAGATCCATGTCCTGTACCCAGAAAACCATCTCAGCTATGCAGATGTTGAGGTCCCATTCTCAAACCAACTCCCACGTTCATACTCTGCAACCCCAAGGTAAAAGGCTGCACAACGGTGATCACCCCACTCTGCAGGTTAAGGCTCATCTTCCAGCCCTGACCCACCTTCAGTTTCTTCAGAAACCTCAATTAATGCTTCACTTCAGCTCAGCTTAAAACCCGGCAGCCCTTGCCTGTGTAATTTTCTGCTCTGGACACAGCAGACAATTCTCCCAATCACCAAATACTCACGAGTCCACATGGTTCTCGAAGGACAGGATCACAGGGTACGGAGATGTTTTAAAAGCACTTTCTGCAATGGCCTCGATGGCATCCTGAAGGAGAGGCCATGGTCAGAGAGAAGCTCAGCACTCATTGGTAACAGACCCACAGCTGACCTCCCACTGAATGGACTCCAAAATTGTGTCTCAGGAGCTCCTTTTAAAGTCACTAAACTTCTCCCAGTAAGAAGGTGAGAAGTGTCATCTATTTCACAACTGCCCAGATTTCCAGCACCAGAGGATCCATGCTGAGCTAAACTCCACAGCTTGTGCCAAAATGAAGCTGAAGATGCAAGAAGGTGAGTTTTTGGTTTTGCTGCACAGGTCAGTGTACACATCACTGCACGTGAGAGCGCCTGGCCAGAGGAACAAACCCCTGTCCCAGGCACCTTGAACTGGCACAGAAAGGTGTGTGCAGCACCAGATGAAATCACTGCAAACTCTATCCATACCTACCTCTGAACCTGCCCAATTTTCTATCATTTCTGCTGCTTATAAATCCTTTTGCCTGGCAGCAGAAAGAGCTGGAGTGTTCAGTCACCAGCTGTGCTGACATTTCAAATGCAAATACCATGGAAACCTTCTCAGCATTAATGATGTAAGAAAAAATAATAACATTTTCCCCAAGCCCCTGTTAAACTGCCACAAACTTTCCATTATTTTCCTTTCTGGTCCTACTAATTGGTTAAGAAGCGCCATTTGCTCCTTTGCAATTACAGTCCCCTGATCATCC
This sequence comes from Illadopsis cleaveri, assembly GCA_013399915.1. NCBI lineage: Eukaryota > Metazoa > Chordata > Aves > Passeriformes > Timaliidae > Illadopsis > Illadopsis cleaveri. The sequence goes on along the minus strand of VXBB01003634.1, from coordinate 238,704 downwards.
CAAATCCTGGATCAGCCATGACCTCAGCATGGAGAGAGGCTGCCACAGCTGCTCCTCCATGGACCACTGGGAGTCTGTCACAGAAGCCTCAAGGCTCTGAGGAGAAGCCTCAGACAATGCTACTAAAAGGCCACAGGAATTGTAGTGGAAGAAAGGACTATGTGTTATGTAAACCAAAACCCAGCACATGCTGTGTTAGCAGGTTATAATTTCCTTGAGGAATGGTCCCAGGCTTCAGCAGAACTCTGCAATTACAGCAGCTACAAATGCCATTATTTCTATTCTATCTGCAGTGAACTGCTGTGCAAAAAGCAGCAGTGATACTACAGGGCTTTGGAAATTACTGAGTCTGAGGACGACAATACCTCTGACCTTAAAGACTGGTTTGGTTTGTTGGTTTTTTCACCCCTCACACATAAATATTTTAGTAATAGTGAAGGGTGGGAATTGAGGGGAAGATACAAAAGAAAAATAAAGAGCTGGAAAAAAACATCCAAAGCACCTCTACCTGTTGGCAGCAGCTGTGTAAAGGAGTGCAGAAAAAAAGTCAGTGTGATGCCTTTATTTGTAACTTGCAAGCTGTGGATAAATGCCCTGTACTGCCTAGCTTTGTGCTATGCTTCTGAAGCCTGGGAGCTGAATCCTCAGGGAAGCCAGCTGCTCCACAGAACACATTCCAACACTCAGGTCATTAGGAAGGAATTGAACCCTCTTCTTCCAAAAGCCTCCACTTGAGGCTGTCAGCCATAGAAACCTGCTGCAGACCAGAAGATAAACTCATTTTAACTGTGTGTTTTCTAAAAGTCTGATTGCTCCTCTGATATGCTGCTATCTGTAAATCCACCAGCCTCATGCCACGTTCTGTGCATCCATCCTGTGATATAGCCCTGTGTATGCACACACCTCTGCTCAGCCATCTCTCCATGGCTTCTGCCTGACTTCCCACCACACCCTCATTCATTCATCCATTCATCCATCCATCTTCATCCAGCTGTCAACCTCTCTGCTACTCCTCCCATTCCAAAAATGTACAAATTCCAACCTAGTGCTTATCTGTTCACTTTTCCTTCTACCCACACGTTCATTCCCTTGTCACCTCGCCATCAATCTTTTCGTCTCAAACAACTTTGTCCTCAGCCACCTGGCTCCCTCAGCAATCAGTCTAAAAGCAGGCAGGGGAAAGCATCCATGGAGAAAGCTCTTCCCCACCTTGAAGAGGATCTCAGTTGTCATGGTGAAGCCGTGGGTGATGATGGGCTCCTCGTCCGGGGGCCGGCCTTTCCAGCAGTCCAGCTCCACGCAGCGGCAGCCAGCCAGCAGCGTCTGGCGGTACATTTCGGGAGAGGACGTCCCAGAAAACTGCCCAGCTGCAGGAAAGAGGCTCAGCATTAGCTACTCACACGGGACAGCTCCTGCACACACAGGGTCAACAGGAATCTCTGCCAGCCTTCAGCAGGTGGATGCAGCAGACTGACAAGATGTGTTCAGTTGCAGGGCAACACTGCTTCATGTCACACAGCATTTAGAGTCAGCCCAGCCCTCAAAGCCTGCAGGGCACACACATCTGGGCTGATTGTGTTCCTCCCCCACTCCTGGGCGTGCCTGCCCCGTACCTGTCAGATAGGTGTTGTGTGAGGAATTGATGTAGTAGTGTGAGAGTGGCTGGGTCATGTCCTGGTACAGCATCAGCTTGTCCAGCACTATCAGATTGTTCTCGGGGCCACAGAGGAACCAGACCATCCCCTCCGGAGAGAGCTGACCTGCACGGCAAACAGAGCTGTTAATGAATGGTTAGATGCCAAACAGAACAGCTCTGGCCCCTCTTTGGAAGTGGAGAGAGAGTTGTGGGAACAACAGGGAGTTGTGGGAACCAGGCTGACTGCTCCCCTGGGAAGCAGGATGGCAGAGGGCACGAGATCTTCTGCTCTTTCATCCCACCTCTATAGCAAGTGCTTTGGGCTGAACAAGACTCACCTCTCTGGATGTTAAACCCGCTGGGCTCATACTTCTCTATCAGGCTCTGCACCTGCTCGGGTTTGGCTGGCGGGAAGAGGATGTCATTGAGGCGGGTGTCGCGCTGCTTCTTGTTGATGAACTTTGCCAGGTGCTCTTTGGTCATGTAGGGCTTTGCTTTTAGATGGCTGCAGTGAGCGAATCACAGAGGGGCAGAGGTGAGGCCTGGGAATTACCCCAGAAATCTTTTCACATAGGAGAGGTTGATCCTTCCTCAGGTTCATCCTCCCTCTAGGCCCATATATTTCAGGGTCCTGTGCCACAGTGAGGTCTCATCCATTTTATTCAGGCTGTGAGTAAAGGCATTAAGTGATCTGGGATCCTGCCTTTCTAAGGCTTAAGGCCAGACAAACCACACGACATTAAATCCCCTCCTTCCTCTCTATCTTTTGCCACAAGAGACCAAGTTCTGGGCTGTGGCTTGAGGGAAACTTACTGTGAGGTAAATATCTCATCAATCTCGGGTCGTGGACACAGATTCATGAGGAAGGTCTTGTACACCGGCTCAGGGAAGTCCTCAGGGTTGATGGCATCGTTCTGAGAAGGCAATGAAGCTGTGTCAGGATCACAAACCTGTGACAGCTCTTACCTGTCATGAACACCCACAGGTCAGCACTTGGCTGTGACAACCTCACTAAGTGACTGGAACATCTGGCAGGGTTTCTGCTCCTTGTGCCACAGAGTGCAAGTGCTGGAGTCACAATAAGAGACAGTAAGAACTGATGCCAGCAGGCCAGAGTTCAGGCCTGGCAGTGGTAGGGTAAGGTAAGCAACTACAAGCATCTCAGCTGATGGTTTTTCACAGCCAAGGGCACCCCAGTCAGGGCAGGGAAGAAGATCCTTCTCAAGCTCCTGAGACTTTTGGATACCCAGAAAAACCCTTACCTTGCCATTTGGCAGATGACAAGCACTTAATGCTTCTTCCACCCTCTTCTTGTCTGCAGGGAACATCTGAAAAATACTGACCAGAAAGGCAAACAAACATCACCATGGAGCAGGAGAGAGGTTGAGGGGCTGGAGCTGTAGGCAGTGCAGGACACTCTAAATGCACAGCAAGGGAGACAGGCAAGACAACTGTAAGCACGAACCAGCAAAGACAGACAGTGTTTCTCCAGGGGAGTAACTGAGGGACCAAGTGTGATAAACCTACACATGATTTTTTGACTGCTGATTTAGAGCAGCAGTTCTGTATTTCTGCTACGGACTCTATAAGAGCCCTATCACTCAAAAACCCTCTCCTGTCCTTTTCTGCCCCTCTTGGAGGTGCTTCTATGGTACTATGGAGAAATAACAACAACTGAACTTTCCCTCCTTTTAGAACATCCCTGTCAACAGCACCGTGGTCTCGTCTACAGATAAATCCAGCCTCAATTCTGTTAAGCTCCTGGAATCACAGGTGCTCACAGCAGACAGGAGAACAAGGAGTGCCCTGTGCTGCCAGGTGGGAGTGCCTGGCGGGGGCTGGAGCAGCTCATGCAAACCCTGCCCTTTGCAAGGCAAAACTGCAGCAGCCTTGGTATGATTCCAAAGGGATTTACATATTTAAAGGAAAGGCAAATGCTCATGGAATTTTCAGAATTTTCAGGAGTTTTGAAAGCCTTACATTTACCTGCACCTGGAGATACTCAGTATTTTTATAAACCTTGTTCTTAATCTGGACTATTTCATGGTCTGCATTTTTACCATTCTGCAAGAAACGGGCACTGAGAAGAGGTAAATCTTGTATCGGGTATTTTTTTCTAGCTTGTTTCAGAGGAATAAGCTCTGCAGCAATGCTACCTTGCTTGCATTTTAAAGATTAATTCAAAGCACTTTTCCCTAGTGTGTTATGCATTACAGACCTACACATTTTTAACAGCCCTTTGATTAATATTCTGGTTTCTGACAATGAAATCCTGCTGGTTGTTGGTTTAGAAAACAAATAACAAAAAATGTTTAGTGTTGAAAAAAGCTCAGCCCTCCAGGAGCCCATTTAGTCAGCACAGCCCTAATCCAGCACAGCTCTGCCTTACAACACACCCTGGGGCCTGTGTTTATTTGGGGTGATTAGTGCTCACCTCTTGTGATACTGTAACACAGCACACACCTAGAGCAGAGTGGTTCAGAACTTCCCAAATGCACTGTCTGCAGCTCCTAATTCTTAAAACAAAAGGTAATTTATGGACCCAAAAGGGAATTCAACATGGCAGTGCTGCCTTTTGTCGTTCTACGAGCTAAATCAACACAGAGGAGCCACAGGACCAGCCCTGGAGCGATCTGACTTGGGAAGACACTGAATGACACAAAATCAATTCCAGATTCATGCCACGTAGTGCAGGGGAGAAAGGACAGGCTGGGCTTTGCTTCCCATTCTAATGGGAGCCCTACCTGATGTCCAAGGTGGGGACAGGGAAGGACAAATCTTTTCTGCTCCTAAACCAGCACTAACACTAGCCCAGAGGCTGCTTCCCTCTCATGTACATCCAGAGCAGAGGCTGAGGGACGGAGGAAGTGGGGAAGGACTGGAGTGGTCACAGTGGGAGAAAGGAGACAAGAAAAGCAAGGAAGCCCTGCTGCAGGTGAGCTGGGGAGTCCAGCAAAGAGCTTTCCAAGTAGAGAACTCCTTACAGGAAAAGGAAACAATCCCACACCTCATCCACCTTTCAAGCTCAGTTTTTGCAAAATTATCTGTGATGAGAATTTTACCAAAGGTGCTTTGTTTTGCTGATTTTTTTTGGCCCAAACAACCAGGAAGTGATATCTGTGGCTATTTAAGCCATTTCTTGCTGTAGATGAAGGCCACAAAGTCTCCTTTCCAGACTCAAATTATGTGTCACCTAAGTGCAGCAGGAGAGCTTCCATGGTCTGGACACAGAGGGAAAGTTCTCCACCTCGTAGGTGCAGGAAGAGTGGACAGCTGAAGCCACTGAGCAGCCATCCTCTCATCAATTGTTCTGCCTGTAATCTGACTGAACACACAATGAAACAAATATCCACACTCACTTCCGGACAGGAATCTTTCCCTCTTCATTCAGTTGCAACTTCAGCTTCACTAGACTGTGAAAAAAAAAACCCAAACAAGATAACAAAAATGCATTTGTACAATCTTAAGAGATCCAACTAAGTGAGAAGAAAGGAAAAACATGCAATTGGGAAAACAATTTAACAACTGAAAATCAGGATCCTACAAACCATCAGCTTAACCTCGGTGTGACCCAGGCCTTGGTCTGGAGGCTGCCAAGTGACCTGGATGCTTAGAAGTTGTTGTTTTTTTTTTTTTTTTTTTTCCCAGTACTGTCAGAAAGGGTAGGACATGGATGTTTTAGAGAAAAAGGTTTCTCAGAAAGGACTTACATTTTCTCTAGGAAGGTGTAGCGGGGAGCATTGTACGTGAGGGGACTCCGGGCAATGGCCATAATATCCTCAGCCCAGTCCTGGAACAAACAGGGCAGAGGAAGTTGGGCACTACTGAACTGCTCCAAGAAGGACACAGCAAAAATGGAAAGGGCACACAATCTTGGAATGGTTTGAGTTGGAAGAGACCTCAAAGCCCATCTAGTCCCACATCCTTCCATGGGCAGGGACACCTTCCACTATCCCAGGTTGCTCCAAGCCCTGTCCAACCTGACCTTGGACACTTCCAGGGATGGGACAGCCACAGTTTCTCTGGGCAACCTGTGCCAGGGCCCCCTCACCCTCACAGGGAAGAAATTCTTCTCACATCCAATCAAAATCTACCTCTTCCAGTTTAAAACTGCTACCCCTTATCCTGTCTGATAGTTCTGGGCTTTACTCTATCACCTTCCTCCCGCCTATAAACACTTTCCACTTCTCAGGTGCCCATTTATCCATACAAAACACATGAAAGACAACAATAACCAGTCTTCTACTGATCCTTCTCCATGCAGGGCAGAAGCTTCTAGAACTGTGGAGATCTACATCTGACTGGAACATAAGCCTGCTTGTTTATAACCTTGTCAGTAATGCTGACAGGGCTTAGTAATGTTGTCTCCCCCACTCCTTTCTTGCTCCCCACTGAATGCCCCAATCCTTTGTGATTCCCAGTACTTCCACGACCTCAGGCCCCGATACCTGGCAAATATTCTCCTTGTAGGACACAAAGTTATGGAAAGTGAGGTCAACCATGTCAGGGCCAGATACAATTGTCAGGGTCTTCAGCAGGAAGGTGCTGTAAGGGTAATCCAAGTTAAAAACCTCTCGGAGCTTCAGGGACTGCAAAAGAAACAGAACAGATGGGAGTAACTGGAGAATGAGGGAAAACTACCCAAAAAAACCCAGACTTCAATACACACATTGGTCCAAATTCACAGAAAACATCTCAAGGGCTGCAAAATAGCTTAGTGCAATCTTCCTTTCCTTGGCTTTCCTTATTTTTTATCTTTATTCTGGAGTCTGTGTTACTGGATCCTCCATGGGACAAACCACCATAAATAACACTCCTGTGCAAGTCTGAAAAAATCAAAGCTGCTCTTAAAGAAATTTCTGAAACTTCAGGTTGGACTTGCAAACAAGCAGGGGAGAGTTTGGCCTCCTTGTGCCAGAGCTGTGTAACCAGTTCATTTTATCAAAACACACACACTAAAAAGTGTATGTGTGATACTCTTACATGTAACCTCCCTCCACAAGAAAGACATTTTTTGGCACCCCCTGTCACCCCAGAGTTGGGATCTGCCCCCCCCAAGCCTCATTTTTCTGCTGCAGTCAGTTGCTAGTAGTGGTTTTTTCCATAGCAATTCCCGTACCCTACAGCAGTGGCTCACCAGAGACTTGTTTCGCTAAGTGTAAGGCTCATCCGATTAGTGGTACTTGGATTGCAGCACCATATGAAAGTATTTAAAGAATCCTTTAAATTATTCAGCATTTTCTGCATTCCTATGCATGGTGTCACTTAGCCAAGGTATCCCAGAGTTTTACTGATGGTGCTATTTATAATGGGAAGATAAAATTTCCATTCCTAGAATAAAGCACAGCAATCCGTTATCTGAAGTGCAGGACAAATCCCTGTCCAAGCAAGCAGGGAGCTGTCAGAGCACCTGTTCTTTTAGAAACAGGGCAAAATCCACAATCTGGGATTGTTAGAGCAGGTCAGACTTGGAAGTTAAACTGGAGCTGGAATCTGAGTGCACCTTCAGGTTTCGGTCTGCATCACGTCACACACATAGCTGTATACACATTTTATAAGGAACCGCAGCACTTTTTTACTTCAATTTTCCTAATTTCTGGAGCATTTACAATTTTGACACATCTGTAGCAAGCAGGCATCTTTAAGAAAAACAGGATGGTCTGGATTGTAACTCAGGATCATCTGACTGCTGTCTCTTATTTCGGAAAAGCACCTCTCCGAGGGGGTAGCTCTGGAACTTGTTTAATCCCAGAGCATTTGGAGGGAGGGAAGGAATAGGAGTTGCCTATTTTCTACAAGGGAATTTCTAAAATGGCTCCTTCTTGCCTTGTGAGCCATTTTCCTTCACAGAACTGAGCACCACCAAACACCCACATCTCCTTCCCACGCTTGTGGCAACCCCTTGTTGGAGCTCAACTTTCCAGTGCCAGCAGCAAAGTGTTGGGATTTTAACTCCAAACTTAACTTCATCTTGCAAATGCACCAGCATTTGTTCAGCTCCAGGGCTGTACAGGAGAGGAGGCCCAAACAATGGTGAACTTGTGGTTGTGCTGAACTCATTTCCTGTATTTGTTATCCGGGCCTCCTCCCAGCCCTTCCTTCTCCACACGCTGCTCTCTAGCAGACATTTGTCACCTGGTTCTCTCTAGACCTCTCTGTCCAGGCCATGTCCCCCAGCAAGCCGAGCACATGTGCCCTCATCCAGGTAGTGACACATCCAACACCCAGTGAAGATGTGGAGAGAGGACCAGAGACTGTGTGCAGGAGCTCTGAGCCTGATGCCACATCGTGGCTCTTTCACAACCTGCACTCCTTTAGCACCTTGTGCCACAGCTTCACTCAGGGATTACTCACTGTCACCTTGCAGGTAGCCATAAAGGAAAAATAGGAATTGCTGCATGAAAAGCAGGACACGCATATTAGCCATGCAAATCAGAAGGGAAACACCCTTAGCAAATCCCCTTAAAAAACCCCAGACAAGGAGAAAACAACCTACTAGCAGAGTGGCTGAAACATGGAGTCAGCTGGTGTTTCATGTCCCACCCTCCTGATTTCCCTAAAATCCTCAGCTATACAGAGGTCCATAGTCCGGAGAGAAGCAAATTCTCATGCAAATATAAACAGTCAGAGACAGACACAGGACAGAGAGGGATGGTCCTTTCTCTGCTTAAAAGGGGGCAGAGCCAACTGACACCAGGACCTGTTGTGTCACTGTACCCTGACAGAGTTGTGTCTTGCAGCACTAGGACAACAAATCTTCTCTTTTGGAGAACAGAGGTCTTGTTTTGTTGCCAGAAGGGAAAAAGGAAGCCCCGAAATACTTCCGATGTCTCTGATGCGGAGGCAACACTCCTGTCCCCATTAGCCATGCTGCTCCATGCTGCGGATAGCGCCTGTGGAATGGGGAGGGCCAGCCTTGCCCTGTGCCAAGCATCTCAGGGACACAGGCAGACAAAAATCCACAGTGAAGCACTCACAGCTCTCAGTGTCTTACCTAAAGGAACTGGAAAATGAAGCAGCTCAGATTCCCAGGCACAGAATAGCCCACAGTGTTCTGCCATCCAGCAGGGACACACTGCCAGGGACAGAGGAGAATGTGTGGCCCCAGAGCTCACCGCACTGCACTTCTGATGGCAGAAGCAGGAGGGCCCAGCATGGCCAAGGCCATCACTCACATTTGCCCATTTCCTTGCTCAGCTCCTGTTCCACCATTTATAAATCCTTTGCCAGACACAGGCTTGTACCTGCCTCCCTCTTGCACTCACAGGTTGGTGTCTCCATATGGCTCCATATGATCGCTCTCCAGTTGGAGGGCTGGAATTAGACTTAGTTCATCTCCATCCTGGGCTCACAAGTTGCTGAATCCCAGTGCCAGAGCTGCTCATCCCCTGTGCTGCAGCAGAACCACAGACCACCCGCAGTGTTTACAGCCTGTGGCTCACAGCCACGGCTCAGCTCCGAGGGCGCTGTGATAGTCCTGCAGGGTTCCTGAACATTCCCCATTGGCTTCAACTTTATCATCTCAAAACATGATGAGTGAAATGCCTCAGTATCATCATCTCCCTGTACATGTGCAGTTCAGGCTGCATCTCCAGGTTCAACATCAACAGAACGTGAACAGAGGATGAAGCTGGTTTATAATCATGACAATCAGAAAGTACAACTTTTGTTTCTATTAAAAAATATGCCTGTCTCAAAGCCAGTGCCTCCTGAAACATCTAAACAAACCCCAAGATACAGCCAACAGCCTGTGTCTGGCCTAAAACATTGTGTATTTTGGCCTTAATTATTATTAGATTCTCTGTCAGCATTCCGGGGTTTTGGTGCCTTAGAAACCACAAAACGCCCCACAAATAGAGCAGCCCTTATTGTTCCTCATTACTGAAATGAAAACACAGACCTGATTGTATCGGCACACTGCTGAACTACACTCAATAGCTTTTTTATCTTGTCTCCTTGCTGTTCAAAGACGCTGCTCATTCTTATCTTTATTATTCTCTTGAACACAGCCAAAGTTCCCTCTGCCCCATCTTAAAAAAAAATTGCGCGAAGAAAAGTCACGGCAGAAACCCGAAGCAGCTCTCAAAGAACCTCGCACGGGCGGGTGAGCAGGGGAGCCCGGCGTAGGAGGGGAGGGGCCAGGGAGGATTCTGCTCTGTGGTGAGAAGAGGGCTGGGGGAAGGCAGGTGAGGGCTGTTTGCATTTGGAGGTGGCTCCTGTGGCTGGCAGCCCTTAGTCAGTCCCTTTTCACGCTGTGCTGGCCACTGCCTGCTCCCTAACCATCCCTAGGCACGGATGGGGTCCCAGCTGTGACCTGTGCTGGCAGTGCACACAGCAGCAGCTCTCTTCTCAAGTGGTTTTCCGCGTGGCTGCTTTGGTGTTATTATTCTCACTGTGTGTAAGGTTACAAAGAAAAACCCCAAACCTCCCACTCTGCAGTGGTGGGAAAGTGCTACCGAAAGTAGGGAACCCCCAACATCCACAGTGACCCACACCCCCTGCCCCAAGGGAGTCTTGTCAGTGCCACGGGACTGGAAAACTCATGGCAGGTTACATCTTTGAGCCACAGCCCAAACCTGCACAGCCCCTTGCTGTGGAACGTAGTGGTACACATGCTCTCCATAGAGCACTCTCCTTCCTCTGCAATTCCTTCAGTCACAATCCAGCAGGAAAACCAGGCCACAAGCTTTGCCTCAGAACAGCTGCAGATAGACTCATGCATCATTTGCAGGGAAGGGCAAAGGATGCTCCTTTTATTGCTGGTGCCATTCACAGCTCTTCCTACAGCTATGATCCTGCTCTCCTTGTCCTAATCCGTGTCCTCAATAAGGCCCATGGCTCATTTCTTCTCTACCTTCAGGCAGTGAAACAAGTAGCTCTGTATTAATTCCAACAGTTCTATTCCACAACTGTTCCAAGCCACTATTTTGTAACAGGGCAGAACAGCACCCATGTTCATTCTTCCACCTCAAACCAGATTTTTATTTGCTTCAACACACCAGTTTTTTATATTAATGCCTTTTGTAACAACGCCACAGACATAGCTGCCCCATGTGGAGGGTGTGGTGGTGCATGTGAAGAGTTTTTCTGCATTCCTTTGTGAACTTCTGTTCTCAGGAGAGCCAAATGAACACGACCCTGAGGGCTTTAAGCCAGAGGCATCAAGGATAGCAGAGCTACATGTAACTAAGAATTCTCTAGACCCAGATGGCACATCTTGGTCCAACACCCCTTCAGTGCCCATACAAGACCTCCCAGGATCCACAAGGAAAAGGTGGGTGAGGAGCCAGTCTAGTGCATTTTACTACATGTTATCACAGAATTCCAGAAAACTCCCTGAAATAAAAAGGGGATTTATTTCAAATGAGTCCTTGTAAAATGCAGAGTTCAAAAGCCACTTGGGATTTTCACAGCAAAGGTTGTCATCAAGTGCATCACTTCTGCCCACCGAGAATACTTAATAAATCAGTCAGTGCTTGACCTTTGCTTCGTTGTTCTTCAAAAATGAGCTACAGCCAATTCCCAGGACTCTAAAATCCCATCCCTGGCCTATTACAACAGCTAGAACAGAGCAGCTCCATCCAGGTGCCTAGGGAAGAGTACTGGAACAGGGTAAATGCACTGGCACTTCACTGACACATTCCTGCAGCCCCCAGCAATCTAGGATTCAGCAGCTTCCTAACTCAGAGGCATTATCTCACATTTAATAACCCTCTAAGGGCATTTCCTTCTTGTACTGACATTTTATACTCACATTTCCATGACTGTGCAGGAAGCGTCACCCATGGCATGGTGATATGAGGTGGGACAGCAGCAGCAGCAGCTCCTGCTTGTGCCACTCCTACGTCTGGAAAATTCCACCTTATATGGAGATCCTGCACTGGAAGAAACCCTGACTAACTGCTTCAAACCCTGAGTAAGTGCTTCAAACTCTGAGTAAGTGCTTTGTGCTCCCCTTCTCCATTCAACTCCTGATGTTACAGCACCCCACATCCCATTCACCCTACTTCTGCCAGAATACAGTCCCTCCTACTCAGATGCTTTGCCCCCAGCAGCCACTTCATTCCTTTGTTAATCCTGCTGCTCTTCCTTACCTTTTCTAGTTCTCGCCTAAGTTGAGAGTAAACTAGAATTGCACATAAATATGGATCCATTTGGGGTGTACATAATAGCATGACTTCCTAATGATTTCCTTATAATTCCTAACATATTATTTACTTTTAGGGGGCAAATACTGCTGAACATTACATTGATATTTTACCATACACCCATGATGTTTTCTGAGTAGCAACAGTCAACTCAGGGTCTGTTGTTACAGAAGGATGAGGGATTTTTTTCTGTGTGCATTGCCTGATTTTTATCTCTATAAAATATATCACTCATTAGATCATGCAGTAAATCAGCAATTCAAGGTCTTACTACAAACCAGCCTGATTTTATTACCCCAAAAAATTCTGTACCATTGGCAAACTGTCTTCTCCTGGTACTCTCCAATTAGTCTTAACTAATTCCTAAAATCTAGGACATGTTTTTCCAGCCTCCTGTTACCACCAGGACATCCAGCCTCAGTACTTCCCCCAGCAATTTATCATCTATATTAAAGATCAATTCATTTTGCCAACAGGTTATTACTCAAAGTTTCACACCCTAGAAAAGAGTATCTCATATCTCCCCTTTAAGTCAGCCTCTTCCTTAGTGTGTCCCGTCTGGAGGGCAGCACCCCCTCGAATAGCCCCAAATATTTTATTCTCTCAAATGAAAATCCAACCTCCAACAGCATTTTTTAAGGACAATTCCCACAAAACAAGTTTTTGACAAAGTTTTAGGCTCATTGAAAACTGAAGTATGTTCCATTCTAGTGAATTTCTAAGGAGAAAGGCAGTTTCTCTGAAGGAAATATGACTTTTAAGAAGATGGGTACTGTTCTTGAGCTCTGCTGTGCCTTTAGCACCCACCTTATTATGGTATTTTGAGAAATATTGGTCTTGGGGAGCTCTGAATAGACATTTTCAGAGCAGATTGAGAAAACAGCCACACAACTTATGCAAAAGGCAGCTTGAGGCTCAGGAGATATTGCAAAATCTTTCCCCTTTGCCTTAGAGAGTCACCTATGTCACCACATGACCCATCAGCTTTACTTCTTTGGTCCCTTTTCCACCTGTGAGCTTTACTGCTGTTTTCTGCTTGCCTTTTTCCATACAAGAAAAAGTTAAAACCAAAAGAAAGTTCTAGAAACAAAGTCCTAACAAGGGCTCCAAGAAGCTTCAATTATAACTGAAATTGAGAATAAAGCCCTGATCATGTGCAACTGCAAAAATATTTGTAAGAAAAACAAACAAACAAATTTAAAAACCAACCAAACAAAAAAACCCAACTAATTTTTCTGAATATGCATTTTCTTCCCTTTAAAGGGAAAGAACCCAGCACACATTGTTGGAATGGGATTGTAACTCCAGGTTTGTGGATACTCTGTGCATCCTTACACAAGAGCAGTTCTGGTGACTCAGTGCAGGAGTACCAGAGTCTCCAGCAGGACTTACTAGTGCAGCAAGGCACTTGGAAGGGGAATTGGTTTTCCTGGCTTTCTGACATATTCCTTTCAATGAGCCCATCTACCATAGTCTGGGAGTGTTGCTTTTGGGTGCACCTCCCTCTGTGAGAGGGAGGTCATGGACAAGAGTCAAGATGGCTCTTCTGTATTTACATGGCTGTGCTGTAAGGAGATGAGATCCGGTCTACCTTCTTCCTAAGGAAATCCAGGACAATCTGCCTGAGCCCACCAAACCATAGGCAGCCCTGCCTTTCCATGGAAACACTGGACAGAAAGAAGCTGTGGACTCACCTTGGGCGTTTTGGCAAATCGCCCTGCTCGGGTGTCTCGGATGCTGGTGATATCCAGAATTTCCCTTTCCTACAACAGAATAAGGACAAGGAAAATGAGAAAAGACAAAGGAGGAAGGAAAGCACTCCATGACAGAGCCCCCAGAAGTTGTAAATCAGGTTTGGCTTAGTGTCTTTCCCTGCAGAAGAGCTCTCCCAGCAGGAATAAGGCAGGGAGGGAAGTCATTCCCACAGAGGACACTGCACAGCTTTCCCCAGGCAGCCTCTCCACGTCCTCACTCCTGGCTTGCTGTCTTGTTTGTTCTTTTAATATCCAACCTGAATTTCCTTCCTCTGCTACTAATTTTTCTTCTCACCATGGGTCTGGAGAACAAATTATACTTGTTGCAGCAGATAGTATTATTTTTCAAGATCACAGTACAGGACAATGTGGACGCCATGTCTTCTGGCTGTATTCTCATTTTATTGTTAAGCAGGAAGTAATTTTACTCCTAATCCCACTCCTTTCTGAGTCCATAGTGCAAAAGCAGTTCAGTTTACTTTAGCTGCTAATCAACAGCATTTTCCAGGAATGTGAGACCCCTTCCAGTCTGGGTTTCCTTGTGGCAGCTATGCTTCCTTCCCCCAGCCCCTTTCCCAGGTATCCCAATGAAGTATCTCCCTCTTCATGGTGACACCAGCTCCTCTTGCCTCACTTTGTGCTCCACTTCTTCCTGTTGGAACCCTTAGAGCAGAAATCCTACTGCCTGAGTGGACCTTGAAAGCAGAACAGGAGGGACAGAGACATCAAAGGGTGTGACAGTCCCCAGCACTGTGACACTGTTCTCAGGGGATGTGGCTGCAGCAGTGCCTGGTCCCAGCTGGCTCTGGGCACAATGTCTGGAAAGGCAGAGCTGACCCAACCCCACCAGATCCCTGGCCAGGGCCTGTGCAGGACGGTCTGACTCTGCCATGGCATGTAGGTCAGGCGGAGGAAGTAGAGCTGAACCACAGCGTGCTCTGGAAAGCGGAAGTAAGCCCAGCCTTCCACCTCCCTTCTCCATCACTTGATGCTACTCATCAGTGAGGAACTGAATTCTCTTTCCTCCATGTGTTGTCTCTCCCTCTCCTCTAGCAGCTGGCATCTTGTGCTTTGCTCTGGTGGCCTGCAAACATTACCCTGAGCACAACTTGCTCTCCAGACTTCATGTAGGCCCTACATCACTATGGTGATTCTAATTAAAATCTCCAAAGCCCCAGTGAAATCAGTTAATGGCCCCACTGTGCAGGTTAGGAGAATCCTGTATCTTGCTGGGTGACAGGGATATCAGCACAACTGTTCTCCATGAAGTCCTTTGAAGGACAGGTAATAAGCTCTGTAGGAGTCAAAAAAGGTGAAAGCGTGAAAGGCACAGAAAGGCCACACTCACACCTTCAGTTCTTGCACTTTCCTAATGCTGTGAAGACCAGCCTGCCACTGAGCAGCTCCCACTCCTTGTGGGGTGTCCCTGCTAAGAGGAATGAGTGTAGCAGTTTGCTCCCAAGGGCAGAACTTGAGCACCTGCAGTGTTGTCATCTCACACAAACCTGACCTGGCTGGGTGGAGCCCGAGCTGAGCAGCCTCAGCACTTACCGTGCTCTGATAGGTCCAGTACACATAAAAGCCCTGGGGATCCACTCGGAGAATCACAGGAGAAGCATTTGATGTTTCCTGACAAAAAGAAGAACAACAAAAGAAAGAATGTTGGCATCTTGGGTGACTTGGAGAAAACATCCTGGGACACAAGGTTCCCAGTTCAAATACAGACCCAGACAGGTGAATACCCTCTGGGATTTATGAAAACTAACCCAAGGATTTTAGGACATCTCCACAGTGACATCTGTGAGGCTCTGGAAGCTGAATCCTGTGTCTCACCTAACCTGTGCATTTAACAAGAACAGCTCTCTTGGAGCTTTATACACAAGAACTGAGAAAACAAGTATCTGGAGATTCAATTAATTGTTTCATTTGAAAAGTCTTCTTTGACCTGCTTTATTCTACAAGCTCAGGAGTAGCCCAGGCCAAGCAGAGAAAGGATTCATCCATGGCATCTCCCATCCAGGTGTTCATGCAGATTATCTGGGCTCCTAGTCAGGAAGGCTTCAGGGAGGGAATGCACCAATGCAGCATCATTATGCTGTTTTAGATGGGGATTCTGAAACTCCACAGACTGTCTCTACACTGACCATCAAAAGAAGCAGCTATGCAGACATGCACACCAGAGGCTGCAATCCCATGAAATCATTTGGGCTGATCCTGAACCCCACACAGCCATTTCTGGGAAGGCTCCAAATTCAATTCAGGAAGCTGAAACACATCACTGCTAATAGGAAACCAGAAATGAAATCTGGAAGTTCTACTTGTCTCTTGGTCTCAGATTCTTCAGTTTGTTACTCAACTCATACTTTACTCTAGAGTGTATCTGTATTTTCAGGGACCTCTGTTTCCACACACAATATTTACAGTTAACTGCTCATTGCACAGCACATTGTATGTGGTCCTTTTACTGCCTCCTGTCTTCCTCCTGCTGTGCCAGGCCCAGCACCAGCCTGCCCAGCACCATGTCCATGTTCCCAGAGCTCTTGGCTGGCTCCCTGCACACGTGGCCATGGAGAGCAGAACAGGCCCCACAGTACCACCACAGAGTATTGTGCCACGTTCTAGATTACCCTTATCTCCCACAAAGCAGCTCTCTGGAGGGCAAGCTGAGGCTGCAAGGAGGCTGCTGCCAGGCTCCTGGGCAGGGCCAGGCCTGCCTGGAGGTGCAGGCAGCCTCTCCAGTGGAGCAGCTCCTGGCAGCAAAGGAAATGGGCAATCCTATAGAAGATGGTCTGGCAGCCAAACTGGCTGCTTCTCACTCTGTGGGCCAAAAAGCAAACACTGTTTGCTAAAATCCTGTAATCTATAATCTTTCAGAGATAGGAACAGTTTTGACTCTACTATGAGGACTCAGAGGCAGCACAGAGCCAAACCCATACCTATCTGCCCCGCTCAAGAGGTCAGCTACTGCCTTGTGCCCTGCCTGGGGTTCTGACAGGGTTCCCAGCTGGTTCTTTAACTCAGCTACCACCCATGTAGTAGGACTTCACCTCTTCAGTCTGCCTAGGAGCCCCAGCTTGCTGGATGCTGAACAAAGCACTGCAGAGCTGCTCCTTAGCCCAAGGTCCTGCAACTGACTCCATGGGACAGGTCAGAACAGTCCTGCCTGCCAGGGATCCATTGCTCTCTCCTCTGGACAGTGCCTGATCAAAGCTGGATAAGGTGAGGGCTCTGTAGAAAAAGTGGGGGTTTGCTTTTTTGCTGGAAGGCCCTAGTTCAGTCCCAAGCTGAACAGTGATGTAAGAGACCAACCTGATCTTCCTTAACTCCTTTGCCCCATTTATCCTGGAAGGAGTTCAAAACTGTAACCAACAGTACAGGTCAATGGAAAGAGATACAAAAACAACACTCATGAATTGTAAAGTGCAGCAATCCTGCAATCTGGAGCTCTCACCATCATCCTCCTGTTCTAACCATGGATTGGGAAAGCCCAGTGCAATGGAGCAATGTGACCAGAACAGCCCACTCATGGAAAAGCCTTTCTTTATTGGTGGAGATCAAGCCTGTAAACTATTTAGTTGAGGCAACCTCTTAGAAATGTTTACAAATATATAAACTTTAAGGAAAGATCCAGACAGGAATTGAGCTCACTAATCAACAGCTACAGCAGGAAATAAACACTTGGTGGGTCTTGGAAGCCCAACTTGACTCACCTTGGGTTTCAGGGGAACCTATCCCCGGAATACCCAGTGAAGTACTTAATAGCTTCCAATTCTTGGGAGAGGGGGTCCCCAAGGACTGAGCACAAAGTCATCAGCAATTTTAGACAAGTTTGGCTACTGTTATTCTGAGAAAAAAGATTTCAAATTCTAAGAAGCCCCAAGTGCAGTCTGCAGGCAGTGCGCTCACAGGAAAGAGGAAGGCTGTGCTTTTCACTGTACCCCAGTGTCATCCTCCTGTTTATGTACTGCTAACAGAGCAACTGGCAGCCATATTCCAACTCATATTCCTCACATCCATCCTTCCTGCCACCTGCACAGTACACTACTCTCATTCTCAGTGCTGCTGGACCACCCCGCTGATGTTGTGCACAGGTGATCCACTGCCCCACACGCTCCTTTGGGACTTAACACTCTATCCCAGCTTCACACCCACATAAGTGCTAATCCCTCCTGCACTGCTGCTGCAGGCTCCTTCTGATCATCTAATTTCAACACCACATGAACCATCTCCCCAGATCCCTGTGAGTGACCATAATCTGAGCTCTCCCCCTTTCATCAATATTTGTGCTCAACAGCAGACAGTCCATCTCCAGACAGCACAGATGGGCAGCTGCTCTCCTCTTGCTCAGGTTTGTGGGTGCTGGGGTAAGCACTCCTTTGTCTCCTCAGAAAGTGAGGAGAGGAGCCCTCACATTCCAATGAACTGCTGCTGCTGCTCTACACTTTCTTCCCCTCACACAGAAAGGCAGTGACTGCAAAGCAGCTGTTTTGAAGGTAAAGAGGATAATGAGCTGGAGAGAGCAGCAGCACACTGCAGCACCCTGAGGCTTCAGCCCTGTCAGAGCACAGGCCCTTTGCTGTTCGGTCATTCCCAGACCCAGCGGCCGGGCAGGCGTGGGAGGCCATGGCTCACCCCCGATCCACTCAGGCAACAGGGCCATAAGAGGAAGCAACTTGGAGCCTGATTTCATCTCTATCTGCAAAGCACAGTGAGTGCTCTCTGCTCTGGAGTAGATCCTACTCCTCATGCTCTTTCAGAAAGCCCAAATGCAGCGTTTGCCTCTCACTCCACAGAGACTCCCAGCAGCGACCACCTTCCTGAGGGCTGGACCTTGGGTCCTACACCAGGGGCTGCACACACAGACTCAGTGCACACTCACTCCATTTGTTTCCATCTTTCACTACAAGAGGTGTAGAAATCACATCCCCAACCCCTTACACATACCCCCTTAATTTTAGTCCTCAGCTTTCCTGTTCTTCCCAGTTCCCTGTCCAGAGGCCTCTGCTGTCAGGTGGGATACCACACTGAACACAGGCTCCCAGTCTCCCCACAAACTGTGACCCAACCCGTGCCTCCCTGCCACCACAGGCACAGCCCAGGGAAGGAACAGCCCAGTACTCACATCATCCCATTTGATGAAGCGGTCGCCTTTGCACAGGTACTCTTTCACCTCCGTGGGCTGCAGGATGGGGTTCAGCACAGACATGGTCCTGCTGATGTGCTCCTCAGCTACCAGAAGCAAGAGCAGCTGCACAGCTCACTCCTCCTTAGCTCCCGCTCCTCTATCTCTGCCTCTCACGTGGCAGGGCGTTCTGCCATGGCCACTGTTGGCATCGGAGAGCAAACAACCTCTTATATCCCAGCCCAATTTAGGAGGGGCAGGGACAGGCAGGCAAGGAGCGATGAATCTGCATTGTAAATCAACAGCTCCCCAGGCAAGCAGAGCCTCACCCAAGGTCACCCAGAGGAAGGCTGGCGATGGCTGGCGCGCTTGTGGGCTCAAACGCCCACTGTCCCTCCAGGAGGGATCCACTCCTTGGAGCTGTGCTGGTGAGGCACCCGGCTCGGTGAACTTCCGCAACTCAACTTCCTTAAATGCTCTCTTGACGAAGTACAGGCATTGCCAGAAATGCTCCAACTGCTTCAGCAGCTGTGGTTACGGAGCAGCTCAGCTCTGGCTACAAGTAGACTGCCCCCTTCATGCAACAGGCCAGATGTCCCAGGAAACAAACTCATTCCTTGCTCTGGACAGATTCCATTTCTGGGGCCACTCACTGCACTGTCCAGTCTTAAACAGTTTTCCTTTCTCTTATGGGCTCTTCTGACTGTCAACCTCAAAGTGAGACAGACCAGCAGGGCAGCTGGAAATTCCCCAGATGAAATAAAACATTCCCAGAGTCCCAAGGAACTGCGCTATTCTGTGGATTCACTTGGCTCTGTGGCAGATACATGGGACACAAAACAGGAGAGGTGGGCAAGGTGGGGATTATGGTGACAAAGCAGCAGGGAAGTGACCAAAAGCAGAAGGGGTTAAAGGCAAACAGGGCCTAAGCAAGTTTCTGCTCCTGGCCTTGGAATGAAGGAATTCCATGTGGGCATCAGAGGAGGAAAGGAACTCCACTGGCTGATGGGCACTGGCTAACCTGGAGAGCGGCTTATGAAAAGGTTCTTGCCCCCCTGACATGGGCAAGATCAATTTTAGTCAGAGGCAGAGCCTCACAACTAATTACAAGTGGAAATAACTGTGCTATAATTGCTGTGTATTCCCAGGCACATGGTGGGATGTCATCCTCATCTCCTATCAAAGCCAAGGTTGCCATTGCTCAAGAGGGACGAGCTGCTGGCAAAAGTAGCACAGACTCTCTAAGAAGGAGGAGAACAAACTCCACACTGTACAAGGGGAGCCAGCTGCATGTTTTGCTCCTTCCTTTCTTCCCAGCCCTGATGTGATCAGTCTGGCACTTTGAAGCAGCCTGGACAGCTGGGGAATGGTCACTGAAGGAATCCTAAGGTCATTCTCAGGTGTTAGCAGCATGAGAGAGGCAGCAGAGATTACGTGGAACACTAGCAAGTGCTCCAACTGTAAAACAATAAAGGAAAAGAGAACCCTGAGCAAACCCAACATCCTTTGTCTTTCAAGGGTTTTACCTGCCCAAAAAAACCTGGGAATAAGACAGCTTCCACATTTCCAGCTACCATGGCATTTTCTGCAATTATCAATCTTGCACTTACAGGAATTGGCTGTCTAATGGAAGGCTGTTGGCTCTCTTTCCTTAGGGTCAGTGGGATATTCCCAGCCCAGTCATGCCAGTGTCACCAGGATCCCACACTCAGGGAAAGTGGTTACTCCCAAGCAGAGGATGACAAAGGGTGTAGTGAGGAGTGAAAGTTCTCTACACTTGCCTGATCTCTTCTGCAAGGCCAGAGCAGCTTCAGAGCTGCTTTCCTTTAAATTAGGGAGCAGCAATGGAGAGAATAGAGAGCATCAATCTTGCTCAGAGGTGTTGCAGTCCTCCCACCCTCTGGAACAGTGACAGCACTGCAGGAAGGCCCTGGAGGTCACAGCTGCAAAGCAGTGAGAGGTGGGATGAGCTTTGCCACCTGGTACCGCCAAGGGCAGGTGAGATCAGTCACAGCTACTGGATCCCGTGGCTTGACTGATATTATCAGTTATCAGAGCTTTGTGAACCAAGTGTGCTTCCTGCCAGGGCCTCACTGAGAGGCTGCTTTTGTCCTTCTCTCACACCCGGATATTCATCAGCTTTCTCTGCCTCATCAATAAACAAAGTAAGCAAGAATCCTGCCACAGCTTAACTCACACATCGCTCAAGGTCAGATTCCCCTAAGGAACAAAACCTTAATTCAATAAATAATGAAATTATAATTAAGACCCAACCAAACACAAGCAGCATGAAGAGCAGTGCCCAAGTTGGTGGTTGCCCTGCAAGGCCACGTGATGCCCAACAGCCAGGGCCAAACCCCCACTTGCACAAAGGTTGTCACAAAAGCTGCAGTTCCCTTCCTCTCGCCCAACCCAGCCTCCTTATCTTCCACTTCACACTCCTTGCTCTGTGGGAGCTTCTGTCCCTTGCATGCAGAGATGGCTGATGGAGCTATGATAGGATAGAGCAGCAGCCCTGCCCTCTGCAGAGAGCTCCAACATCAGAGCAGGCAGGAACAGCAGCACTCAAACAGTATTTGTTTATTCAAACCATCCTTTATTTTCTCTCTCCTGTAAGGCCCATCACCCAGTGCACACTCATCCCACATCCCTCTGTCTTCCTGCTTTCCTCCCATACCTTCACCACCAGGCAACCCACCACTTGCTACAACAGTTTTCATATGCAAACATTTCCCTTTTATTTGTTTAATATTCTTCCTCCTCTCCCTGTGCTACCTATCCAGCAGCCTGTACCTCCCCCCAAGGTGCATGCAGCAGCAAGGCAGGCAGCATCACCCTTCAGACAAGGTTTAGGAGACAAGGTTTGCAGACACTGATTTAAGTCACGCTGTGAAACCTCCCTGACAGGATGGCTCCCGACTTCCAGCAAATTACTCTGTAACCTCCACCCCAGCTTACTCCTGGCACACAGAAAATCCGTTAGAAATCTCTCCCAGCATTGTTGCAGGATAATTACTTTGCCATGTGTAATGCTGTCCTCTAGTGAAGAGCCGTGACACTGCACATCAGCAATGAACTCCCGGCTCTGCAAATGCCAGCCCATCCCACTGCTCCTGTGGCTGCTCTGCCCTCAGAGCACTGGCAATCCGGAAAGGATTAACGATACCATTAAGACCACAAAGCCAATATTTTCTCACCACCCTGGAGAGCAGAACTGCTGAGTGTGTGTACAGGGGCATATCTTGTGTCCCACTTTGCGCTGAAACCACAAGGCCAAGGACTCCTGACAGCTCTCAGAATGACTCTTCAGCTTGATCTGCAAAAGTCAGAGGGCAGAGGACTATGGCACAGAGAAGTAGCCACAGATGCCACAAAACCATAAAAGCAGTGAGGTTTTGTGCAAAGAAAAACCCCAAACAACTATCTGTCCAACCACCAAGACATGGGTCGGCCTATAATTAACTGCTCACTGGGCAGAGTGAGTTGTGTTTACAGCACTGACAGTTTTCAGTGTATTTCCAAACAGTGCAGTGACTACTGCAAGCAGAATCACACCATATTTAAACATCCCATACACCCCTGCAGTGCCAGGTCACTGCTGCCCAGGGCTGGCTGAACCATGCCACTCCTTAATGCTGGGAAAAGAACACGACTTTCCAAGACAGCTCACTAACAGGAAAGGAAGAGCATGAGGAGCAGCAATACACAAACAACATGCCCATCACATGGTACTGCAGCAGCAGAGTAACAAGAACAGGAAAGCAACTTGTACCATACCTGGAGGTGGATGCAGCCAGTTCCCCCTGCATTCACCTCCAGTACAAAACACTGCACAGGATACTAGGGGAGGAAGCCCCATTCTGCTCTTAAGCTCATCAACATTTCCTTCCCACTCCACCAGCCCAACTTACTCCAACCATTTGCCTGCTCAGTTCAGGAAACTGAACAGGTTTCAGCCATGGTCTTCCCTGGCCCTCCCACAAACTCCACTTCTCCACATGCTATCCCAAAGCTCTCGTTTCTGTAAAATCCAGCCTCAATCTACAGCATTCTCCTCCTCCCTGCAAAGGCCTTTTCACAGCTCAGAGAGATGTCCCAGGCATCCCATCCAGTATTCTGCTACTCTCAGAATTCTGTATTCTGCTACTCTGCATGGAGAGAATCTATCTCAGGCCAGCAATCTTCCCTTAATTAAGTCTTCCCTATCCTGCAGCACTGGGATGCTATTCACTGACTGTGATCATGGGAAATCAATAACACAGGTTCATTTAGCTACATCCTTCAGCAGCCCCTGGAGAACAAACAAACATCCCACTGCAACAGGCAGCAGCAGAATTCAAGCTTTCTAGTGGACCCTCGGATGTGAGAAGTCAAAATTAAAGGAGCTTGTAAAGAACAATAGCCTGCAGAGCAGTTTTTGGAGTGGTGGAAGAAAGGCTGTTCAGGGGCCCTGCAGCTCTCCTTCCCTGGCAGGAGTCCCTGAGTGCATCACATACCCCTGACTCTCTCTCCAGCAGGTGATCTCTTTTGTGCTCTTTAGGAAGAATCCTAGAGAGGGATAATTTGCAAGCTATGTCCAGCGTCAGACACAGTAACTGACTTTACTAGACCCCAGAGCTCCAGTTTTGCACCACAGGAGTCCACTCAGAGCACAGCTTGGTGTTTTTGCTAGAGCCCCAAGGAAAAAGCAAACACCATTTCTGCAGCTCCTTTAGAGGTGGTTGTTAGCAAGGAGTTCCATTTGGCAAAGAAAGCACAGACCTCCTCACAGCTGCCTGGAGAGAAGCTCATACCCAGTTATTTGTCCACAATAAAATGAAAAGTTTTCACCTGACTTTGACAAAAGCCAAAACTTCACATTTAATGAACACAAGCCTTTGTCTTACTCAGAGCTCTGCGAGCAGAGAGTTGGTAGGGAGAAGAAAGCCTTAAGAACACCAAATTTCCAGGAATAATACCATGGAATTGTGTGTTTTAGGAAGGGCAATCTCCATTGAAGCATGAATGAGTCAAATAAATGCCACAGGGAGGTGAAGCTGTTGGGCTGAGGGCAGAACATCACAAGTCCATCACACTCAATACATCCATTTGCTGAGAATATTCCAACAATTCCCCTGCACATCTGGCCTTATCTGGTTCCTAAATAGGGAACGGTGAATAAATGTTTTGACAATGAACAGATACATCTATCATATTGCCAATGGTATTGGCTGATACGAGTGGATACATTTAACATTTGGTTGGAAGGTTCATGGAGAGGTCAGCTTTGGCTCAGGGCCTGTTGTTCAAGCCTCTGTACTTCAACCTGACAAGCACCAGGCAAAAACTGTCAAGACCTCACTAAGCCCCAGAGGCATTCCCTGTACATGTCACTCCTCTGCCTCCTAACTGGAATTTAGCAAGAGCATAGGGAAGGGACTTGTGGGAGGTAGTAACTCATCATCATTTCACCTGCTGAACAAAAAAAGGAGAAGAAGCTGGAGAAAACTCATCATTGAGGAAAAACACATTGAAAAATTATTAGAAAATCTATTTTGTAGGAATTACTGTAAATTCATGTGTACAATTAAATATATACAGCTCAAGCAATTTTGTGTATATAAGCTCTAGAACATCACAGAAGAGGCAATGCTATAACCCAGGAAAGCTTTGCCAGCTGGGAACCATCAGCTAATTCTGTTTAGGTGTGAGCTATTTGACTTTAAGGAGAACACAGGTGGTAATCAATACAATCAGGTGTAGCCAGTCAGCACAAGAGAGACCCAGGGAACACAGAGAAGTCCCAAAACTGGCTAACAAACATTTCCCAGACATGCAGGAGGATTTAATGAACCTTAAATACTCCAAGAGGCCACAGCATGTAGTTCAATATTGTTTGGTTTGGAACAGTGCTTGAAAAATCATCTAGTCCACCCCCCTGGCCCAAACAGGCAGGTTTTGTCCCCAAAACTGCTTTGCCTGTGTAAGAACAATCATCCACACGCTGCATACATGAGGGGCTTCACAGCCTCCCCTGGATGCTCCTTTTGCTGCTGGAGCTCCCTGCCCTGCCCACTCAGTGCACACAGACCACCATGGCAATGCCCCCTCCACATACAGACAGCAGACCCGGAGCTTTTAATCAACACAATCTTCCCTTTCCAAGAATTACAGTTATTTTCCAGCTACTCCAATTATTCCATAGCATATCTTCTTGGGGAAGCCTCTTTGGGGCAGTTCTCCAGTTGCTGTAGCCTCCTCCAGAACCAGAAGTCCTGGTTAACAAGAGGTTTCTGCTGCAAACACTACACCTGACTGACCTCAGATTGAAGGGAGGGAGGGAGAAAATGATTGCAGAAGATGCATCTACATCATTCTCAAAAGTAATTTTCTTGCACCATAAAGAAAATAAAGCTAATTTATATGCCAAATCAGCATTCTAGTTGTCTTTTGAACAAGACAATAGAATAATTTTGTAGGGAACTAACACCTGTGAAGTAAGGTAAAGCCATACCTGAAGAGGAGGTTTAGACTGTATGAATAACGGGTTTGGGAAGAGCCCAGTTTGGACAAAACGAAGGCAGCCTTTCCCTCCAAAAATTACCGCTTGGCTTGGGCACCCTTGCCGCCTCACAGAGGTTCAGGCAGCACATACCTGCATCAGGAAGACACCAAGAAGTAACTCCGTCGGGAAGTCAAGGTAGAGAGGAGACTCCTGATCTCCTCCAGCGCTGGGCATGTCCCAGGAGGCCGTGCCAGAGCCTTCCTGCGACTCGGCGGGTGCTGCCCATGCTCCGAGGCATCCCTCACCAGCCTCACCTCACACCGGGGCGCGAAAGCGGGGGGGAGGGGAGGGGCATACACGCCGGGGGGCAGCTTTTAGAAGTGGCCCGGCCCCTCCCCCTGCCCTCCCTCCTCCCCTCCCCTCTCT
>VXBB01003634.1:171716-213066 GCA_013399915.1 Illadopsis cleaveri | reverse complement strand
GGGCCGGGCGCCGGCAGCCCCTGAGCCGGGCGGGCCGCGGGAGGCCACGCGCCGCCGGGGATGCGGCCGCGGGGCTCGGCCGAGGATGGAGACCGATGGCTCGCCCGTCCCTGCGGCACCGTGCAGCGCCCGTGGAACCTGACCGGAGACTGACCTGGAGACTGACTCGGCCCCGTTTGGACTCGGTGGAACTGCGGTATCTTCTTTTCCCCCCGGTTGTTCCTCAAAAGGGAATTTTGTGGCTTCGTTTTCTTCCTCACCAGGGCTAGCTTCTCCCTTTGAACCCGCATTGAATTCCTGCGCTGTTTATGCCAGTCTGTTACCTATACAAGGATATCGGTGTCCAAAATTCCTCGCTATTTACAGGATCAGCTGGGAACAATACGAATTTAGAGGCTGTAATCCATTGTTGAAGTAAAAACAGTTTTGTTTAACGATGAGCATAAACTTATTTAAAATATGTGGAAGGTAAATTGACTTGTTTACTATATTAAAATATTTTCCCAATATGAAAGTCTCTGTAACGAAGTATGTTCTCTTCGGTGGTGGGAGGAGGAATGCTGAACTGGAAGGGGTACGAGTAACAAAAATTTGGCCACTGCAGTGGGCAACTGTGATATGTGGTGTTGATTCATTTGTCATTGGTCTCCGTAGGTGAGGCTGGAGAAACCTCTGTACGTGGCTAATTGTGGAAACGAAGCAGTGGTGCTGGAAAGGTCTGATCTGTGCTGGCAGAGCAGGTGGAGCTGTGGCGGTGGGTTCTGGTGGGCTCTGAGCTGCAGCGCGGTTGTAACCTCGTGCTGCTGCCTACGAGGGCTGGCAGCGCTTACAGATCGTCCCTGCACCTCCGCGGCATGCGGAACCAGGGTAGGTCTGGGCCGGGCAGCTCCTGGTTTGTCCTGGGAAGGCTCTCCTCCCAGCTCCATGGTTTCCTGCCCTGTAGTCCTCAGAAATACTCTATTCCTTGATGAGCAGGGTGAAAAAATGGCCTTTAATGACTCTGAGATGTGGGATATAATCTAGGAACCATAAGAGCCATGTTGTTCGAAGCTGCTGCTTTCCAGATGGATGGATTCAGCTGAATCTGTGAGGCTGCCAGGCTGTGCTGCATCCCTATGAAAGAATCACAGCAGTTCAGATTCCTTCTGCTGAGAGATGCAAATGTGCTGTAATGTGGCGTACGTATTTCAGTTGTGCAGATCACATAGGTACCATAAAATACAGCACTTATCTGCTTGAAAAGAGCTGTTTCATATCAAAATCAGAGTTTAGGACTGTGGTGGTTTGTAAAGGCTGCATCATCAGCTGAGCATTGCCTTCACAGCATCTGTGAAAGGTAGAGCCAGGAGCAGAGGGCTTGCAGGGAGAAATGAGGTGGAAGGAGAGTGGTTTCTGATCTTCTTTTCACCCTCCTGTGTAGTTTTCTGGGGAGCGTGCAGGGAAGGCTTTGTGTTGTAGGAACAAAAAGCTGGTGGGAAGGACAAAACGATCCCACTTAGTCACTTTGGCGAAAATCATGGGATCCACCGCCACCCTCCTGCGGGGCAGGTGGAAGATCTGGAAGCACTGTGTCAGCAGACGGGTGCCCTGCAGCTGTCACCTCCCGAGCTGCTTCTCTGCTCTCCTGTTCATCCACAGGGAAGGCTGAGTGTCCCGGAGCAGCACTGGCTCCTGGCCCCATGAGTGTCTGTTCTGTGAGTGGGGGATTGTGATCCTTTGATGGTTCTGTCTACAGTGTGTTGGTCCCTTTCCATGGGGCTGCTCACACCCCTGACAGTTCTGGGTCCTGGTGACAGAAGTGCCATTTGCTGGCCTTGGGATACACCTCTGGTTCTGAGGGAAATTTCTTGCAGCTCCCCAAGGGAGGAATGAGTGACAGAGAAACCAGGCTCATTGTGGTGCCAGTTGAATTTAGTCTGCTCCTCAGCTCGGGTGCTAAATGCAGAACCAGTTGGGAAGTGTCTCTGAGAAGGAGCTTGTGTTTAACTTGTAAAACCTTTGGACATAAATAAAGCTGCTTGCAGTGACAGGGATGCTGGGATTTCTCTGCTGCTAGCCTGCAGCTTGGAGCTGGTGACTCTGGCGGCTCCAAACGGTGCATCCAATGTGCGCTGAGTGCCCAGGGCCTCCTGGCATCCTTCACTTTAACTACAATTGCTCTCAGAAGACTAATAGAGCCTGGCTGCGTGGTGCAGAGGGGAGAGGAAGTGAATGGAATTAAATGGGCTGCATGGCCCTCTTCCAACATGTCGTGTAACTGCTGAGAGACGCCTTGTACTCGGGAGCAGGAACAACCTAAAGCTCTTTACCTGGTTTGTGGTCTTGGTAGCAAAGGATCTCTGGGACAGAGACAATGCTCAGATCCACTGGATCAAAGGGAACAGGCCCTTCACTGATGGCTGCCTCCCCTTCTGGTTCTAAAAATAGTTGATGAGCCAGTATGAGGATGGTTGTGGCTGTCTGCATTCCTGTAGAAAAGAGCAGGCTTGGTGAGTTCCCAGACTGTGTTTTTGCATCTTCTCCTCTGCTGACAAACAGATTTCAGTGAAATGCTGCTATTTCTGTACCTATTACAACTGGCTTTGGAGCATCTTGGGGCTTCACTCTGGTTGCACTGAGTGTGCAAGGGAGGAGAAGCTGCCTGGGGAAGATGCAGAAGGGTTGTGGGCTGCCAGCCTAATGGCCAGGGAGCCTTGGTGATTTCAGCAGCCTGGTTTCCAAATCTTCTGGACCCATATTCTTCAGCTACAATCTTTTACCCATCTTTTTCCTAGCCAGAAATTATAGCTCTCCAGAGGCAGATGTGTTCCCCTTTGGATGCTGTTGCCAGCCTGTGATGAGCTCGTTGCTCTGCTTCTTACTCTCATCATGACAGACTGTCGAAGAAATCAGTGACTAAGTGTACTTTGCAAACACTCTAGTAACAAAAATGGCTCATCTGGGGACTGGTTTCTAGGTGTAAGCTAACTTAAAATTCAGGGCACTAGGAATTTCTTGGGAAGTAGATTGGCTGCAATAGATACTTGGACTGGGAATTTTTGCATTATGTTGCCATTGTCATACTGAGACAGTCGTCTGCATCTCAACAGAATTGCTTTAGTGTCCTAAAATGGTGCAGTCACCAGTCTGGGGTAAAGCTGAGGTTTAAAAGGCAGATGGTTGTGTCGTCTGTTGTGTTACTTCAGCTCCAGTTCACTCCCTTCATTGCTCCTCAAAAAAATAATAAAATTCAGGTTCACTTAATGTGATTGTATCAGGCAAGACAAGGCACAGGGTTGTGTGTTGCTTCCTAGGCAGAAATGACTGTTACCTTGTTGATTCCTTGGAATTGCTGGGGAGGGTTATTCCCTTCACACAACTGCTGTCCTGCTGTATCACCTGCCAACAGAGCTGTGCCATATTCCTAGTGTGTGCACGTCGGTGAGGACGGGAGATGTCTGGAAGTCAGTTGGATGAAGGAGATACTCAAATGTGAGTGAAATACCTTAAAGCCTTTTCCTTTTGTGACAGACATCTAATACCTGCCCTCTGCCTGTGCACACTAGTCTTGTCCTAATGAGCCCAGTTTGTCCAAGGAGAGCAGCTAGTGTAACTCACGTGCAGAGGGACCAGAAGGAAGGAAAATAACACGAAAAAGAGTTACTGGAGCATGTAATCTGCTCCAGCAGCTGGCTCACGTTTCCATCTCTAAAAGCTCTCTTTTCCCCACGCGCCTTCTCTTGCGGGCTCATCTGATGCAATGCACGTCATCTTAATCCCAGATTCCTGTGCAGTATTTCTGACAGGGAATCTTGGCTTAATCCCTGAGTGTGGCTGAAAAGCAGTTGTGTGGTGTAGTGATAATAACAAAATCAATGGCTGCTTGTTGGCATCAGGGATTTCCCTCAGAGAAGTCAAAGCTGATCTCGGTGGGCTGCTCAGGGGGATATTACCAATGGCTGACTCTGAGTCCTGGAGCTGCTGGAGCACACGGAGGGGGGAACGGCGTAAGAAACAGTCATAGCTGAGCTGGAGCATGAAGCTAAGGAGACAAAGCTTGGCTTATGGCTGTTCCACAGGTGCCCAGAGGCAGTTTTGGGAAAGCTGGCCAGGTGCTGTGTCACTGCACTGGGATGGTGTGAGCAGGAATCAGCCACGGACTTCCCAGTGTTGCCTGCCAGTGGTGCAGAGCCTGGGAGCTGGTTGAGCTGTTGCTGTACAACCTTTCCAGGGAGGGCAGCAGGCAATGTCCCGAACTTCAGTGCTGTATCTTGCTGCTGCTCTGGGCCTCTCATTGACTTGAAAAGCACTAATTACTGCATTATGCAATTAAAATACAAAATTGATGGCTAAGTGCCAGTGCCCTCTGCCACTTGCAACCAGTTTATCTGGAGGGAGATTGTTGTGGAAATCCAGTGAAATGTTTTGGTTTTTTTGTATCTTGTATTTTGTATTGGGCTTTACTGATTAGTGACCTGTGTGTATGCCCCTGCTGCAGGTACTGGACTTGTGGAGAAGTGGAGAGCTGAACTGCTGTCATGATTTTGTGTTATTGCTTCCTTCAGTAATTGCTTTAGAAACAAGTATCTCCAACTTTATCCAAATGTATTTTTGTCCTTGGTTTGAAGTTTTTTAAATTAACTTCTTTATGCAAGAGTCGACTCACTAGTCTGGGATCACTTCTGATAGTTTTAGCTACAGAGTTGCTATGTTGAAATCGATTGCAAATTTTTAAGGAGAAGAATAGTGTCTAGTGGCCAGCTGATCCTTTGGTTTGAAGGAAAAAGCATCCTGCCTGGGAGTGCTGCTGCTTCCCTTGTGTCTGGAAAAGCTGAAACAACTTCCACCAAATCCCTGAGCTACCAGCCACTCCTGGGAAGGGATGGGTTCTGTGCAGGCAAGTGACTCTCAACTCTGTGAGCTGCCCTTACATTTGCTTGCAAGAAAAGTGCAGTGGTGATGAGGTGGTGGCTCTGGTGCCTCAGTGAAAAAGTGATCCTCATCTTCCTGACATTGCTGCAGGGAGCTTTTGTGGTGAGGAAGCTGACCTAGCCCAGGAGTTCAGTGCTTCCTGAAGGAATCAGTGCTCTGAACTGGTGCTGTTGCTCTAAAAATCAGACATTACTGATTCAATTT
The DNA here is from genome assembly GCA_013399915.1 of Illadopsis cleaveri. NCBI lineage: Eukaryota > Metazoa > Chordata > Aves > Passeriformes > Timaliidae > Illadopsis > Illadopsis cleaveri. Next base: position 207,951 of record VXBB01003634.1, on the reverse strand, counting down.
GGAAATCTCTACATGTGAAACTGAGAAACAGTAAGAAACAGGAGGGTTTTCCTCATTCCAACTTTTATTTCATATAAATAATCCCTCTACATCAAATTTGTCAACTTTTCAGTTTTTTCTCTCACCATAAAGAAGAAACAGCTAAGCCACAGTTGTCTGAAAAATCACAACCCAGGCACCAAACAAAGTGCATTGAGCAAAGTGTTAATGAGCAGGAAAAAATACATTTAGAACAGGCACAACCTGTCCAGTCCCATCCCTAGGGCCTGGATCAGACTCGGTCCTTCCTGGGCATCATTACCTGCGAAGTCACTTGGAAGAAAGGAAAAAAAGGAGGGAATGGAGGACCAGTGATAGTTTTCCTTTCAGAATAGAGTCTAGGGCAGTAAGGTATTTTATCTCTTCAACACAGTACTAGACCAGGGCAATGTAAAATTCCTGCCTGTGTCCAGTTGCTCCTGGGGCACAACGGCTCTTGAGCTGAGACTGTGTTCCATGGACTATGAGGCAAGCTGGCTCCTGGGAAATGCTGGTAATGACTCAGTCTGACTGGACCAAGCGTCAGGTCAGAGACCTGATGTACAAAATAATAACAAATTAAAAAACTAAACAATTGCAAGCAGGTTTTTGAGCCAGTCAGATAAGGAAAATCAGCCTTTAACAGTGATGGAGAAGCTCCAGGACCTGGAGCAATTTTACAATCTTCTATTTATCTGTTGTTTTATCTGTTGGATAAGTCCAAATAAACCCAGTCTGGGCTTTGGTGGGGTGAAGATGTTTCTACTGATAAAACACAAAAGCTGCACGCTCTGTTTCTTGATAATACCTGGTGTGATGCCAGTAAAGTCTCCTGACTTTGGCACAGGGAGGAAATTCCCAGGCTTGTGCTTCATGATAGGTGTCACGGGTCTAAGTCATGTGGAAAAACAAATGTTTGTCTGTGCAAATATTAGTTTATTAAAGCAGCATAGAGTATTTCAGTCCACACGTGCCAACCTGATCTCCAGGGCACTCTGCCAGCCTGGTCAGCCAATATCCTGCAGGACATCCCAGGCAGTCTCCACACATACCTGTCCCAGGGACACTTACTCTGGCATCAAATTTTAGAGCAGCAGCTTGAGGTGAGGGAGATGCCTGCTCTGCCCTGTCACTCAGAAGTCAGAAATTACATTGTGTTATTCCTTGTGCCTTCTCCTTAACTGGCAGCTGTATTCCAGCTGGGTCCTGTAACTGGAAAGCCAGGCAGCTGGAATTCCTGCATGTTTGTGCTTGTAAAGTTCCTCCAGATCCTCCATTTGAAAGGTATCTTTAAGGCCAGGTCAGAAGGTCTGCAGGGCAGCTTAAAGAGGATTCCTGCTCTTTTATTAAAACACAAGGCTATGGAAGGCACAACCAGGAAGGTGAAAATGTTTGATATGAAGTCTTGGACCTCCAACTCCAGTTTGGCCTGGGTCCTGCTACCAACTGCTTTGGGCAGTGTGGTGGAGGAGGAAGATTATTGTGCTGTCCCCCTCCTTGCTGTGCTGCAGGGATGCCCAGTTACGCTTGGGAAGGGGGCATGGAGTTTGCTGAGTTATGCACACACCTGGTCACCCAAGCAGCCACCTTCCTTGGCACAAAGGACTGTCCTGATGAGCTCCTCAGCCTCCAAAAGGGGAGGAGAGCTGGAGGCTCTTCAAGGAGGAGGTGCTGGGGTTGATCTGTGCTTGTCAGAAGCACTCCATCCATCAATCCATCCATCCTGCTTGTGCCCCGCAGCCCCTGCCACTACCATACACCTCTGCCAACACTTCAACCACGTGCAAACCTTTAGTACAAGAGCTCTGAACACAACTTCTTCACCCACCTACTGAACTACACCCTAACACCTCACCCCTCTGCTTTGCCAGTCACCTCTTCCTGCTGTTCCACTTGCTGGCACAGCCCCTGGCACGTGCCTCCAGCCTTTGGGGAAAAAACAGGGGGTGTGCCCAGAAACCCAAGCCACAAGTTTAAAAAGAATTAGTCATTAAATAAAATAAAGTGCATCCAGTAGACGTTTCCTTGGCTTGCCACACAGCTGCAATATATGCCAAACAAATAGATAAGTGATGGTGTTTTCTCTGTAGGGTGGGAGTGTGTGCACCCTTCCCTGTCCTTTGACACATGGATAGGGAAGGGGGATGCCAGAACTAAGGGTGGGGGTGGTGATGGGGACCCCACATGTTGTGAATGGTGCTGAAGGGCACTGGGCAGGTGCTGAAGGCTGATTTCATTGAAGGTAAAAGAGTGAGGACAAGATTCTGCTCCTCTTCTCCTCCACCGCCTCCAGCACATTATCCTGTGAAACGAGAGCAGAGACAGCCACGGGATTATCAGTCTCCAGGGAACTGCTGAGCTGTAAATTAAAATGTCTGCTGAGTTCCACCCTGCCCTTCTTGCACAGCTGGGGCTGCTTGGGAGGCACCACTGGGGCATAACCCAGATACCTGCTGCCAAATCCGACAGGAGCAGTGGAGGCTCTGCAGCCCAGGGGATGAGCTGACTCTACCAATCTGGATTAAACACTCTCAGTCCTCCTCTAGGATGGATACATCAACTTTACTCTTTCCTTACATCTCGGTAACAACAATCCTGACATGTTCTTGTGTGTGCTGGTTCAGCTCCTGGAGCACCAAGAGAAGAGGCTGATTTCAGGAAGGGCTTTGTGATCCTTCCTGGTGAACCCGGCCTGGGTGTGCAGCACTTGTGAACCCCAAAGGCAGAGGCTGAATCAGCTTTTCCTGATGAAAAACTATTCTATGAGGGGAACCTGCTGTCCTAGAGCTGCTTCCAGACCCAGCCATGCTGATTTCAATTGGGAAAGGCAGACTTTTTATTCTTTCCTGTGGGGACATACATTGTGGGTAGACAGCTGGAGATGGTCCTGAAGGCAATCTTGCCCTTGATATATTGCAGCTGTGTTAACTATCCAAGAGTGGAACAGCCTTGCCCTCACAGCTGTGGGTGTGATAAAGAGTGAGGTAGCTGGTAGGAGTCAGCTGGAGTCGGTGGCCGTGCTGTGAGGAGGAAGGGACAGGAGGTTGTGCAAGGGACAGAAAGGGTAAGATGCTGTACATAGGACAGACAGGGTTAGGTGGCTGTGCTAGGGACAGGAAGGAGCGAACCAGAACTGGAGAAGGAAGAGAGAAGGAGAGAAAGAGCCAGAGCTGTGTGGAGCTGCCCATAGGATTGCAACAGAGAAAAGGTATGAGATACTTTTAGATAACAAGGTGCTGATACTTAAAGCCTTCTGAAGTTTTATTGAAGCCCTCTGAGTGTTGTGGCCATCTCTGACAACCACACTTTTCTAACTGCCAGATGCTTGGGTGCTGCTCAGAATTGCTGAGCTGGTATTTTCCTGCATCTATGTTTAAATCCATAGATCTGCCTTTTGCCGATGTAGATTTCAGCACTCAAAGCTGCCAAGAAAGGTCAGGGAGGGGGATATAAAAAAAAAAGAGATGAAATCCTGCAAAGGCCGAAGAGGCCACAGGGAGCTTGGCTTGCACAAAAAAGAAGCTTCTTAAGGAATCATCTAAAGACACAGACACAGATATTTAATAAGGAACTGCACTGAAATCAGACCTGAGGTGCTGACACAACTGATGCTGTGTACAGCTGAGATGAGATTGTTGCTGAAGACTTAATTCCTTCTCCTGTCTGTGTGCAGCAGTGAGGGCTGGCTGTGTCCTGCTGCTAGGGGCTGCTCAGTGCTGTGGCAGCACAGTGGGATTTAACAGGACTGGGAAAGGCCAGAAGCAGACTGTCAGTCACACTTGGTGCTCCACATATTGTAAAGTAATCTGGTTTGTGAGTCTGAGCTGACTCCAGCACAAGTTCTCCCTATTGTGAATCTATTTGATCACTGATGTTTTCAGAAGGCTCTGACTGTGTTTCAGTGCTGGCAGACAATTCCCTTTCCTGCTCTGCAGTATTATCCTTTCAATATAGGCACCTTCTTCCCATGCATGAGCGAGTCTTTACAGCCAAGACACTGGTGGGCTTTAAAGTCATTACTTCTCTCAGTAATTAGCCACAGTGATTAGCCTTTCTCACATTTCCCACTGTATCCTTTTTCCCATATGTAACTCCAGGGCCAGTGGGAGGTGGAGCAGCTGTGGGCTGGCTGTGAGCTAGGGCTCAGGGCAGCAATGCCCTGTATGCTGCCTGGGCTCTGCCAGCAGGGTGGGAATTCTGTGGTGGTAGGATTCCCTCTGTGTGTCAGTGTCACAGGAGAGGACTGTTGCAGATCACTACTGTCTGTCTCACACCTCCCAGCCTGGCTGACTGGGGAATGTCACTGGGAGGGCTTTCACAACCAAGCCAACAGCAGGTCCTTGTGGCACGTACTGGTTAGGCCCCATGTGATGGAAGGATGTGCAGAACTCCCTGAAGCTGCCGCTGAACAAAGTTGATGAAGGTCTGGGATAGCAGGAACAACTGTGGGATACGAGAGCAGCTCCATTCCCGGTGTTTGGAATGGCAGCAGCTCACCCATCAGAATCCTGAGTTATGTTTAGATGTGTTAGGCTCCAGAAAATGGCCCTGAGGATTCAGCCATGGTGAGCTTCAAGTGCTCTCACTGGTGGCCATCTTTTCCTAATTTTCCCATATTTAGTCCTGGGCTTCTCCAATACACTGGTCCCTGTGCCAGCACTGTGTTCTGGCTTGAATGTTTCTTCCCCTTTGCTGGTGTTCACTACCCACATATCTACAGAGATCACAATTCCACTGCTTTCTGCCTTCATTTTCCTAGACTAAACAACATTCTCTCAAAAGCCCTGGAGCCTTCCCTGTGTGTCCTTAGTCTCTTGCACCATTCTCACAGAATTCCTGTGTTTTCCAGCATTAACACTGTCCTCCCATGTTGTGTCATCACTCCAGAGATATGGAGACAACTATGTTAAGTGCCACTCCCTGACTCTGCATAATGACTAAGCTCTCCACTTAGGTGATACTCAGAGTCGCTCTGGGAATTTAAAATGCCCATTGCATGATGATGGGCTCCAGAGGGTGGTGTGGGCTGCAGGAAGGACCAGGAAAGCCAATGCTATTGAAGGCAAGCCCTTGACCCTGCCAATCCTAGGCCAACTCCCCAAACATACCAGCAGATGGTATCTTCCTGTCTCCTGAACCTCAAGGAAGCCGGTTGTTCTTCCGCAGCTCCGCAACTGTTTTGGGAAGTGCTGGTTTGTGCTTGTGCTGTTTCCTGCACCAACCTTGGGCGCTGGTTTGCATCAGAGCTGACCTCTGCTGACCTCCTCCGTCCTGCAGCACTCAGGCCCTGCCTGCCCCACTCCTGTTTACGTCAGCCAGTGCTGCAAGGTCAGATCCCTGGAGCTGCTCTGGAAATCTACCCCCAGCTGCATTTTCTCTAAAGATGTTAAGATTAATTTTCTCAAGAGAATTCAGGGAAAAGCTTCTGTGGTTTTTGTGTATCGTTTACTTCTCTGGGACTTGTTGGACAATCTCCAGGGATTCCAGTCCTGCACTTTGAGTAAATATTTATTCTTTGTTATTTGAAGCGAAGGATGAAAGCCCCACCACACTCTCTGCACAGCATCTCCCACTGATTTGAAGGTGCTGGAGATTTTTAGTGCCATAAATAGAGGTTGGGAGGGGGAGCTGTGAAACCCACGTGGTGGCTGCAACAGGACTGCAGTTGTGCTGGAAGGGATGTGAGATCTGCATTTAATGTGAGCAGGACATGAGCCCCAGAGAACCCCCGAGCAGGGCAAGGGGCCAGCACATCGTTATCACTGAGTACAGATGTTTCCAGCTGTTACAAATACCTGCTGAGCTCTGAAGTGGACTTAGAGCCCTATTACCAAACCATGGGAATCTCCATTGCTGAGATGAAAATGGACTACTCTAATTTATTGTTTCCTCTTAGCTGGTGTCTAATTAAAGTTATCCTGAGTGAGCAAACTAGTCATTAATTCCTTCATCCTCTAATTTGGTGGGAATTTTGGTAGATTGGAGAGGCATGGCTGGACAGTAATCTCCCACTATGTCTATCCAGGTGTTTCATAACATTCTCCTAAATACTGTTGGAATTAATTTCCCTCACTTGAAGGAATTTTAGTTCAAACATAGAACCAGCTCCTGCTGGTTCTTGATGTTTTGTCTATTTTAAATCACTATGACGCTTGCACTTCTCCCTGCCTTTTGTATGGATTGGATTATAGGGAAAGTCTTTGTTAGCAGCTTAGCCACTTCATCCCTAAGCTCATTTGCACCTCTGGGAGGAATACTGAGCAACACCAGGGGACACATTGCTGTGTAGGGTCTGCAGAAAAGCTTCTGGAATCTGGGAGAGGCACTTGGTTGGGGGTTCTGCCTGCCTGGCTCTGAGCAGCTCATTGCCACAAGTGCCTACTTATGGAACAGAGCTGCTGACTGTGGAGAGAGGCGGGAGTATCCTGAGAGCCACTCCCATGTCAGGCAAGCTGGATTGTGTTCTGGAAACATTCATCTATGTTTAGTGGGATGTCCTGCTCTGTGGAACATTGCCTGGAAAAAACACACCTTGCGGAGAGCCCCTCTCTTCTTTCCCCTTCCTCCTAATTTCTACCTTAACTTTGTGCCTGTCATCCTTTGTTCCTTCTCGACTTTGTGTTTGCCTTGACGGAAGAAAATTGTTTGTTTGTGTAAAACTTGGAGCATTGCTACATAACCAGCACTGTTCTCCCTCCCTTCTGTTTGGTTTGTGGGCCTTTGCACCAGGAATCATCTCACACTGTGTATTTATACACTGCCCTGCACATTAGTGTTACCATCTGTAATTCAAAGTGTAGCACTCACTGACCTTCTACTGGGAAGAGAATCCCACATACAATCAACCTTCTCCCAAGCTGTGCCCACTGGGCCCCTGTGGCTTTGCAAGTGTTTTGGGGAAGGGCCACACAAACCTCAAGTTGTGATCACCCCAGAGACAGAAATAAACTCATCCCACTGAGGTTATTCCTCCCATCCTTTCTAAGATTGTAGTTTCCCAGGAAGAGATCAGTATGTGCCCTAACTAATGTGTGTCATCAACCAACTTCAGCAGCCCAGTTTTCTGTCCAAATTTTTCTGTCTGACTTTCCATTCCTTCCCCACCCACTCCAGGATAGGCCTTTGGGATCCACAGATTTAATTACTTTAGAGATCCATAGCACTGCTAATGAACATTTCTGAACAGTCATCTGGTATGGTGCCATTGAAAATGGAGTTGTGGCCCTTACTATAGCTGAGAGCATTATTGAGATGACTCACCTTATGTCTCAGGCAAGCCGGTGCAATCTGCTAGTTGTGAGTGTCCTCACTGTCCTTGTCCTTGCAGTCCTCAGGCTGGTCCCCTTCCCCACACTGGGATTTTGCCGTGTCCTGCTCAGGCACAACAGTCTTGTCAGAGCTGGCTTTCCTTGGGGACGAAGGCTTGTGGTGTTCGGTGCCTTCAGCATCTTCACTTCCTTTCAGTGCAAGTGCCTGTCCCTCAAGAGCAGTGCTTTGGGTCACTTCTTCCCCTCCTTTGCTCACCAGCTGTCCTTGCTCTGCATCCAGTCTGTCTCTTGCTGCCATGTCGATCTTTCCTCCGTGGCTGTTGGAAGAGTTCTCAGAGGACTCCTGTTCCGAAGCTGGCTGTTTCTCCAATCCAGCTCCATCTACATTCACTCCCATGGGCAGTGACGAGGTCTCCTTGCTGCCAGGCCTGGTGCCTTGCACACTGCACTGAAGGCTGCTCTGTGAAGCAGTGCTGTCAGTGCTCTCCTTCCCCTGGGAGATGTCAGCAGTGCCAGGCTTCCCATTGGCATCTTCCCCAACACTTTCCTTGCTTGGCTTGGGCCCTGGCTCCGAGTCCCCGGTGCTGGCCACAGAAACCTCTGTGCTGCAGCCCCTCATTCCCCTCTGCTCCTCCTTCTGGCCATTCTGGGCAGGCTGGACCTTCCCACTTTGCAGCTGCTGTGAGGAGGAGGCCCTGGGATCCTGGAAGCTTGGCTGTTTCCCCTTTTCCTCCAGCTCAGCTGTGCAGTTCTCTTCTACCCCCTCATCACCTCTGCTCTTCCGCCTGTCCATACCAAGGCTCCTCTGAGAAACAAAGGACATATTGAGTTCAGCTTATTAAAACACCTGTATATTGTATTTCTTGCCTGTGATGGTTCTGAAAACCTGAGGAAAAAGGATGTAAAAGGATGTAGGTGGAGAAGTGTTCAGGGACCAGAATAGGTGAGGCAGTTGTGCAAGAGGGTCAGTGTAAGCAGTGAAGCTGCTGTCACACCAGGCTGTGTGAGGAGTGTTAGTGACAAGCACAGTTACCCAAAAACAGAGGTCTTCCAGCTCTGGAATGGGTTAGAGATTCCAGTTTTCCTGATAGTGTATGTGTTGAGAAAACTCAGCTGCCAGCCTGCAACTCAGGAACTCACCTGGCCATCAAGGTCATCCTTCAGAAGAGATATGTCCTCACCTTCTTTTGCATCCCATCTGTCAAGAAAAAGTAATCAGAATTTAGGCCTTGAAGTTCTTACGAAGCCAGTGTCCCTTGCCTGACACCCAGAAAGGGATTCCTTCCAGGGCCATGTATTCCTTGTCTGAGCCCCTTGTCCAGGCCTATCCAGAGACACTCATTTGAGACCACTAAATCTTAATGAACTGGTTGTTGTAATTCTAATTGTAATGAACACAAACTCCAATTGTCAGACAGCTGAGTAAGACTAAGAAGATAGAGTTTGCTTGTGCTGATGCCTGCCACAGTCTGGTCCTGCTTGCCTGACAGTGCCCAAGTGTCCCAGGTCTTCACAACAGCAGACACAGAGGCAGATACTGAGGGCTAAAATTACTTTGAAGTAGCTTGGAAGCCAGAGAGACTATTTACAAGGGCCTGCAGTGACAGGACAAGGGCCAATGGCTTCCCACTGACAGAGGGCACTGTTAGGTGGGATATGTTTCCATGTGAGGGTGATGAGGCCCTGGCACAGGTTGCCTCTTCGTAGGCAGGGAGTGAGACATGGACGTGTACACCATGGCAGTGCTGCCAACTCCTCACCTTCTGGCTCTGCCTGTCAATCTGTCCTTCCCCTTGGCTCGGCTGCTCACAGCAGACACTGCTTTCGGACCAGGGTCGCTCACATTCACTCCATGATGTCCTCCACCTAGAAAACAGGTTGGAAATGCCATGCAAAAGCAGGCAGAAGCAGCAGATCGACCACTGAACAGGCCAACACCCTGGTATCCTTGGAAAGGACCCCTGAGGTGGGAAGCCCTTGAAGCTGTGTGCATACTGCACATGTATTTTTTAACGTAATAAAGACAAATCAAGAATTTAGGGTGTTTCTTGTGTGTTATTTTAATTCCAAATTCCAATTCTAACTTTAAAGTTCTTGGAAGACTTCTCCCCTGCACACAGCTATGAGAGCAGCCATGTGGTATGCTCCAAAAGGCTCTCCAAATCTGCAAGTGTCTGAAGAGAACACTCTCCCTGAGGGATATCAGAGGTGCTGGCATTTAGTGGGGTGATATAACACAATCCTGTGGTTTACTCACCTCTCCCATCTGCAGGAAAGGACCTGTGCTGGAATTTCCTGGCATTCCGTCCCCCTGCAAGGACACAAGAAAGATGCACTAAAGTGAGTGAGGGTCTGTAATGGACAGGCAGCAAAAAGCCTGATGTTCAAATAGGGTGTCATGAGGGAAAGCTTTGTTTTGCCAGTCCATCTCCTGAGAAACAGGAGTCAGGATGGACTTAGCTAGTAAAGAAGCCAGCATGTGCCATAGGGATCAGAGATGATGTGCTCACGAATAGGATTGCCTCTTAAACGAGTGTGTGGGAAAGGAGGCAGGGCTGAGCCTCCACACTGTGTTGTACCAGGTTATAGAAGCCACTGCTCTCTCTGGAAAGATCCAAAGCTCTAGCACCCAGCTGCTCAAATCCCATCCCCCGAGACCTCTGCCCAGCAGGGAGGGCTGAGCCACCAGCTCAGAGGTGTTTTGCCAGGAAAGCAGAGCTTCACAGCTGACAGCCACGGCAGCTGCTGCGGCACTGGGATGCGCACGATCAGCGTTCACTAGCGTCAGGACAGGACAGAGTCTAGGTGTCCCTTGCCAACCTTTCTTATTGCTGGGATTATCCAAGGCTGGCTGCCCATCCTTAACAAAGTCCTCTTCAAACCTGCAGGTTAAAAACAGGCATTGTCAGACCTGACCATCCTCCTCCAGTGTGCAAAGCGTGGGCAGGAGCCCTCGGCACGATGCAAGCTCCAGCCTTTGGCCCTTCTGCACCTGCCCACAGGCAAACCTGTGCAGGTTTCTCAGCAGCAGCTGAAGCTGCATGTGCTAACTGAGGCTGTGAGGTAGTTCTACCCCAAAGAAGAACCTCTAAAACCTTTACATCATTACCCATATGTATATATTAAATTTTAAGAGCATCCTACAGATGTAGCTGTACTACACTCAAATGCAACTTCCCAAGCTTCCAAACACAATCTGAAGTAGCTTCAGGACTTGTCATCTCAAATCAGACCATTTGGTTGGCTTCTAGTCCTGCTTGGTTTATATTATGGCTTTTCTCTTAAAAATGGATTTTTGGAAAAATAGTAGGGCTTAGGGCTGTCTTGCCATCAACATTCAGCACCCACTTCAGTAAATTCACCCCTAATTATTGGGGTCTGTGACTGAAAATTGATGTGTTTGGTTCCATTCCTCAGCCAAAGGATTGTTCCACCTACCTGTCCTGTACAAACTGTTGTATCACCAAACCTTTGTAAGAGTCCCTAACTCCATACCCTACCAGAAGCTTATCCTGCTACAGGTGCCAGGTCATCCTCCAAAGCTCTCTAGCTGGTGTGACCCAGCTGAACCAGCACAGTCAGAGGGACAGTGATTAAGGCAGGGAGGTGTCCGGCCCCATTTCCAGCTGTCCTACATTGCTGTTCTCAGCATTATCCCTGTATGACACAGGTGGCCTTTTGAAGTGACCCCTTTGCCCCGCAGTGCCCAAACAGGCTCAGTTTATGGGGTGGGGGGGATTTACGCATGTTGGGCTCTCCTGTGCTTGAAAAGGACAAACAAGCGGTGGGGCAGTGAGAGAACCTGTGGCCTAGCAATGCAAGTTGGTCCATCCACATTTCTGGAAGAGCACCTGTACCATCCTGCCACTGGATTTGCTCGTGTGGAAATGGAGAGGATCCTCCAGATGCAGACTGATCCTTGGTTCATGCTCCCCTCCCTCCTACAGTCCATATCCTGGTTGGACCAAAGGCAGGCAATCTTTGTCAGCACATGGTATCCCCTCTCAAGAGAGCTCATATCAGGAAGAAAACATGAGTATCACTTTGATACCAGATCCAATTTATGGGCATGATCTGGGAGGAAGAGGCAGCAGTGTGGATCTGGTCAGGCACATGACAGCATGGAATTGATAAGTATCTACACAAGATCCCACCACTGGCTTTAGGCCTGCTGCAGGCAAAGCACCCTGGGACAGAGAAAGACCTACATGTGCTCTGACTTCTCCACATCCCAAGCCCGTCGCCACTCGCCCTTGGCATTCTTGTGGCGTGCCACGCGCTCCAGGTCAATCTGGTCTCGCTCCCTCTTCCAGCGGATGTACTCCGAGCGCTCCCGGCCAGTCATGGGGAAACCCAGGTCTCCGGGGCTCTTCTGGACTGGCTTCCCACCATCCTGGTGGAGGGAGAAGAGCTTCTGGTTAATAAAACTGCCTGAAAGAGCTGCATTCAGGGTACTTTGTACTGTCACCACCACAAATGCTCAGGAATATTTGAAAACAACTTGGGACAAGGTCAGCTCCTTTCTCTGAAGTGATGCGTGCACACCAGGACTCTGCTTTACCCAAGGCCTAAGTACACTGGGGCTGTTTGGCTCTACAGAAGGGAAAACTGAGGCAGGAACCTTTGCTAAGGTTTACTTATGGCAGAGTCAGTTCCTGGAGTGCTTGCAACATCTCTCAACAGGGTTTGAATGATAAGTGCCCCAACCTGAAGACTTCGGGATACATAAATCAATGTTATGCCTGTGAAATCCTCCACAGTGAGAAGGCAGGGAAGGAAGCCAGCCTTCTCTGACCACCAGGCATCCACAGGAGCCCACAATCATAGAGCTGGGGCCTACCCTGTGCCTGACAGCAGCATTCCCAGAGCAAAGGGGCTCTTCACTGCTGTCAGGCTCTTGGTTTATCGCTCCTCATGACAGACTGGTTAAGGGCTGACACTACTCAAAAATTTAAAACTTAATGGAAAGACAGTTCAGAGCTGATGGAGCATGTGGGGGGGAAGCAGCCCAGCTGTCAGGTTAATGGATGAGGTGGAAGCAGGAGCCGACAGGCTGTGGTGTGTTGTCAAGCAACAGTGTGTAGGGAATAGCTTAGTGCAGAGCTGAGTCCTGGGGTGCTAATTACCAGCGGGTAATTCATCACCTCATACACGTGTCCTTCCATGCCAGCCACCCTCACACCTTCCCCAAAGAGGAATTAACTCCTCAGCCTTGCACTGCGGGTAAGAGAAGCAGCAGGAAGAAGGGACTGAAAGCCCTGTTACCAAGGTGACCCATCTGCGTAGGCCGGAGCAGGATGGCACCAATTGCCCCTCCATTCCTCAGCTGGCAGGAGCTGGGGACCTGACACTGTGTCCCCAAGGAGGGAGAGATGAAGTCCAGAGAAAGACAAGGCACAGCAGGGTAAAGCCAGGGCAAGCACTGTCCCTTGGCTGGGGCACAGCCTGGGAATGCTCCCCACTGCTTCCAGCCCCACAGTAAGGTACAGTGGGTCCTGCCAGGATGGATCCTGCTGCATCCATAAAGTCAAAAGTGAGAGAAGGACTGAGGCTGATGCCTGTGCTCTCTTGTGGGGAAAAGCAGAAGTGGCTGGGGGCCCACAGAGCAGGAGGAGCCGGTCCCTCACCTCAGGTATATGTAGCTGTGGTTACTGGACCACAAGCTATTGTGCTCCCCCTTCCTGCTCTGAGGGGCTCAGCTGAAATTAGTGTCTAAGAGCCCATCTGTGTCCTCCTAATGAATCACACTGAGGTGGGGTTATTCTATTTGTGCTCCATTAATTAAAGCATCTGCAGGCTCGAGGGAGCCAGCATGTCTCCAGGCTTTGCATTAAACAGTCAGTGGGAAGGCCTGTGCTTTAATTTACCTCCATCCTACTCAGCTCCTGCTGAAGTGAGAAGCTGTAGCTAATACAGCCTGAGCTTTTCAGTCCACAAGGAAATTATTTTGGGAGAGGAACTAGCCAAAGCTGTGCTGCCACAGGGGTGAGCATGTTACCCTTCCTAACATCTCTATGGCTGTGTGAAGGGCTTGAGCAACCACGACAAGTGTGGAGGCAGGTCCCTGTCACCTTTCCAGTGCTGCTTGCTCCAGGTGTGTCGGCTGCTCAGCAAAGTTCTGGATGATGAGAGCGATGAACAGTGGGAGCCACCTCAGAGCACAATGCTGCTTCACAGGATTACAGGACGGTTTGGGTCTGAAGAGACCTCAAAGGTCATCTTCCTTTAGGAATATGGTGGGGAGGCACATTCTACTGGTTTCCTCTTCCAAGACAAAGGTCCCCACAAAGGGACCTGGGCCCACTCACCTTCCGGCTGTGCTCACTTTCTGGGCCTCTGTCACTGTCTGATCTCCTCTTCTCTGCTGTTCTCCGCTCTTCTGCCTGCAAGAGAATGGACACAGGAATTATTTCAAGGATTAAGCAAGGATTCCTGGCAGGACCTGAACCTATGCTGACCAGGACATGTAAGAACTTCTCAGAAAAGATCAGCAAAAGAGGAAGGATTGTTTCTGGGGCCTCAAATCAAAATGATGTAGAAAAAAAAGAAGTCAGAAAGAAAGGGATGCATGAGAAAAGCATTCCCACAGGTCCCTCCTTCTCCCAGGCTGGAAGCAGAGTGGTGTCCTGCACGGTCCTGATTCTTTCCAAGGCAGACGAAGTTTCAGGTACTTTTACAGATTTGGGCCATTTTAGGATTCCACTGTACAAGATCTGGGAGCCTGTCTGACATGCAACTACAACCCAGCATGGTCAAACTAGGAGTGATTTTAGTCCCTGGCAAATATGGCATCCTTCTACTAGGGCCCATCTCTGCTCCCATGGAGTTTACCCATGCTGCCACCAGATGGGCAAGCTCTGCTCTGGTGTTGATATTCCCCTGCCTGGCAGGAGGTGACAATCAGCATCTATTTCTTAGTGAGCTACAGACACCAAACATGGGCCAAGCCAAGGGTTCTCTGTCCCCACATGGGATGAATAATAGAGACAGGGCCATGTCAGAGGCCAGGGTAGGATTGCAGTGGGTCTTAATGAAACAGTCTGCAGAGCATAAAGGTCTTTTAGGAAAGGTTTCCTGCCTGTCTGGGCAGCTACAGGGCTGGGGTTGTGGGGGGCTGAGCTTGTCCTGCTGCCATTTTGCAGTGCCAAGCAGAACTGAAACACAAAGAGGAACGTGGCAGCACAAACTGCCAGCTCAGCCCTTCCAGAAAGTGGCAGCATGGCGAGGTCCAGCCCAGGCTGGAAACAGGACTTTTATTCCGTGCATTCACCACAGCTTTAGTTTTACAGGGAAACTCAGGATATCAGTCTTGATACCTGCAGCTCTGCCCAATCTCCTAAGGCAACTCATACTGCTGCAGCTTGTTCTCATGTACCCCATGGAATCATGCAGGGAATGAGCTGGGGACACATTTTTGGGGGGATTGCCCACACATGCTAAGTCTGAGGCAGGTGGGAAGTGTGGCCATACAGTTCATGGACTGTCATTGCATTTGGTGCATGACAGCTTCACTGGTCTGACTGGAAGCTCCAGTAGAGATGGAGGTTTGTTCAAACAGATCCTTGGAAATAACAAGGAAAATGTTAGCTATATTGTCCTGGGATTTCTCAGCAAAGATTTGGGAAAAATGCAGAGGGGTCTGTGCTCAGAGAAGCTCCCCCTCACCATATCCTGCCTGTTGCAAAAGGGGATATGGTGAAAGATGACACTGGGGATTTATTTCAAAATGTTGCTGTGAAAATTTATATAACCAAAAAAATGCTCCCTCTGGACTCAAAGTCACCTGCTCTGGCAGCCTTGTTTGAAGAACCCTGTAGTAAGAGATTGAATGAGTATCTGCAGTCCCAAACTGAGCATTTACAGAGAGATTAAACAGCAGAAATGTGGAAACTTTGCTCTCCCGGAGCCCTGCATCCTAGTGGCTGTCCCATTTGGAATGCTCGCTCCTCAGTGCCCACCACAAACCTGGGTCACAGAGACACTGCACAACCCTCCATCCTTTTACACCCTCACTGCAAGCCAGCTGCCTTTCGCCTTAGTCTGCTTCTATTTTTGCTTCTCAGACGGCATTGTGGAAAATGGAGAAGACCACAAAAATGTAGTTCTTTTGTACCAGGACAGCAGGTCTGAGCTGTGCAGAGAGCAGTCAGCTTGGCTCTTGCACTGGCTCAGGAGCAGAATTCCCTGTTATCCTGTTGCCCCAGAGCTGCTGTTCCTGTTACCATACACCCAGGCCAAGAGGGAGCAAAGCATGTTTTTTCTTCTCCTTCTTCCTCTCTGCCCCCAAAATTAAGAAAAATGACATGGACATTATCATTCCTAGTGTAACTGTTCCTGCAGAGCAGGAGGAGGACACAAAAGCCTGAAGCAGTCAAGGAAGATTACGATTGTTTATCCTGAGGTTTCTGCCAAGATTTCTCAGTTTCTCAGTCCAGAATGGCCCAGGGTGGGGCCCAGGGTGGGGCAGAGCCTGCTCCGAACCAGCCCTAGGATCCCAAATGCCTTCTGCCAGTGGGTCTTTCTGACTCCCTGGCACACATATTCCCAGCTAATGTCATAGTGCAGTGGTGACAATACTGATGCCATTATCCAGCCATGCACTGGTTTGTACTAGCAGTTCTCCAGAAGCTTTGATAGGCTTCCACATCTCTGGGCTAGTTCGATGCCTTCTTTTTTAAAAATAAGCACTATCAGATGAGTTAAACAAACCATTTGGTACCCACTTCTCCAGGCACGTGTCAGCACCACAACTGGCACTTCTTCTTGAAGAAATGAGGAGATTTTTGTAGGAGCTTAAAGCTGTTTTTCCAGTGCTCAGATTCCCCACTGGGCAGGATTTTTGAAACTAGTACATGAGAGGATTTTTTTTATAACTCTTTTGAAAAATCTGCCTCCTTAATTGTGCTGCCTGAAGGGAGCTAAAGACTTTTCAGTCACCCTCTCTGCCTATTTTCCCCTCCCATCTGCAATGTAAAAGCAAGTGTTTCTCCTGCCACAGGTTTCATTCCTCTCCTCTGCAAGCACCAAGTCCAACTCCTCTGTGTTAGTCCCTGAAAGCAGCTTTTGTATCTCTTGATTACAGTCATTTCTGATACACCATCCTGGGAAACTCTGTTAATAAAAGGACAGTTTAAAAGCCCTGAAGCTCTATCAACTGCCCATTTAAAAGATGATTTGTAACCTGTTAATTAACCATTGTGCTCCACTGGTCCTGGGCTGCTGACTCCCAGCTCTAATGTATTAAGGAGCCTGAAACACTGCCAAAGCATGGAGTGTTTTTTTAGGGCTAAAAATCAAGAATTGTCTCCAGCCCTATATGCAGGAGAGCCCTGAGGCAGGTTTAGGGGCAGCCAGGCAGAGATGGGTCCCAGATGTGGCACTTCCAAGCCAGTAGCAGCCCTGGAGGTTGTGAAGCTGCACCAGCAGAGCAATGGGCTCTGCAAGGAGACAGGATAATTTGGTCCCTTCAGCCCTGTGGGCTAACAGAGAGTGAAAGAGTCTTTCTACTTATGGCACCGGGGCTGTGTCAGAAAAGGAGATCATGAAAGCATCTTTTTTCCCTTGCATTTCCTCTTTGGCAGCTCCTTCCCCAGACATGCTGCAGTCTGGGACTGACAGTGTGGGGTTAGCCAGAAGCACCACGGGCAGCAAGAACGGGAGCAATTTTCTCCTTTGGGTTTTTGTTTTGTTTTGTCTGTTTGTTTTTTCTTTATTGAATTTCATCATGAATAAAAATAGAGAAAATGTGTGGTAATGAGGATACTCATCAAATACTTTAATAGGATAAATCTGACAGGCACACAGAGGAGGAAGCAAATTTAACAGTGGCCAGGCTACTGGAGGGGGAGTGATGGATGTGATTCTTTCTCCTAGGCCTTTGTGGGAACCCCGAAAGAGCAGGGAATCAGTTGGGGCACGAGGTAAAAAGGCCCAAAGGATGCACCATGCTGGGGTTAATGAGAGACTGAAAGTTAATCCTTGAATTGGGGGTCCCAGCTCAGTCCTAACACAGCTACCCAGCTGACACCATTGACACCCCACCAGGCTCTCCAGCAGCTGATCGATTTGGGGATGAAACTGAAGTTTCTTTTTTAATAACTGATTAAAGGATAGAAAACAAAAAGTGGCAAGAAAATGGTGGTTTCCATGGCAGAAGATTAGCATGAGTGTGCCAGTGGAACATGTGCTGCTCAACATGCTCATAAATGGTCTGGAAAAGGAGCTGAAGAGAGAGATGACAGTTTGCTGATGATACTAAATCATCCAGGGCAAAGAATGTAATTTGCCCGGAAAGAGCTGCAAAAGATCTCTTGACATTGAATGCCTGCATCATAAAATTACAGCTGAAATTCAATATCAGTAATACCAAATAACTCACACAGAGAAAAATGTTCCTTCTTGTATATACACACACAGAGTAATGAGTCTTGAACTATGATTAACAGTCAGAAATGAAATTTTGCTGTTACTATGACTAGTTCTCTGAAAACGTTGGCTCAATTATTTAGGGAAAAGAAAAAAAAAAAAGGCAAAGAAAATGCGAACTTGCTGGGAGAAGAATAGAGAACAAGCCAGAACATTGTTATGTCACTGAGTACATCCTAGAGAGCCCGCAGCTGGAATACCATGTGCAGTTCTGGTCTGCTTGTACTGAAAGAATATGGTAAAAATAACAAAAGCACAAACAGGGACAATGAGAGTGATCAGAAATAAAGAACAGTCCTCAGCAGACAAGTCTAAATAGGGGCAATCTCTTAAGCTGAAGGGAGATGTGAAACAGGTCCATAAAATCATTTGTGCTTTGGGAAGTGACCAGGGAATGATCTATTCACTACTTCCCCTGATGCAGGAACAGCAAATGGAGCTGTCAGGGAACAAGGCTGAACCAGTCTGGGATTCTAAGCTTCAATGATTCTATGGCTTTAGCCAGTGCAGCCTTAGGCCTGCCCTCATACACACTCTGAATCCAGATGCCTTGAGGCCAGTATGAGCAAGGCATTGCCAAAAACACATATATGGATGCTCAGCCTCAAATTTCATATTCCACAATGAAACCAGATGAGAGATGACCTTCCAGGGCAGTCCATACACTTAGAAGAGGGCACAGGATCTAAAGCCAATATCCAGGCACTCCTCATGCTGCTCTCTCCTGGTACAGCCCCAGCCTTGATGACCTCAGAGACAAGTGTTTGAACAGGCCCAGCAGAGAGCAGAAGACACTTGCCCAGCACATTACAGAAGTACATTTGACAACCTCAAGGGCAGGAACAGCACAGTCAGGTCAATCCCATTACATCCAGGAGTGTTGGTGATGCCTAGACTGAAGCAGCGATGTTGTCATGGGAACTTTTGGGGTTACCAGGGGCTCAATCAGGCAGCTCATTTGATGTTTAGGGCATTCAAAACACTGCTTGGCAGCCATTAGAAAGGAACACCTGAATTCTTGAAGCCTAGGTAAGCCCTGGGGAGGAGGAGAAGCTGAAGATGAGCATGGGTAGCAGCAGCAAATGGTCGGCACTATTCCAGAGAGGGGCTGCAGCATTCCTGGGCGTGTTTGGTAGCTACTCCAAGTGTTGTTTTCCTACACAGTCTTTGCTGACCCTGTTTGCTGCAAGCATTCTTCCTTATCTGTGAAAACTCCCAAAGAGGAAAATAGCACATGCCTCTGTGTGTGTAAAGAGAAAGGTATTTGTATAGAAGTATTTGAAATATGTTTCAAAGATTAACAAAGCTTGGCCAGCTCACTCAGCAGGTGATGGCTGGGCACAGCAGGATGTGGTTCAGATGCAGCTATTGCCCAGCTCTGTCAATGTTTAAGTCGTGCAGTGAGAC
Source organism: Illadopsis cleaveri (assembly GCA_013399915.1). Lineage (NCBI taxonomy): Eukaryota > Metazoa > Chordata > Aves > Passeriformes > Timaliidae > Illadopsis > Illadopsis cleaveri. The sequence continues at coordinate 188,833 of VXBB01003634.1, read as the reverse complement.
AGGAGGACACTGCTCCTGTCCCAGTCTGCTGAGTGGCTCCAAAGAGAAGCTGGTAAGAGAGAAGGTGAGATTCATGCCCCATATCTGGCAGTGCTTTCATCAATCCTTCCAAAGCAGCATCACAGGTTTATGAACTCAGCATGTTTAGGAGGCTTCTAGTTTTTAGCTAGGATCACAGGGGAGGCAAAATATCGTGGCTTTCTTCTTTCACAGGGATGGAAGGCAGAGATATGGAGATATGCTGCAGTATTAACATACAGTGTCTCCCAACATCCTGTGGCTGGGCCCTCCTCATGCCAGCAGAAGTGGATGCCATGGATAGATTACAGGCCAATCACTAGCACTGTACTTACCTTTTCCTTGTTATCCATGGTGATGGCAATCTGCATCCTCCTTCCCCGTCGGAAAGCCACCAAATGGTCCATCTCCTCCTCGCTCAGGTCCGGCACTCGGCCCGGGCCAGGGAAGCTCTCGGCACGTTTCTCGCTGACGATCCTCTTGCCCTGGAAGGCACAGGCTGAGTTAAGGACACCTCCATTAGCCCTCCTAGGAGAGTGGCCATCCCAAACTGCAACGGATTTTGGGCTGGCAGAACAGAAAATGAGTCTAACAGCCAGTTCCCTTGGCTTATAAAGCTGCCACCCCACTCTAAGGGATCTGTCATATTACAGAGGTGTGTTTAGCTGAGCACAACATCGGCATGGTGGGATTTCCCCTGCTCGGATAATCAGCAGCATGAACACTGAGGGATAGTTTTATTTTAAGCTTGTGTCTGTGTCTCTGAAACAAATGTGAGGTTGGCCCCTCCTCACACAACACATCCCAATAAAATGGGAGGCTACCTTGGAGCGTAAGCCTAGAAGGTGGAAGAGAAGAGGAACTGTGGGGTTCTTTCTCTCCAACCTTGTCCACATAGCAGTTACTCCCCACAATGTGTATTAGCACTTGATAATTCATCATTTCATAGTCATTGTGTGTTCATATTTATGGAATTATTTATTCAGCAGTGGAATACTTAAGAAAACTGATATATAAACTTCATGAGCAAGGGCAGTTTATCCCTCCCAGATATTATTTACAGCTGTCTGTATCAGTGTCATGACTTCACTACATAGATTTACATCTGGTTCTTATTTTGTTAATGATCTTTGTTGCTGGCTGATGTCCTGCCAGTGCCCTCAGCCATCAATTCCACAAAATGAGCACAGCTTTCGTACAAAAAGACATACTTTTTCTCATTTAAAAGTATCATCTTTCAGGTCAGTCATGTGCCTTTTTATTTTTGCCTTAAAAAGGAAGAGACTTAGTAAGTCATCTCCCTCATTATCTCTGATCTTTTTCTTTTCTCTTCATCCATATGAAGTCTGCTGAACTTCACCAGGGATGAAGGAACCTCAGCAGCTTCCCTCTCTAAAGGATGGTGCATTTTACTCTGTTTTCCATCTTGGGCTTTCACATTTACTGCAGTCTTGATTGAAAAGGTACTCAAAATCTCCAAGGAAACTTCAGTGAAACTTGGGAATTCTTTGTTGCCAAGAAATTGTTTTTAGAAATAAAAAGCACACCCAGACCTCTGATTTTTAGGGAAGACTTGCAATCACGGCCTTTGCCATGACATGTGATACCAAGAAGCCTCACATTAACCTCATTTTCCCTCAGCTCTGCCAGGATTGCAGATGTTAGCATGGAGGGAGCCTTGCTGCGCACAGCCTCTGTCAGCATGACCTTTTTTATGGCTTCTCAGTCATCGAGCTTCCTAGCACATGATAAATGTTTTAGGAGACACTGGAGTATTTCCAGCAGCAGAACCTCAGTCTCTTGTTTATTCATCTTTCACATCTGTGTGATTTTGCTGTTTCAGCAGAGATAGTTCTTGAGTCAGCCTGATGCAGGGGAGAGGAGTGGTCCCTGCTCTGCCTGTCCTGTCAGCCCCAGATGAACAGACACGGTGGGAACCTTGTTGCATATTCCCTTGGGGATTTCTAGCTCTGCTTTTGGGTTCAAATTCTAGGCTGTACTGCTGAGGGTAGAGCCTGAACTGGAGACTGGCCTGGCTCTGCCCTACCCAGAGCACTGGTATGAGGTGTTTGGCATTCTAGTTAACATAATTTTTTTTATTAAGAAAGTAAGCCCAGAGATATTTTAGAAGGTAACAGCAAGCTATTAATCCACAAGTTGTACATCAAACATTTATTCATCTTAAGTCAACAGCTACTCCCTAGAGCTCTTTAGTGTTTAGGTGTTGATGGCTCATCCTTTAGACACTTTACAAGGTCACAGACACCTCTTGCCAGGGAGGTCTGGCACTGGGAGGATATTTAAAGGTGACTTCATCACTTGCCGTCTGAGAAAGTCCCTCATGAGACCCGAGACAAAGAACCTTGTGGTCAAACACCTCGAGCACAACAGAAACCTCAAAGAGCATCACTGGATTACAGGGAGGTGACATCTTCCCTGGACCACTGGATGTTAAAAGGCACGGTGTGAAGGCTGTTGTGTTGGCAAAGTCTTTAAACCCTGCATTTATTGAGCAGATGGCAAGGAAGACTCAGAGGAAATACAGGAAACAGCTATTTAACAGAGCTGTGGTAGCTAGACACATCCAGCCTGGGAGACCACCAGATTTTCTGTGTAATACCCTTTGCTCGCCCTCCCTCCCTTTACCACTCCTTCCCTTCTTTCTTCCCTCTCTCCCTTCCCATTTTGCTTCTGGCTAAGCTGCCTCACCTGAAGGCACATTCTGCTCAATGTGTCTGCTGACATGTGTCTTCTTTCCTTGTTTTCTATTTAACAGTCTGGGTGATCTCCCAGCCTGCTTGTCCCACATTGGGAAATCCTGGTCCTTGGTGCCCCAGCTCCCAGAGTGACAGATGTCATATGAGGAGAGCACCCATGCAGAGCCAACAGGGACAGAGAGCAGGGTCACAGCCACAGTGCCTGGCAGAGGCAACTCCTCCCCCCGCATAGGGTTTGTCCTGGGTCATTCCCTGCCTGATCGAGATCTGGGACTCTGGCACCAGCTCTTTAGCTTAGTCAGAACTACACCACTCCCCTTACAGAGACACTGTAAGGTGAGACGTGCCCATCTCATGTTTGAGGCATACCTTAGATTGTAGAGGCAGTGTCAAAAATATTCGTCAGAGGTGTGCCAGGAAAAAGAACAAGGGAACAAAGGAAACCCCTGGACTTCTTTCCAGTTTGTGCAACTTTTAAGCTGGCTTGACTGATTTAGGTTATTGAGGATTGGATGTGAGTGGTTTTCTGCACAGCTGAAGAGCTCTGGTGCTGGGACCTTGCAGTGGTCACGGGAAGGATGGTGGTGCCTCATTCAGTCACACCAGTGTGTGCGAGCAAGCCCCTCTTTCCAGGCACAGCAACAGTTTAACACCAGATTGGCCCAGGAGGGCAATAAGGTGACTGATCCCTCAGAAAAGAACTGGCAAAACATGGCTGGGTGGAGGGTGTTGCTGAGGGGATTAGCAAGGCCTGAGGGCTGATTCCTGGGAATCAGATATAGAGAGGGAAGCATGTGGTAGCTGAGGTTGTGCTGAAGAACTGTGAAATGAGAGGGAACAAACAGTAAGGGAACTATTCCCTTTGGATGTGGCACACTGGACAGAAAGCTCAAGTGAGAGGCAGAACAGAAGCCTCTTTGTAAGTCAAGAGGCTGCAGTATAAGAGCAATCCTCCTCCCTACTCACCTTTGCTTTGTTGTCCATGGTAACTGCCAGCTGCATCCTCTTCCCCATCCTGAATGTGAACATATGATCTGCTTCCTCCTCCTCCTCCTCTTCTTCACTGCCAATGCCAAATCCAGGGCTTGTAGGACAGGGGCTTCCCCATTTCTCACTCACCACCCTTTTGTCCTGGAAAACAAACCACTTCCATTAGCAAATCCAGGCCCTTGACTCCGGGATGTGATTCCCACCCCCAAACACACCTGCACACAAGCGGGGAGGCGGCTACAGAACAGACAGCCCTTGCCCCCAGGAAGTTCTTTGTGTCTGGCACACTGCCGTGATATTCCTGGGGAACAAGGGGCTTGTTGTCTGCTCAGCAGCAAAACTCACAAAGACAGCAAGGCTGAAAAATCCTTTGCACTTACAAATCTGACATTTCAGACTAAAATGCCAGAGTTATGGGAAAGAAATGTCATCCTCATCTCTTTCTGCAGCACACTGAGTTAGTTTGGGAAAGCCTAAGTCCTGCTGGAGGTGGCCTTGGAAGCCAAGTGGATGGCTGAGGGTGGTGCTCACCATTGAGAGAGTTGGGCTATCTTGTCCACAGTGTTCAGTCTGGGTAATTGCATCTTTCAGGTCCTGTATGAGAGAAAAATGTGTGCAGCAGCGCACCTCGAGAGAGGCGAGGGCCGTGGCCAGGGTGGGAAGGCAGCAATGCACTGGCCTGGATCCAACAACCCGCAGTGCTGAAAGCAGAGTGGGCTGGCTCAGCAGGCTCTGCATGAGCTCTGGCAGATAAGTTCACCAAGGGGTTAAGGCAGGACTGGCTTCCCAAGCCCCATGCTGCCAGGATGGGTGGACAGAGCTTATCAGATTTGGTCCAGTTAGGAAGGAAACCTGGGACTCACAGTCTCTGGCCCAGGGCCACTTGCTTTGCTCACTCCCAAAGCCTAAGGAGACCGTAAGTTTTCCCAGCCTATGGCATTCTCAGAGGCATTCCTGACGCCTCCAGTGACACATACACACACAGCTGATACCCTCTGCCTACATATTTGCAGTGATGCTGACACCCGGGACCTGTCCAGGGCCGACTGTGCCTGTTCACACACCCAGTCATCTACCAGTTATCTCTGTTCATGAGTAGAGGTGGCTAGGCATGGCTGGAAACGTATGTGCAGCACCTAAAATCAGTCTGATCACACACCTCTGCAGAATTCACCCACACTTTCCAGGGCTTAGGAGCTATTTCCTGTGCCTCAAAGAACTTTGTTGTGATGGTCTCTCTCAGAAATGTCACTTTGCAGCAGCAGGACTGGAGTGAGAGCTGGCCAATGGTGAAGAAGAGGCACCACTTACGTTGTGAGCTTTGGTGATGGTAATAGTGAGTCCATCCTGCTTGGGCCTCCTGGAGGTAACAGCCATTCCCTCCTGTTCCGCTCGCTTTTTGTCCTCTTCTATTTCCTGAAACACAGATATCTCCCCTTATCACAAGCTTGTACCTGGATGTTGTTAATTTTCCTGTTTAGTACTGCTAAATGGACCCACCTCCACCCTTAAGAAGGAGTGGACCAACTTGTGTCCCGGTTATGGGATGCAGACAGAGGAAGGCAGCAGTGGGCAAGGACAAGCTGCAGCAGTGAGGCAACTGTCAGTGTGTGTTCTCCAAAGCACCTAGAGAATTGTAGTTAAAGGCTAAGCTAAAGGCAGAGCTCTGCCCACCTGCTCCAAGTGTTTCCAATATAAACATGGTACCTATACAACATAGCCATTCTGACTGTGCTGACAATCTTCTTTATACTGTGAGTTGAGGACCCCAAATCAGAGCTGGGTAAGGTCAGGACCTGCAGACTCACCTGGTACCTTCGTATCAGTGCTTCGTTCTTTTTCCGCAAAGCCAAGATTTTCTTATCAAGTTCAACATCTTTCTGCTCTTTCTTCCTTAACACAGCATCATCCACAGCAGCATCCTGAAAACAGAAGGAGCAAAGCTCTTCTCAGTCATCATACCAACAGGATGAAATCTGCTCCTTCTGTCTCAACAGGGTTGGAAGTGAGTCTTTCCCCACAACTTCTCCCTGACTTTTTCCTGACAGAATTGACCTTTTCTTTTCTTACAATTTTTGTTCAGCAATGAGGTAGTTTGAGCAAAGCACTGCAGCCCCACTTCGATGGCTGTCAGTGGGCTCCAGAGTTAACACTCTGCTTATCTGCATGCAGTACATGGCCCTCACTTTTGTGGGTTCTCAGACATGGAGAAGGTGTGCTGGGTGTCACATATCAGTGAGGGAAAGGCAGCAGAACCTGCTCATGGCACAGACCGCAGCTCCTGTGCCAAGCCATCTCTACTGGTGTCCCTAGTGAGGGGTGTCTGATCTAACAGCACCTGCCAAGGGCTGCTCTGCAAGGACACAGGGACACAGGCACACATCTGTGTCCAGGTGGGACAACAGGAACATTTAAACCACCTCCACACATTCTTCTGCTGGACAATGGGATTTTGTCAAGATCTGCAGGAAAACAAATGGCTTTTCCTTTGTCATCCATCATCGGGTATGTGACAGGTGAGCAGATTGCCTTTGTGGGTGGATACAGTTCCATGGGCATTTTGCAAGGCTGATTAAAGCCAAATTCGGTGTTTACCTGAACAGAAGCTGTTCTGGGAGCACTAAATTGGCAGGTTCGCTGTTTACCGAGCTCTGGGGTGTTGGCTGCTGAGGGTGGGATCAAAGTGGTGCATGCCCTCAAACACACCCCTTTCATCTTCAGATTCTTTTGAAGGAGAACTGGCAGAGCTGCCGGCTTGAGAAAAAATTAAAAATTCCTGCAGAGGTTGTATTTGTGCTCTTCTCTTTTCAAAGCAAAGAATGGAAAAGGCCTGTCAGGCTGTTCTCCCTCTGCCCATTTGTCAGCATTTTGTCTACGCTGCAAGACGGCTGGTGCTGGGGGGAGGGGGTCGTTCCATTTCCAGCTGGAAACAAGTCACTAGAAGGAAAGTTTGCTGGTGTTCAGCACTTCTCCTCCCCTTTAACGAAGCCATTAAGGTGTTTCTCTTTGCACAACCTGTTTCAGCAAATGCTGGGAGCTGTGGACGAGAGGCAGTCACTTGCCTGCACGCCCGGGCCCCACGGCCGAGGCGCTGGGCAGCGTGTGGCGCCCACGCTCAGCTCCCAGGGGCTCACCCATTGTACACTTCAGCCCAGTCAGCGTTTGCTCGTCAGCTGCTGCCCTGAGCCAGCCGATAACAGGGGGCCGTGCCCTCTCCTCCATTTCTGGAATGAATCCGCTACCCCAGCCCGTGCTGGGGCTGATGCTCAGGATGGAAAGTGGCTCCACCATGCCCTCCCCAGAGTAAAGCTCTTCCGGGGAGCCAAGGTGCCCGTATGTCACCGCGACAGAGAGTTATAAATGGCTTTGGCAGAACAAACGTGCTATGGCTTTGAATCGGCAATCAGCTGAACCCAAAGCCTCCCCAAGAACAGGGCATAGCCACGGAACGAGAGGCCTCATTCTATTGCAAATTAAAATGTCACAAAAGGAGAAAATGGAAAGCTATCGGCTTCAGGCTTCAGTTGATGACGACATTGCGTTGTGTCACAGCCCCTCTCCTAAGTGGCACACACACTGGCTACGCAGCTCGTTGGGGGCTCAAGGGACACCTCGCTCCAGACTGTCTCTGCGTGCACTGTTTTCCCACGCACTTCTACGATCGCCTGCTTCTACAGCGAGACCTCGGAGACAGCAGGGTTGGGAAAGTGTGAAAGGCAGGAGGTGGGGGGAGGGAAAGGGACAGGAGCGGCCCGTACTAACGCTCTTCGTAAGCAAACGTATCCGCTCTTTTTAAGAAATATCCTCTTCCTTGACAGCTGCAGCTGAAGCCCTCACCAGCATAGGCACCATCCAGCACTGCCTGCGTTTCTGTTCGTTATCTGCCTTCCGGGAGGCACCTTGTCCTGAGCCAGCCACCACAACCTGCCCCGCAGAGGGATGTAAACCCCGGCACCCAAAATGCGCCCCCCCCCCACTCAGCACCCCTCCCCGCGGTGCGGTACGCCTTGTTTGCTGCCTGCTGGCAGCCAGGCGAGGCAAGAAAACAAAGCGACAGCCACCGAAAGGCCAATCTGAAGGAAGGGAGTGCAAGTCCTTGCGTGGCCTTTTGGGGTGAGGGACCCCAACGCCCCCGCCCCTCCCAGGGCCCACACAGGCAGCACTCACAGCTCGGTGCATGTTGGACATCGGCGGTGGAGCCCGGCGGATTCCAGAGCAGAGCTAAAAGAGGAGAGCCATCAGACGGCCTTTCTCAGCACTGGTTGCACAGCATACAAGATCATGTTTTGATTACAAAAGCCTCGTCTGGGCTCCCAGCCAAGAGCACTGGCTGCCTAATATACCAAGCACAGACAGGGTTTGGAGTGCCTATGTCCTCCTCTCCAATCTCACTCTCTTTTTAAAAGAAACACTCCCCCTTTTCCCCCCTCCTGACTCCTTTTAACTTCCTGATGCCACAAACCCTCGTTCAAAGTGGGAAAAGCCGGGTGAACAATGACAGATGGATCAGGCAAACAGCTTGGCTTTGCTGCGTGGCCATTCACGGGGTCGTGTTGTTTGTTATGCATGGCTGGCTCCACGCCTGGCGGGGCCGGGAAATATCTGGGGTCCTGAATGTCTTGTGAGTGTGTGTGCATGAGCCTGCATGGGAAAACATGGGTCAGATTTGCCTTTTTCTGTTCAGTTTCAGTATTCTCTGGGAATGATTTCCCCACTGTTAAAGTGGGACTTTCTTTCGGGAAGGAACAGAAGAGTGCTGTGGGGTGGGCATCACTGGCAGGCAGCAGGACTAGGAGGAAGCACATAGTCAAAGCAGAGGGACTCCTGTAAGTCCCTGTCTGAAAGCTGCCAAAACAACACTCAGGAGAGTCACAAGTAGCAGTGGGGCTTTGAGGGGAACAGCATTCAGCTGCTGCAACTTGGGTCAGCACATGAGCCCTTACCTCACCGTAGAATATCCTGAGTTGGAAGAGACCCATAGGATCATCCAGTCCAACTCCTGGCCCTACCCAGACACCACAACAATCCCACCCTGTGCCTGAGAGCGTTGTTCATACCCTCCTTTAGCTCTGGCAGCTTTGGGGCCATGACCATTCCCTGGGGAGCCTGCTCAGTGCCTGACCACCCTCTAGGGGAAGGAGCCTTTTCCTGATATCCAGCTTAACCAGCCCATGACACAGCTCCAGCTGTTCCCTCAGCTCCTGTTCCTGGTCACAGAGATCAGAGATTGGAGCTGTCCCTGTGCTGCCCCTTGTGAGGAAGCTGTAGACCCCGATGAGTCTTCTCCAGGCTGAACAAACCTCAGCCATGTGTCCTGGCCATGTGCTACATTCTCTCTCAGCACAGACTGGCTGCCCTCTCCCTCTATCCCAAGAGGCACAGATCAAGTGTGAGGCAAACAGGAGATGGAAGCACACCAGGGAATGTTTTGTTGCCCAAGGACTGATGCACTGCCCAACCTTAACGTGGGCCTTGCTACATTCATATGTTAAAAAAACCAAGCTGGTCCACTGCTTCCCACTGTCTACTCTAAGACCTTTGAGCAGGTGAATGCCTCACAAAATCCAAGACGTCTGACCTGAAACCTGGAGTGGTTTAAGGGAAACCTGCCAAAGACTTTGCAGAACTCAGAATCTGGTCCCTTCTCTGGGCATGACTTGGGCTGTGGGACATCACGGCTAAGACACTAAGGAGCTGGAAGCACAGCTTAGTAAAAGCTCTTGGAGGGACAGACTGACCTATATTAATTAGTAGCTAGTCAATGATGAAAGGAAATTGAAACTATTTCCAAGGCAGTGCTTCTGGATTCAGGCTTGATGAAGCAAATGAAGACTCAGCTGTGGGCAGAAAATTGGGAAAAAGACACAAGAGCTTTGCTAGAGCCCAAGTGCTTGTCAAGGGGTTTGTGGTGGACACAGCTGTGCAGGAGATGCAGAGTCATGTGGAGCTTTACCTAGACCTGGGAACACATGGGAACTCTGGGATGGTGCTGCCTTGGTTTTCCAAGCTGGCACACTCTCTTGTGAGGCTGGAGTGATATCTCATTTTTGGCTGGTGGCCACACGGACAAGGTCACCCAGAGACTGGGTTGTGTCAGGAAGTCAGCGTTCATGGAAACACTGTCCAGCACTGGTGCATTGTCCTGTTTGTGTGGTGGTCACGTCTCTGGCCCCAAGGAGACTGCACACTATGTTGATGCCAAGGTTAAAACAGAAACCATTACCCCAAACTTCAAGGCCAGGTTCTGTGCAGGGTGAACACCACATGCAACTGGTGCTGCCCATGTCATGCTCAAACCATCGAGGCTGTGCTCACAAGGAGTTTCTCCAGACTTCTCCAGACCTCACAGCCATGGCATCCTATGTCCCTGCCATTCCTGGCCAAGCTCTTCCAGCAATGAGCAGTGCCATGAACAGGGGTGAAGATCCTTAAAATACCTTTGCCTTTGCTGATGTTGCTGGAGAGCTGCATTTCCCTCCAGGGCAGTGTCGGCTGCTCCTGACCTCAATACAAAGAGCCGACATGTTTCAGCTGCCCTTTACCATGTCTGAGTGGCACAAATGACAAGCACCTACTTCTGCATCCTCATCTGAGATCACTGGGAACCTTCAATGAACACTGCAGACACAGAAACCCAGGGGCAAAAGGGCCCAGCCAAGGGAGCAGCATCTGCAGCTGCAGCAGTGGGGCAAAACAGGCTGGTTTGGGGACTTGCTTGTGCCCTTGGGATGGTCTGAGGAGAAAACAGAACCCTATAAATGTGCCAAGATTTATGGGGTTATGAATAGTACATTTAATTTAATTTAATTACTGTGGCCAGGAAGGGCTGCAGTAACACCACAGCTGTCCCCAGTAAAAAACTGTCAAAATCCCTGATTTTCTATAAAGTGCAATGTCAATCCCAAAACTGGCACTGCCTTCCCATGAGGTCTGTGCCTACATCAAGCTATGGGCAATCCTTCTGGACCATCATCCAGGCACCAGGGATTCCAATACCCAGAGATTTCCTTTTGGGAGGGAGAGGAGCCAGAGAAGGTTCCTAGTCTCCTGATCTGGTGAGCAGGATGTGCTGGATGCATGACATTTTGGGAGTCCTGCAGGACTTCAGGACACACTCAATCGTGTTCACACCAACACCCCCACCTTGGTGGCTGCAGGACACCAATCCTGCTCTCTCCAGCCATTGGTGGCAGTGATTCCCACACGCAGCAGCTTGACAGAGTACTTCAGACAGCGAGGGTATCCTGCATCCATGTGCAACATGAAGGACGACTGGAGAAACCAGCCTCAATACTCAGCAATCTGTACACCACACCTAGAGTTCATCTCTTCATTCTTTAAAATCCCAGGAGACCTTTCATAGGTGGGATAGTCTAATTCTGGGCTCTCTTGTGCTCTGGCTGGTGCCATCTCTGAAACTGCTCAGCACAGTGGGCACATGGAGTGTACGTGGGTTGGCTCTTGTTTCTGCTTCATGGATCTGTCAGCTCTTGCTAACCTCGGGCTGCCCCTGCAGGAGCAGTCCCTGGGGTGGACAGCAGCTTCCTTCAGGAAAGCCTGGAAGCTGGAGGAATCAGGAGAATATAAAGGGAGTTTTGCTGCATTGCCCTGCTGTGGCTGTGCTGCACAGGGGCTCCGCTGACTGTCCTTAAGCACAGCCTCCAGCTGCCTACTTGGAGTCCTCACTCTCCACTTGGGGCAAAGTTTGCTGGAGATTTTTCTGGGGCCAAGGAAGGAAAGCAGGGCAATGACCTCTCCATTTTGTGCTTGTGACAGTGAAATAGTCCCTGTCTCTAATTGTGTCCACCAAGGCCTGTCAGTTTTGGCACAAAGAACCATCCCTGTCAGGAGTCTGCCGTCTCCCTGCTCCAGGACAGCACTCAGCAGCTGGAACAAAGTTTTGTCCCATATTTTGTTGATAATATTCTGTCTCTCTGCCTTACACAAAGACTGAAGGAAAGAATCTGATTCTTCAAAAAATGCCAACCTGCCTGCCTCAAGAAGCATTCCTGCACCCCTTCATTATCCCTTCCACCAGCAGGAACTGTTTTGTCTTGGAAGCCTCCCTCCTTTTCCGTTTGCACTCTATGAAACTCCTCCAGAGCCACTCAGTCCCATGCTGCCACTTTTCCCAAGTGCACTTCACCCAGCCTTATCCTGGCTCCTCTCCATTTTTTGCATGACCGCTATCGAGTCAACAGATGGCACTCGGGAACTGCTGGGAGGATCTGGGAGGCAGCTGCCAAAAGCCCACTGAAGGAGCTGAAGTCTGGCTGCTGTGGGAGGCTGTTTTTATATTATGTGTCAGGACTGCAGATAAGGCACAGGGCCGAGTCTCCAGGCACGGCTGGGTGCAGCGATCTGCTGCCCGAGGCTCCTGAGCTGAACCAGCAATCCTTCTCCAGGCCTTGGATAGAAGGAGGGACGGGAACACAGTGTATCAAAGAAGAGTTCCTGGAGGCATACTTCCTACCGAACACAGAGCAAACTTCCCCACAATAAGGCAACGCCTCTTGCCTCCCTTGCCTCTCCCAGCTCTGCTCCTTCAAGCGGCTGCACTGCACGATAAAAAAGGGGTTGAGGTGTTTCCTCCAGCCAGGAGAAAGGTCAGCATATTCCCTATACTGGGAGGAGGGACCAGGCAGGAACCTTAAATGGGCTTTAGCTGGAGAGACTCATGGGGATCAAAGTGCTGCTGAGACATTTGTTTTTAAATGGATCAATATACAATTAAAATTAAAACTACCAAAGACAGTTAAAGGATGTAATGGCAGTTTAGTCCTGCTTAAAAGCAGTAAGGATCATAGGTGCCTGTTGGTACTTCCCACAGGGATACCAATCATGGCACAGCCCAGAAACATCTCAGGCTGTGAAGAGCAGCCCTCTTCCCATTTGGAACAAGACATCCCCTCTTTTTCCCTTCCCTGTGCATCATCCCAACCTACAGGGTCCTGCCTCAAGTCCTGTGGGTGAATTCTGTGCATACCCTGTTTAATGGCACCTTGAAAAATCCATGATCTTGTCAGCTCTCCCAATATTTTCTGCTTCTGAAAACACTTGTCATTCCAGTGTAAGACTTCTGAAGTGGCCATAGGCTGAGCAAATGACAAGCAAATCTGTGCACTTTGTTTTTCCCGCTTGCATACACACTCAGCAGGGACAAATACAGGTTTGCTGACCTTGTTCACTACCCAGCCTTCAGATGTAGGACACAGGACCCAGCCTTGGTAGGGTGTGAGGCGGTGGAAAGTGGCCGGGACAGCCAGTCAGGCAGGTTTTTTCATCTTTTATGGAAATGTAGTCCTTGGGGAAAGCATGGAATGCTGCAGACAGCAACTTGTTTGTCCTGTCATCAGCAGGGACCCAGGAAGGTTCCCCATGGCTTCAGCCCAGATCTAGGAGGACTTGTACAGCCCAGTGGCCTGGGCTCACAAGCTGCAAATGAGCAGCCAGGAACTGGCTTGCTCTTGACATGGTCACATGCCCTTTGCGAACTCCAAAAAGTCAAAATTATTCCATGTGTGGCTGCTTTGGAGCTACATGAATGGTAGTGACCCACTTTGAGTCTGATGCAAGAAGAAAAAAGTGGCAAATTCGGTGCCTCTCATCCCAGCCAAACTCCACTAAAGCCTAACAAACCATCTCATTTCCCTTTGCCAGGAGAACTCAAAAGCAAGCTCCAGACACCAACCTTGGCTCCAGGGTCTGAACTGGACTGAAGACTCTCCATGGGCTCCAGCGGCGCCACTTCATGCAGATGCTGCATGGATTCCGACTGGGCTCAGCAGGAAGACTGGCTTTTCTTGTGTGGAGGGTCAAGGTGTGCAGCTGATTAGGAGGACAAACACAGGAAGGACCAGCCTGCACGAGGCTCAGAGGCACCTGGGAAGGGAGGAGATGAAAAGGGGAGTCAAGGTGGCAATTAAATATTAAAGGACTAGTTCAACAATAATTAGTACTTGGGTGAAGGGAAGGGGTGGAGGCGCATGAATACGCATGAAACCTTTACTTGAAAGCTTTCAAGTGCACAATATGGCAAAAATTACATGTGATAGAGTAATTCTACAATTTTTATAAAGTTAGTCAATTAGTATAATTATCATATACTGTCCAATTAAAAGGTTAGTTGGTTAGGTAATAATTCCTGGAGTGCCCACTGGAAGAAGTCCAGAGCTTTCTTTTGCCCCTCTTTTATTATGTCTGGTCCAGATCCTGGTTGGAAAACAGAATGTCCTTGTAGTTGGTTCTCTTCTTGGAGTAAGACTACACAATATTTAGGTTTATAATGTTATATTATTGTTCCTAAATGTAGGGAAGATAGAAAAAATACTAGAAGCTACAGTCATGCTTTAGCAATCTATGAAGCTACCAATATATGAAAAATATAAAAAAGATAAAAATTTTAGGCATCACGTGAAGCACTTGCAGACTTGCTGGGCTGTGCCTGGCTGTTGAGTGCTTCACTCAAGTGGCCGAAAACTTCTGAAAGTGAAAATAATTCCTGCTTCAACAGGATGGAAATCATAATTCAAGAGAGTAATACCTTTCTCTGGGGATCCAGTTGTGGTCTCTGAGTGAGCTCCACTCATGTATCTGCTCTTGAGCCAAAAGAACTGGTTTTCATCCCCCCAAGGCTCTGATCCTCCTGAAATGAGCCATTTTGGCCAACTTCCTCTCCAAAATGTCAACTGGGCCATCTCTGGATGACACTGCCTTGCTGGCACTGGTGCCACTGGGACCTTGTTTAGGCTGTGAAGGTACTTTAACAGGCACAGTTGGTCAAGGTGTTTCGCATATCCCAGAGCCTTCTCTGGCCTTCCCCAGGCTGAGAATTTATGTCCCAAATCCTCATAGGAAGAATATTTATGTGCAAGGGATGAATTAGTCTGGGATATCTCAGGATGCTCGGAGGGAACTGGCTCACTGTCAGTCACACTTGGAAATGGTGTGAACATATGGGCGGCCTCAGAGTGAATGTGGCTGCGCTCCCAGCACACAGCACCGGGGAAAATGGGACAATATTGCTACACTGAGACTTCCCCTGCCAAGACAAAGCTGAATTGGGTCTCATGGGCCTCCTGCCCCTTCAAACACACTGCAAATTCACCACATCTCTTATTTGCCTCAGTTTGCAATGTACCAGTGCCCAGAAACATAACTGCCATATGCCTGCAACCTTCTCAGCCCTGGTATTGGGTCAACAACTATTCAGAGATTTCCAGCACTGCAGGAGCCTCGCAGACACCTGAGAAAGAGAGAAGGGCCCTGTATGGATCTCTCCTTTCTGTGCAGCATGTGGGCCATGCTCCAGCATACACCCTGGGCAGAAATAATGACTGACGATCAAAAATGGCCTGTGAGCCTGGTTCCTGAGCCCCTTTCAACCTCATGCCTTAAAGTGGTGCATACTGCTGAGGATGCTTTTTATCGACACAGACAACTGCACAAAGTTTGGAAGGTCATGGCTCCTCCAAGCCCATCCCAGTACAGAGTGGTCACAAATGGCACTGAACAAACAGGTGGTAAATCTTATTATTTTAGGTAGTTATACTCGTAAAACCTCAACATTTTGTTGAGTTGACCTACCAACCAGAAAAAGGCCTTCATGGACCAGTAGCAAGGAGGAAAAAGGTGGGCTCTGTGAAATGCAAACATCTGCAGAGACACACATCCTTCTGTGCACAAGGAAATTGCTTGTGCCATGCTGCTGAAACAGCAACAAATCAAACTGGCTGTGTAGAGGAGACCTAGCATCCATCTGGGCCTTTCTCTTCAGGCACCCAGCACCAATGGCTTTGGTGTAAAATGTAAATGTTCAGACAAACAGCTCTGACTCAGGTCCTGGCACTGAAACCATGACTAAAGCATTTGATATCTCTAAATTAACCCCCCCTGAAGTTTCAGAAGGTGGGCGGCTACATTCACCTGTCAAATAAGCTCTGCACAGTGAAGTGACTGGGGCTTGGTTGGCTAATGCAGCACTGCCCCCACCAGAGAGCTGTTCTCTGGCTAAGGAAGCAATTTCAGTGGCTGACAGACAATGGGAGGTTTATGCAGCAGGAGCAGCCAGGACTGCTGCTGTACCCATGGAAATCTTCCAGCACAGGAGGTGTCTGGCACACTGTCACTGGCTTCGAGCAGCAGAAATACCCTGGCTATTTCATTGCTCCAGTGAGCAGTGACAAACCAGGTTCATAACTTGGCTGCAGATCCACAAGCCATTGCACATTGCCTGGAAACCAGCAGTCTGCTGCAATCTGAGGCAGCTGCGCAATGATCCCCAGCCTTGCTTTGGCCACGATGACTTCAAGGGCTTGTCCATGAAACTCATGACATGAGTGTTTTTGCACTGTGCAAAACACCACAGTGGTGTCACCACTGCAAGCTCTCAGCTTTGAGCATGGTTTCTGTGAAATTCAGGGTAGCACTGCCTGCAGAAAGAGAGGCAGGGATGCATCTCAATCCAAAGAGACCGGGTGGCCCCCATCCTGCTGACTCAGCCATCGTGGTTTGCCAGGCACTGTGAAAGAAAGAGTTCCTCTCGATGAAGGATGTTCTCATCTTGATGGAATTGTCTTGTGAGAAGCATTTATGTTCCTAAAACAGTTTAGGAATCCAAATTATTTGTTCTTCCTGCTCATCCTTAGGTTGTTTCTGTAAGGAGAGGAAATCCTGGGATCAGCACATCCCTCCCCTAGAATGACACTGAGATCTGCCCCACCAATCTCAAACTGGCCAAGCACAAGGAGGTCACAGAGTGGCAATATTCCAAATGACACAATGCACTAAAAGAGCATCAGCTTCTGGCTGATGGGAGAGGCAGCTCCTCCTCTGCTGCACTCCAGGGGCAAGAGCCAAGCAGGTTTTCAAGGACTCCTGGATTCTGGATTTGGCCACCACAGCCGGTCCCTCCCAGCCCTGGCTGTGCAGCAGCAGCCCCAGGAGGGACGCGGGCAGCGCTTTGCAGCCAGCTGGGAGCACAAGCCCTGCTGTAGCCCCTGGCTAAGGGCAATGAAAAATAATTAATCCATATGTTGAATACCTTGCAGCAGTACCAAGGAAACCTGCCAAGCTGTGGGAGTGAGGAAGCATGCTCACCCCCACTTACCAGACAAGGAGTTCACACCTCGGGCTGAGCCAAACTAAAGCTGTAAGATGTGCCTGTCTGTCAGAAGCAGTGGGATGTTTGTAATCCAGCTGATTCCCACCATCCTTGCAGCTCCCATGGCTCTATTATTATCATTACTGTTGCAAGAATGATTATTTAGCATTGGGAAGAATGAAAAGGAAATATCACCCATGTCCTTGTCACCACATTAATGCCAGCCAATCTTTTCAGCAGATACCAGGTTTCAGTCTTTCCTGCTGGGCCACACAATACAAGCTGCTCTG
>VXBB01003634.1:155081-170775 GCA_013399915.1 Illadopsis cleaveri | reverse complement strand
CGAGCGTTCAGCACCGCGGGCACGGACAGCGCCCGCCGCCGCCGGCCATGGAAGCCGCGCCCTCCCCGCCGCCCCGGGATCCGCGGCCCGAGGGGACCCACCGCGGTCGCGACNCTGCTGTAGCCCCTGGCTAAGGGCAATGAAAAATAATTAATCCATATGTTGAATACCTTGCAGCAGTACCAAGGAAACCTGCCAAGCTGTGGGAGTGAGGAAGCATGCTCACCCCCACTTACCAGACAAGGAGTTCACACCTCGGGCTGAGCCAAACTAAAGCTGTAAGATGTGCCTGTCTGTCAGAAGCAGTGGGATGTTTGTAATCCAGCTGATTCCCACCATCCTTGCAGCTCCCATGGCTCTATTATTATCATTACTGTTGCAAGAATGATTATTTAGCATTGGGAAGAATGAAAAGGAAATATCACCCATGTCCTTGTCACCACATTAATGCCAGCCAATCTTTTCAGCAGATACCAGGTTTCAGTCTTTCCTGCTGGGCCACACAATACAAGCTGCTCTGGAGCTGCTCCTCACAGTGGATCTGATCCTATCAGGCAAGTGACATTTCTGTGGCTAAGGCTCAGAACAGCAGGCTGGTCCCCTGTGGCCCAGCCCAGCAGAGAGCACCACACTGGGCCAGTGTGATGCCCACAGCCTGTCCTTGAAACTCCCTCCTGCTGGGTTTGGAGACATGTCAGCCTTCGGTGGGAGAGAGTCACCCACTCTGGCATTAGGAAAAGCTTTTTGTTCTTTAAACTGCCTCAGGCATTTAAGTCATTAAGGCAGGAAGGGCTTACTCTAAGCAGCTAGAGGATTAGTGGGAGTTATAAGATACTCTCCACTCTAATACTTTCCCTTTTTGCTTCAGCTGTTCTGTATGTGTAGAGCAAAAAGGATGCCACCCTCATGAGAAAGAAGGTCACTGCCACTCTGAGGTCCACAGACATGGCCACGAGGAAGAAGAAGGTCACAGCCATCACCACAGCCACACAAAGGATGATGACAAGGCAGAGAAGGTCGCTGCCACTCCCATGGCTGTATACACAGCCATGAGAAAGCCCCAAGCCCTTCCTACACGAGTCATTGGCATGGTCATTGGCATGAGAGCAGCTACAGAGGGAGCAGCCACCTTCCACCTGCTCTGTGGGAAGTTATCCCCATGCACAAGGAGACACATGTGGCTACCACCCAGCTCAGAGCAATATCATGGTATGGATAGACAAGAACCGAAGGATCCTGCAAGGAGGTGGACATGCCTGACCTCCCTGTGTTCTCCATGCTTTCAACTCAGTTGTTTCAAACCTACCATCTGTTTCAAAAAATTATTTACTTATTTAGTGCTTCTAAAAGCCAACAATTCAAAACACTGCGCTGCACCTGCCACACAAGGCAGGAGCGCTTCTGGGAGCATTCCCAGCCCGGGCCAAGCAGAAGCACAACTGCGGGGATGAGGGACTTGTCACCCAAAGGGTGTCCGGTGCCCCGAGCTCCTGTTCCGCACCCATACGCTCAGCCCCAACCCCGACAGCCAGGCTGGCCCCGGGGCTCACAGTTCCCCCCGCAGTTTTCCTGGTGCCGGCGGCTGCGCCCCCGTGCCCGCCCCGCGTCGAGCCCGCCTCCGCNCCCCGGCGGGTGGGAACTGCCGCCCTGCCGCCACTCCCGGCTCTGTGTGTGGAAGTGGTCGGTGTCACCAGGTTTTCCTGGCACCAGGGCCCCCCAGTCCCGCCGAGGTGTGTCCCGTCCTCCCACCGGGGTGCAGACAGAGTCCGTCGCTGCCTGCCCAGCTGCCCACCCACGATTCGGGCTCTGGTGATGTGCGCTGCCCAACCGGGGCCCTGGTTGCTCCTGCTCTGGGGTCAGGAACACCATGCAGAGCCAGTCCTACCGGGGGGCCCTCCTGGTTTGGCCTCCTGGGCAGGTTTCAATCCTGCAACATGGTGTGCTCTCCCTTCTGCAGCAACGGCAGAGCTATTGTTGGGAAGCTCAGCGTGTTTCAGACAGAGCCTTATTGCACTCAGCTGTGGTCAAACATGGGTTTCAGTCCAAAGATCTCCTCCGTAAACCCCCACATTCCTTATTCCCCTGTGCCATATGCTCCCTTACCTGGTGCCTTAAGCCAGGTTAGCAGCCACAATCATCAACATTTTCTGGAAATATCAACAAGCCCATGATCACAGGCAAGGAGCCATCCCATATTCACAAACACATTGGCATTTGTTAGACCAGGGTAACAGACCTAAGCTCTTCAGATTCTTCTTGACCAGAGCACACCCCGAGGTCAGCAGCACACAAATCCTTTCTGAAAGCCAAGGGTTCAACTTCTGTCTGGTACAGGATATTCACGCTGAGAGAGCCCCACCCGCCCGGGGGCACTGACAGGGCACTCACAGCTCTGATTCCTTGGCCAGAGGCTGCCGTGCCTGTGGGTCTCTCTGAAGCAGTCCTCAGCTTCTCTCACACAGCCCCGCACTGGCTTGGACCTCGCGCATTCAGTGGGGGCCAAGCTGTCGCTGGAGCCATTTTCTTTGCTTGTCTGAGTACTCCTTGGCTGTTCAGACAGGTCTTGAAATGAACATCTCAGCCTGTGAGAGGTAAGTTACAGAGAGTTAAGATACCTGATACAGGTGTATTTTGAACTTCATCCATGCTGCTCACTCAGTCTTAGCTCTGTGATCCCCACCCTCTGCCCTAGCCAAGGCTCTTCATCATGAATGCTCACCTCATCAGCAGAAAAACACAGATGTCAGAAAACACCACCTTCCTCTTGGCCTCTTTTAGCCTGGGACACCAAGGTAAAAATGTCTTTCCCCTTCCCTTTTCATTTCACTCCTTTATTTTTCTTCAAAACAAGGCTTAGCAAACATGATTTTCCCAGTGCAGACAGAGCTGTTCTGGCACTGAAGGCTGGGTGGGAACCTTGAGCCCTCCGTGTCTGGCTCTATCCCAGCACGTACACCTGTACCCACGGCAGCAGCAACAGCTGCCTGGGGTAAAGGTAAGGCTGTTCGCACGAGTCAATGGAAAGGATTATAGAACTAAACTTTTCCTGGCAGACTACGTGGGAAGCAGAGTTTTGCAGTCTCATTAATTTTTCATGATGATTTAACATACTCAGGAGTCTCAGTAACAAAAAGACTGTAGGTCCTCTCAAGGGTATGCACGATCCTGCTGCTAGACTGAAAAAGCAAAACAAAAGAACTCCGCAGGAATTGTTCAGTGCACAAGGATTTGCCGCAGCCAGAGGAGGAGATGGATTGCTCAGGAGTGCCTGTCTCTCCCTGTCAGGGAGACAAGGAGCTAGATAACGAGGTGACAGTGAAACACAATGAACCTTCCCCTAATCCCAGGGAAAGGGCATTTTTATCTCCTTAGAAAATACAAGGAAAAAAGCTTTTTCTCAAGAGCTCCACTGCAGTTTTGCTGGTGGTATGTTCAAAGAGAAATTTAAATTCCATTATAAAAGCACATTCTTAAAAAGTCATTTACAGCTCTCCAGGAAAAAGCTATTAGTCTAGATGGAGGCTGACCTATAGCACATGGAATTAATCCAGAAAGAATTCATATTTCTTTTTCATTTGGGAACACTTGTACAGCTGATATGCAAACAAAACTTTGCTAGAGGGAGAAAAAAAAGGGGAAAGAGAATCAAACTAGCTTCTTTTTTTTAATGAATGAATTTTTGTGGCACTTAATGTCTAATTGAGCAAAGTTTCTTCATGAAAAAGGTCTCTGGTTGTAGGCAAGGTACAGACTTCTGCTATTTTTCTCCTTGTTTTTATTCCCCCTTGAGATTCCTCTGGCAACAGAAAGAGTTGTAGTTTGAGTCAGGCATCAGACAGCTCCATTCACTCGGTAGGTGTTTCCCATCTTTCATATGCAAAGTGCTTCTTTCTTGATCCTCTCTTTAGTATGCAAAGAGAGAAATGATCTATTAAAAAAAATAAAAAGCAGTGCTTATAGAAATGGGTTTGGAGATGAGGGTGGAATTAGGCAGACAGAGAAAGGAGCCATTCCTGCAAAAGGCTGAATATTTTTGGCCCATTACCCTCTCAGAATCCCATGTGCTCTCCTGCTGCGTGGCTTGGGGGGGACAGCAACACTAGGGAGTGCCAAAAACTGGAGTGGCTTAGGAAAAGGAAGGCGACCGTATGCTACTATGTCCCTGCCTGAAAAGCTTCCTCCATCCCAGCTCAGCTCCGTGTGCTGCAGAACAAAACCATCCTGAGGGGAATGTGCTGGGAGCAAGAAGCCAACAGGGCATGTTTCCAGTAAATCGCCCTGCTGGGGCCGAGTGAGCAGGTGAAGCCCAAAGCCAAGTCCTGCAGCCATTCTCTGTGGGGCAGAAAGATGCTGGTCCCTGGAAAAGGGAGATAATCCCTGCCAGGGGGATGGACTGACAGCATACAGCCCTTGGCTCCTGCCACAGACCCTGTATCCCACTGCTCCACATCCCTGCAGACCTGGAATGGCAGAAAGCTGTCTCCTTAGAAATCCTGACCCTCTCTTTCCTGTTTCCTTGTGGGAAGAAGCTCCTGTCCTTTTGCTGGGTCCCCCATACAAGGTGTTTGTGCCCTGACACTCATCTCAGAGAAGCACTGCTGCACTCAGAGTGGCTTGGGCAGGTCCATAAATTGGATTATTATTCTGTCTAGACATCTCAGGGCAAGAGATGGGGAAGCAAACAGCGAGAGCAACACAGCTCACTGCCGTGGGTAATAGGAGCAGTTAACCCTAGTCCATCCCTTCCTTTACACTCCTTCTTTTCTCCATTCCCAGCATCTCTCTGGTTGCATCCAGCTGAGCCTGGAAAAGAAAATTGAGGCTGTCAGCTGCCTCTATAGGCTTTTCTGCAGCCGACGCACCATTTCTGCCCATTTAATCCCAAAGATATCAAATATCTGACACAGCCCAGAGTGGGAATAAATGTTAAAAATAAAGGTCTTTGTCAGCGTGGCAAGCAGAGTCCAGTGTGGTGCTCTGCCCTCTTCTCCTCATGCCTGACAGCAAACAGACATCAGAAATCCCCAGAAATATTTTTCTAGCATAGTTCAGGGTCCTGAGGGCCCAGAAAAGTAATAGCGACATGGTTTCAGGCAAAGAAGGAGCAGCCTACGTGTCTGGTGCAGACCTCAGCAGACCAAAGGTTAAGCTCACCAGCACTACAGCTAATTGGGAGAGCAGCAAATGGAGACTCGAACTCTGCTGAGCTGCCAGCAGTGATTATCCAAACCGATCATTATTTGCAAGCTCCAGGTTTCTCTGGAGATTATAGATAGCCAAGGTCACATCACCATGGAGTTGGAGAGGGATGAGCATAAGGGAACTCATATCTGGAGAGTGATTGACAGAGCTGTAATTGTTTAGTCTGAAAAAGAGATAGTGGAAAGAAGTCACGAGTGAATGATCCAAACTTGCCAAAGTTATTCCAGAATCTGAAGTCACTGAGCAGGCCAGGGACTGAGTTAGGAAACAACATGCGGGGGAAGAGCAGAATTTGACAGCATTTCACAGCAAAGATGGTAAACAAGGAGAGTGTGATTTTGTGTGAAATATTAGACTCAACGTTACCAACGTATGTGCAGAAAACCCGGAGGCAATCTGCGATATCCAAGGGTTTGGCATCTGCTTTCCCCACCCGGAGGTTTTTGTAGCCGAGGGGTTTGTGGAGGAAGAATTTTTCATTGCATGGTCTCCTGCCTCCCCCTGACCACGTTCAAAGTGTATTTTGTAAAAGCCCTTTTGTTCCATCCAGTGTCACATACTCACCCGCATATGAGGCAGACAGGCTAATTAAGTAATGAAAAGCCTCTGGTCCCGGATTACTGTGCAGATACAGTAGTTTAAAGGGATAAGAATTTTGCTTTTCCCTTGGGAAAAAAAAAAGATCGGAAATATAGTACAGGTGTAGGAAAAGCAAAACACAAGATGTCAGTGCAGAAGTGCCTTTGTGAATTATTATGCACTGTAGGAGAGCATCACCTATTTAAAGTGTGCAAAAACTAGGGAAAACAATGGGATCAAGGTCAAGGAAAAAGAGTAACTTAGAGGCAACAAAAAGGGAGTTAGAAAAGGTCTATGTCAAAGCGTAACACTACCGTGACCTCAGCTCTCTGATGAAAACTCCCTGCAGTACAAAACTACAAACTGCGACAAGCCACTGGACACATGGGAAGAGCAGGATGATTTACACTTCAAGCTTGAGAGCATGGCTTGAGGGACCCTCCAGGTCAGCTGTCCCAAACAACCTCAGTCCCTGCAGCTCACCAGCACTGTAGGGGATGTGGTGGTTTAGCATCCTCCCATCAGGTTGCCTCTATAATTAGTAGAGAAGTGCAATGACTAATTAAAGATGTAATTCTCTGTGTTGACTGCCACAGACCCTAATTTTTCCCTGGCTGTCTGCAGCACTCCTGCCCCGTGCTGTACCTGAATCCCTGCCCATGCAGGGACAGATCTGATGAGGTTGTAAGAACCCCAGACAAGAGTTCAGATTGCATCTCCTGAGCAGCTTTTCTGGCACTGCATTTGTAATCTCCTATATGACAAGTGTGGACTCTCCTGTTGAACTACCTTTACACAGAGCTCTAACACAAATCACACACTTGAAAGGCCAGGTAATCCTGTCACTAATCCACCTGGGACAGGACAGCAAGGACTTCAAGCCTATTGTTGGTGTTATTTGACAAGTTCTGTGGGACTGGGATATATCATTGTCACAGTTCAGGGGCTTCTGCTTTGCCAGTTGCTCTCCCTCCTGCTGCATTGAAGCAGCTCAAGTCTTACCATTACCTTGCTGTGCAGCTCAGAGGCAAATGAGCACTGGAACTGCTGGGGACAACCTTATTTCAACCTTATCTCACTGAGATAAGGTGTGTGCACACACCTGTCTGCTGGTTTTCTGGCACCTGCTTCAGCACAGACACTGACTTCTTTGCAGCTACTTTGCATTTGCATGTCAATTATGGCTTCTGAAGTCAGGATGTGCTATCTGTGTCTGTAACTGCTGCAGCTTTCTTTAGGCTTAGAAACTAAATGTGCCATTGGATGGTGCTTAATCAGTCAAGATTTCTCTGTTACTGGTCCCTGGACTGGTACAGTGTGCAAGAGAAGCTAAGTGTGATGCCTGTGCCATGAGTGTCCACATACTGGTGTAACTGCTACCCCGAACATGACTCTGCTGTCATGATTTTAATGAAATAAGCCCATTTTGTACAATCATGAAGTACAGTTTATCAGTGTTGATAAACTCATCTGATGTTGGAAAGCACACAGAACAGACTGCCAAGGCCAATATGTCCTGCTTTCTGGAAAAAAATAGCAATTTTCAAGCAACACTGAGCTAATAGTATTCACCAGATTCTTTTGTCTTTGATAATCTCATGCCAGTTAACTTTGGGTGCAATTCCAGAGATGTGTAATGACTAAAATTCTGCCCTTTTCCATGGCTGTGAGAAAAATAAATGAGAGGGACTCTACAAAATATAAAAAACATCCTTTCCCCGACTTTTTACCTTCATTTTTTTCCCACATCACACCAGGTGCCTCAGGCTAAAGTTCATCTCACTGCAGTCTTGCTCCAACACTTATAATTCTTTGATGACTTGAGACACTTTGTGATTCTGGCTGGCCTGAACTGTTCGTCCTTTTTAATCCTGGATGCCAGGCACTGCAGCAAGACACATAATTCAGCTCTGAGACCATGGCACATGCTCTGAACAAGGACCAGAAACTGCTGGTGTTTGCACCTCTTGGGGCAGCAATTCCTAAAGCATTTTTGGGGTCAGAAGGACCTCAGTCTATTGTGTGTGAAGGGGTTTTTGTGTCACACAGACTAAGCAGTCCCTCAAAGTATTATTCAAACTTTCTCCAAGCTAGCAAAACCTCTCAGGCTCCATAAATCAAGACCTATAAGAATGAAATAATTCCTTGGAGAGGAAAAAATGTATCCTGCAGACACCTCATTATTTGGGAACTGGAGTCTGCAAATGTTTTGTCTAAATAAATTCAGCAGCCAGAGGACAGTCAAGTTTCAAAGGATCTATAGAGGTTATAGAGGTCCCCTTCCTACAAGGTAAGACCAATAAAATTTGTTGCTGTCATCCTTGGGAGATGTGTGCCTAAAAAGTTCCTGAAGAGCCCAGTGGAGCATGCAGGACATGGGAGCCATTAAGGAATGTGCCAGGCTGGAGGCTGAAGGCCCTGTTAGATGTCACAGCCCTCAGGTTCACTGCTCAGCTGTGTCAGTGCCAGGGATGACTCACTCTCCTGCTGACCCAACATGGAGCAGCGCCAGTCCTCCTGCAGAGTAATCACACTAATTAATCCTCCCAAGGAGTGCAGATAATTGAATGGCTTCTTCACATGCAGATTCCTTTGGTTTCTGTTTGTCCAGGCCTCTGTAATCTCTCTGGGTCCTGAGTTAGGACCTCTCTCCAGAGTGAAAGACCGTGGAGAATTTTTGGGTGGGATATTACCCAATTTTTCAAACTTTTGGAGCAATACACACAAAGCATGGATTACAGGATTCTCCATCACTTGGGATCCCTGAATGAGTCATGAATGTCTTTATAAAAAGCATAATCCAGTTCAGCCCTTAGGCTGACCCCTGGTACAGGATACAGTGGGTGAGGTTTGACATTTGTGTTATGTGGGAGGTCTGTGAGCATCTCCAGTTCTTGGGATGCGACTCCCCAGTGCAGCCTTTCACCCTCTCCCATTTTACCTTTCCCTTCATTTCTCTCATAGGGAAAAACAAAATGCAGGACCTTGCCAGACCTGCCTTGCCATGCCAGAGATCGGGAACGCTGAGCTCAGCTACAGTGGCACTTCCTGGGAAAAAATCTGCCCAGTCCATCACTGCCCCATTCCTGCATCCCCCGAGCTGGGGGAAGACAACTTGCCCTCCTCCAGCCACACGCTTGGGCCGGTCTCAACACAGTCCAATGGCCAGGTGCCATCAAGCCCGCAGGACTCACAGCAGCACCACCCATATTACCCCTGCAACCAGGAGGAGTCCCGAGGCAGCTATGGCCTGCCCTCGCTCCCTGGGCATGGTGAGAGGCCCGTGCTGTGTTCCCACCTTTCCAGTGGTGATCTTGTGGCAGCTTCCCACCACGAGGCCTCGGAAACGCCCTGGAAGCAGTGGTCCCCCGGGCAGCGGCGGCCGGTGCAACATCATGTTGTCACAGTCAGGTAAGAGGCACAAGGAGGCTCAAAGGAGCATCTTCCAGACTTGCTGGGGGGAAGTGGGAGGGATGAGCAGGGTCTGAGCTGGGATGGATGAAGCATGAGTTTGCTCTTCAGCTCAGGGCAGCAGCAGCTCCAAAACACACGGAAGGATCCAGTTTGCTCTCTACCTCTGTGTGGGCGTACAGAGAGTTGCCATTACCATGCCAGGCAGAGGTGGGATTTCCTTCTCAAGGGAGTGGCTGGCTAAAGCCAAGGTCACAGAGTCACTCCTGGGTCATGCAGCTGTGAATATGCCCATCTTCCTTTACCTTTGTATTTTCTCCCTTTGCACTCCAAGCCACCCAGCTGCCAGTCCTTTATCTTGGGAGAGTTCTCAGTGATGGGAACAGAGTTCATTCTCTTCCTGCCCTCACAGAAGCTGCTGCCAGTGCTGGAAGGGAGTGGCAGCAGAGGGTAAGCACTGGCTACAGCTGAGCAGTGAGAGATACAAAGTGGGGGACATTATTTGGCTTTCCAGGTTCGGCAGCAAACCAGGGTGTGAATTCTTTGTTGTCTGTGACAGAATCCGTTTGTGTGCAGTGCCTGGGTAACAACAGCCTGAGCTACAACCTCTACTCCTGCCAGCCAGCACCATCCTTCCTCCTGAATGTGCCTTTTAGAGTCCACTCTTGGCACAAGAGATCATGATTCCTTCACTGCCGTAGCCGTAGCCACTGAATCCTGATAAAAGATGGCATAGGATTCCTTTCTTGCCTGTGTACAGCATTGCAGTGTTAGGCACAAAAGCCCTTTAGAGTCTCATTTTCCAGCCATTTACACAGGATTTAATTTGCTTGTGTTTGTGTAGAGGAACTGCAGTCAAAGGAGCCTGGGTCCTTTTTCTGAATTGTTTTCCTGGATCCTTTTTCCGGATCCTTTTTCACTCATATGGTATCAACAAAATTGCCAACCATGTCCTCTGTAACAGGTTATTTAAGTGGGAAGCACAGCTGGATTGTAAATCCCTGGCAGAGTGTGCAGCACCAGCAGTCAGAAAAGTGATAACATAATAATGCCAGAATGAGGTTTTTAATCCAAGCAAATCTGCTTGAAGAGCTATTGTGAGGGAATTAGCACAGGATGGGCAGTGTACTGCTGGAGAGAGACCTTGCTTTGATAATCTGGGGAGGCTTTTGCTTTGCTCCTCTCAGTCCCAAATCTACAGAGCATTAGCATGACAAGCAAAACACAGAATCATTTATTACATGAGCCACCCAGAGTGACTCTGCCATGGGGAGCTCCCCTCCACTGCTTTTCCATTTCTCCCATTCATAACAAGGCCAGGATGAGCTGCCTCAAGGTCCCCAGCTGGCTGCTGCAGGGGGAGGGGCCATCTGCCCAACACAGATACTGGAGTGCAGCAGGACCTTCTCCCAGTTGAAGCTGGAGTGTAGGAAGGTGAGAGGAGGAGGGAGCACTGGCTGAGCAGAGCCTGGCACAGCTGTGGAAGGAGGTGGGAGCAGTTCTCTGGAAGTTGTGACCAAGCCAAGGCCTTGCCAGACTGGGGCATGTTTCAAGGGGACATTTCAGTGCAGAGAGAGAGAGCAGAACAAAGGTCCTGTAGATACCTGCCCCACCAAGATGCAGCTTTTCTGACAGGGTGCTGGTGGAAGGCTTGTCCTCAGGGATTCATTAACAAACGTGGGATCCCCTGGGGAAGGCTTCTTTATTTTTCCCCCTCAGAGCCCTTCAAGTAGGAGTGACAAATGCTCCTCTGTGAAGAAAATCCAGATGAAATATTTTTAGCAGCTCCACTGGCTTTCTGCTCTTATAGCCTGAAAAGACACTGTCTTTGGAGAGACCCTTGAAAAAAATGAGTCACCTTTTTGGGAAAATCCTTGCTGAGCTAAACAGGAAATAAAAACTATCTACAGTTGTTGCTAGCCCAGCTCATGAGGTTTGATAGAGAGGTTTGCTTTTGTCAAGAAACACTTTAAGAAGTGCAGGAAAAGCACTTAAACCAGATAGATTTTAATGGATGAGATCTGCAGTGGGATTTCTACAGGACTGCATTGCTAATGTCCAGTACTTTCTGCAAGGTTTTCTGAGAGGGGCAAAATGAGGAGTGGCTGCATGGACTCCCATCCTGTTTGGTTAAAATGGGAGAGGAAAAGGCTCTATTATTCATTAAACTAATTCACACAGTGACAGAACTTTGTCAGCACTGGCTCACCTTGGCGCTTATAGCTCTGCAAGGGTTAACCTGCTCAGGGATCAGCTCAGCACTGGGCTTCCCAGAAAAATAATAAATGAACACATCTTTTTTCCTTTCTATCTGCAGACATGACAAAGCTTTCAGGATGCCAAAAAGGTATGTTTAACAGCAAAAGCTTCCTGTCCTTGTACCCTGTGATCAGTGGTCTCCTGTCCTGCTGTTAGGAGATGCAGAGTGTTACTGCTGGTGACATCCCAGCAGGCCCAGCTCCAGAGGCGAGGTCAGCGCTCCTGGGGCTTTCCACTCCTTGGAAAAATTTCCATTTGCTTGTGAGATCAATTTAACCTGCATTAATGAATAGTAACACTGTCTCAGTAGCTGTTCTTGGGCAGGTGCCTGGCTCCAACTCATACAGTAGCTTTCTATATATAATAATTCTGTATGTGTCTGTGTCTGTGTGTATATATGTGTGTGTATATATATATATATATGTGTGTGTGTATATATATATACATGTAAGATTAATCCAGCTCGTCCTATCAGAGGAGCAATAAGGAAAAGAGCCTATCCATTAAATAAATTAATCTTTTCAAAAGACAGAAAATTTTCAATATATTTATCAAAACTAAAATAATTTGATTGCTTTCTGCTTCTGTTTAAAATCTGACTTTTGTAAACTGTTGCTTCTGGCTGGTTAGGGTAAGCACCTTCCATCATCAGCGACTGCAGCTGATTTGTTTTGTTCTTTTTTTTTTTTTTCTGGTAATTGGGCATGGAAATACCCAAAACAACCTCCAGAAATTAGGTACTCTAATGAGTAAAGAGCAGTTTTGCCCATTTTCATGGTAAAGGTTTTGTCTGTGAAAACATTTTCATAGTAAAGGTTTTGTCTATGAAAACAAATTGATAAGGCAATTGTAAATTGAAAAAAAAAAAGCCAAAATACAAAAAAAAAATCAAAAGTCATGCGAAAAGTTGTCTGAAGTGCTTGTGATGACTTCTAATGGTGAAATAGCTGCAGTGGAGTCCCAGGCAAAAGGGGCAAAAGAGCAGGCAAGGAGAAACATTGCATCTCAAATACAGTTCATAAATATTTCACTTCCCTTCACAAATACTTGTCAACTATTTTTGAACAAAGTATTTCTTATGTTTCAGAAATACTCAGAACACTAAAGAACTAACCTGCCAAACCAGACCAGGAACCCATTCTGCTGTTTTACATCTTAACTGATATTTCTGAGGAAGACAAAAATCTTGACACAGTAAAACCTGCACTGGTAAAAAATGTGGGAGAGTAACTTTCATAGATCATCTTGTATGGGAGACAGTTCGTTCCAAAGGAAAAACAGAACTTGGATAGAAAATTTTACACTAGCTCTTTAAGAACAAAAGTAACTGGCAAATAATATTTTGGCCAGAGTAAACTGCTTCCCTGGAAGGGTTTTGATGTCATCAAAATTTTGTGATACATCATTAAAATTGTATGTATTCTAGTGAACACATATGAATTTAGAGCAATGTCTAAATACACAAATTTAGACCAATGACAGTGGGCTTGCTCATGTCAGTTACCCTCAGGGACTCTTCAGAATAATTCAAAGATTTCTCAGGAAAATCTGTAGCCTGTTGGAAATCTGTAGCCTGAACTGCTGCAGCCACCAGCTGACATTGCACAATGCAGAGGAAATTAAGAGGCTTTTTCTAAATGCAATCTTTGAACTTAAATGTTTAAAACTTCATTTTGCTTGAGGACACAAGAGTCTGGTTTTTATTATTTCTGACTGAAAAAGCTGGAAAATGCAGAGAGGCAAAATGTAATTACCCGAGTTAATTAGAGCTGCCTGCAAATATCCAGTTAGAGGTGTAAGATGTTCATAAATAGCTGCACTGGAGCCTCCAAGCTTCACAATAAATAACTGCACAAACCAGAGACCCTGATTTTTTCCTTCCTGGTCTCACACCTCATTGGCTCAGCAGCAGGTTTGTGCTCAGAGCAGAAGCATCTCACCAGCTGCACTTTTTCTCCTCCTGTTGACTCAGTTACTCGCAGCTGATGGCAGAGTGGCCGCTGGCTGTGCTGGCGCTGTGCTCCATGGCAGCGGCGATCTGCACCGTGGCTGGGCTGCTGGTCGGGAACCTGCCAGACTTCTCAGAACCCCTCATGGTAAGTCCCTACAGTTGAGGTATCAATGGGAACATAAGGAAAATCCACACCCAACCAGTGATATCATCCCTCCAAGATGAGCAGAATATGCCAGTCCTGCACAGCTGCCCCTGACACACAGGAAGAACACAGCCCATGCCAGTGGCAGCCACCAGCCCATCCCTCAGCCATGCTGTGCACTCCCACTAGTGCCTTCACTCCAGCATGGAGACACTGCCAACACAAACTGGGATTGCTCCCTTTGCTTCCCTTCCAAGGCTGGAAGGCTGGGATTGCCCACAGTGAATAGCTAGGCTTGGCAGGGACTGGATAGAGGAGCTGGCTTTGGCTTCTACAGTCTGTGCATGAGCCTTTGATTTGGAGAGCATGCCCTGTCCTAAGCACTATGCACACGGAATGTTTTCCATGTGGAATGCCACATTCCCTAAAATCATCCCTGCCTCTGCTTCATGGAGAAATCTTACGAAAATAAGAATACACTAGAGTTTGTCCACTAAAAGGAAAACTAGTGTCATTTCCGTAAGGGACTACTACACTTGAAAAGGGGGAGAAATTCTTAGGAGATCAGGGAGAGATAATTGTAGCCATTGTTGATGGAAAGAGAAAGGGAAAACGTTCATGTTTTTTCTCTTATCTCTGGGATGCAATATTTCCAGGGAAAGTTCAATTTGTGTATCTCTCCAAGATGCAGCAATAGTCTCATACAGTTTCCATGTGTCAGAGGAGGCCTAAAGGCAGCTGAGCTGAAGTGGAGCTGTGACAAAGCCCTTTTCCTTGGTGCAGGGTTTCGAGCCACGGGACACTGACATCGGCAGGAAGCTCACTGTGTGGAGGAATATCGAGAGCCATACAGGCTACAAGAAGACCCTTTCCCTTTCTCCCTATGCCAAGAAGAAAAGGTATTTGAGCTTGGTTTGGGGGCTTTGAGGAACATTTTGGTTGCAAAGTCACATATTCAATACTCCAAAATATCTAAGTGAATTCCATACATCCTACACTTAAAAGCAATCGAGGCATTGGAGAGTTTGAAGTCTGTGTGCCTGCAATGGATTTGGGCTCCCTATTGCTGTGTGTGGCACCAGAGCCTTGTCAGTGAATGTAACTCCCAGCCAGATGCTCTCTTGTTAATAATAATGGTTATTAACAATAATCTTCCCTCTTGCTAGCTATGATGACCTTGGCATTGGCAGAGGACAGAAGGCTGCTCAGGGAGAACAAGCAGCGAGGACACGGAGAATGGTGGAAACCATCTATGGAGCAGATGGATTCTTCTGTGGCCCCCCAGGTGAGTGAAATCTTGATGGGGCAGTAAATACTGCACACCCAGAACTCAGCTGACAGAACTGTCAGAGTTCAGGACACAGGGCATACTCTGAATTTGCTCTATGCAAATACAATTCCACCTGTGAGAGCTCTGACAGTGCCCTCCCAGCACTTCATACCTCAGTGGTCAGAAAAGGCTGGTTCAGAAATTCTGAAAAGTTGTTTTTCCTTCTTAACTCTTTGCCATACTTCTTGTTTTCCCTTTAGAAATATACCTTGAAAGCACACATTAAAGGACTAATGTTTTCATCATTTACCCATATCAAAAGTGAACATTCAGAAAAAGCAGCATATGCCCTGCTTGCTGTCTGCTCCCTTTGCCTTGTCTGCTCCCTCTCCCTCTCTGTTTCTTTTCCTCTTGAAAAATGTAAATGGCAGTAAAATCTGGAGAGGAAAACAGAAAACTCCAACACCCCCCAAATTTGTCCCAAATTGGGTACTAGTAAGTAGAAAGAAGAGAAACAACAAGCAAATATTTTTATTCTCTTCCCTGCCTTCTATCCACCTCTGGAACCAGTCACACACCAAACCCGCAGGTCCTTGGGGGTTTTTGGCTGAGCTCGAGCTCCTCCCTTGTTCCAGGGATGCAGAACCAGATGTCAGCAGTCACTAAAGGCAAGCTGACATTTGATTTGAAAATGCCCTGATGCTGCTGACCAATTTCAAGGGGCAGGGGTGAGGTCACACAAGGCACATGCTTGCTACTGTCTTGTGACCTGCTTCCCTCCAGGGAGCCCTCCAGAGCAGTCCTATGGACAGAGATATATATTTCATTTTTCTGTGAAGAGAGAGTCTACTCGAAACAGCCTGGCTGATTCATCTTC
>VXBB01003634.1:143857-154875 GCA_013399915.1 Illadopsis cleaveri | reverse complement strand
CAGGGCAGGACAGGACAGGGCAGGACAGGGCAGGGCAGGACAGGAGAATTACTGCAGCGAGTAAGGAAAACTGGAGCTGCAAGAGAGGGTCTGACCTGATGTCCCCTCATATTTTTCAGATACGCTCACACGTGCATTTTAGAGACCTCTGCCAGCGCACTGACGCCAACGAATGCTGCCCAAGCTGGTCCCTGGGGAACTACATTGCTGTCCTGTACAACAGGTCTTCATGTCTGGAGATAACCCAAGGAGACATCTCCCACACCCTGGCCCTGCTCCGTGCCTGTGCTCCAGACTACCACCGAGGTGTCCTCACTCCGTCCTGCATAGGCCCCGAGGCTGTCAGACAGAAACACTCTCAGTGTGCCCAAGTCCCAGAAAAATGTACCCGCTTCAACGCCATCTACCAGCTGCTTCACTTCTTGGTCGACAGGGATTTTCTCAGTCCCCAGACGATGGAGTACCAAGTGCCCTCTCTGAAATACAGCCTGCTTTTCCTGCCTACAAGAAAAGGTGCATCCATGATGGGGATATACTTAGACAACCTTGAAACCTGGGATTTGTTTGATAACTACACGTCTATCACTGGAATGGACCTGGGCCTTAAGCAGAAACTATTCCAGCACTACCTTTTACTGGATACTAAGTATCCAGTCCTGGCAATATTAGCTATTTTTCTAAGCATTTCTTTTTATTTACGTTCAGTGTTTATTACTTTGATGGTCCTGCTTGCTGTTGTCAGTTCTTTGATGATCTCCTACTTCTTGTACAAGGTGGCCTTCAGATTCACCTATTTTCCTTTTGTAAACCTGACAGCAGTCATCATTCTCAGCAGCATTTGTGCCAACCACACTTTTGTCTTCTTCGACCTGTGGAACCTCAGCAAGAGCCAGAACCCTTCTGCCGGGCTTGCTCAGTGGGTGAGTCAAACCATGCACCATTTTGCCTATCTCATGCTGGCCTCATGCTTCACGACAGGTGCTGCCTTCTACGCCAGCTACATCAGCAACATCACAGCCATCCGCTGCTTCGCTGTCTACATGGGCACCTCGGTGCTGGTGAACCTGGTTTTCATGATGACCTGGCTGCCCTCCTCGGCCGTGCTGTACGAGCGCTACATCGCAACCACCTGCATTTACAAGCCAGAAGCCTACTGGAACAACAGCAGCCACAAGAGGGTCGCTCTCTCTGTCCATTACATCCTTCGGGCTGTCCAGAATACACTGTCTGAAACCTCCAAGCTGCTCTTTGAAAAGCTTCTGCCTTGTGGGGTCATCAAGTTTCGGTACATCTGGATCTGCTGGTTTGCTGCCTTAGCCATAGGAGGTGCCTACATTTCCTGTTCCAACCCCAAACTCAAACTCCCGACTCTGGAGACTTCGTCCATCCAAGTGTTCAGGCTGAGCCACCCCTTTGAGAGGTATGATTCTGAGTACTGCCACCAGTTCATGTTTGAGAGGCTGGAGCACGGAGAAGGGCAGCGTATGCCTGTCACTGTAGTCTGGGGCATTCTGCCTGTGGATAATGGGGACCATTTCAATCCAAAAAGCAATGGCACCCTAGTGACAGACACCGCCTTCACCATCCAAAACCCTGATGCCCAAAACTGGCTCCTTGAATTCTGCCAAAAAGTGAAGAACAAAACTTTCTATTACCCTGATGCAGAACAGCAATCTACTGTGTGCTTCATGGAGGACTTCCTCAGGTGGATGGACAGTCGGCAGTGCTCCCAGCGAGACCACAGCTTCAACCTTTGCTGTAACCAGTTCTCCTTCCCTTACAGAAGCGAAGTCTTCCTGCACTGCATCAAAATGATGCTCCTGGAAGAGGGCAGGGAAGGGGCAGAAACGTATGATCTGGGCCTTAGGTTTGATGGGGAGGGAAATGTTGCTGCCTTAGTGCTGCAGTTTCAAACTATTTATCACTATACCTACAACTACAGCAGAGCCAAACAATTCTATGAGGAAATCAACCTCTGGATAACAGAGGAAATGAAAACTGCCCCCGTGGGGCTTCAGAACGGATGGTTTACCAGTAAACTACAGCTGTACAACCTCCAGCACAGTCTCAGCACAGAAACCATGGTGGTCATGGGGCTCTCCATAGCCATTTCCTTCGTGGTGCTGCTGCTCACAACCTGGAATGTTCTCCTTAGCATTTTCTCCGTTACTGCCATTGCAGGCACCGTCATGGTAACCATTGGCCTTTTGGTCCTCTTGGAGTGGCAGCTCAACGCAGTGGAGTCTCTCTTCATTTCAGCCGCAGTAGGTCTCTCTGTTGACTTCACTGTCAACTACTGCATCTCTTATCACCTGTGCCCCCATTCCGACCGCCTGAGCCGAGTGGCCTTTTCCCTGAAGCAGATGAGCTGTGCCACAGCCATGGCAGCTTCTGCTCTCTTCTCTGCAGGGATCATTATGTTGCCTGCCACGGTCCTGGCATACAGGAAGCTGGGGATATTCATCATGATGATCAATTGTATCAGCTGTGGGTTTGCCAGCCTCTTCTTCCAGTCACTCTGCTGTTTCTTCGGCCCAGAGAAGAATTGCGGGCAGATCCTTTGGCCTTGTGCCCACACCATGAAAGATTACTCGGATGACTCCGGGCCGAACGGAAACTTTGCCTGTGGGGGCAGTGAGAAGCAAAACCGGTTGCGGAAGGTCCAGGAGTCCAACACTGCAAACGAGCAATACGAGCTTCAACCCTTGTCCAGGAAACTCAGTGACAGTTTTGACAACAGCACTTCCACAAGCAAGCTGTCCAACCGGCCCTCTGTGCTCTCTGAAGACATACAAGTTGAAGACAACAGATGCCCTCGAGTGGGAACGCACCCCTCCCTGGAAAGAGAGAGACAGAGTCTGCAGGACACCCTTGGAGACCAGCAGGTTAGCCTGTGCCAGTGTCCTGCCTTGCAAACTTCCTCTCCTTACAAGCACAGCACCTCAGAAACAGAAATTCACAGGGAGAGACTGTGCCGAGATTGTCGCTGTCGAAAGTATGGTCTGAAAGCATGGGATGGGTCTGGGCTGGACCACATCCAGCCGGCTGGTGTGAAAGAAGAAGGGCAGCTCAATAAATCCCAGTGCTCCAGTGACACTGCCCAGCAGCAGTCAGATTATACCTCAGACCACAGCCCTCTCCCTGCTGCTGACATCTACAAAATTCACAGATGCCTTTGTTCTCTTGGCAGCTCTTTTGATATGCTCAACATCTCCAGCGAGACATCAATCAGCGATTTTGAGCAAGGCCTGAAGCTTGCTGAATCAGCCAGTTCCTGTCCCGATGCCTTAGAGCTGTCTGACTCCTACGGTAACACAGAGCGAGGTTACCTGAACGGGAAGAGAGATACCCTGCGGCTGGACCTGAGGGAAACTGTCTTTGATGTCTCTCCAGCTGCATCCCAGCAGAACAGCTCTTCATGGAAAAATCGGTTTGGATTGGGGAATGAAGGGCCGGTCGTGCTGCCCAACAGCCAGCCAGACATGCCTGATGTTTGGATCAAACGATCCAGTGCACAAAGTTCCGGTTACAACAGCTGAGACCTTGCAGAAAGCAAAGCTGCTGCTAGGGAAAGGGGAAGCCTGAATGTCCTTAGAGCTGTAAATATCAATTTTTTCCTCCCACCTCTCCTAGAGCTGAGACTGAGACTATTTTTTAGTATTTCAGCTGTGCAAAACGTGTTTTCACAGGAATCAGCAGATCTGATGCCAGTGAGAGGACGTGAGGGCCATCGTGATGGACTACAATCCCTTTGACATCAAGTGTCTTGTGCCATGTTCACAGCTGTTCACAGGACTTACCAAGTAAACCTGGTTTGTCATTTCCTACAAGGTGATTAGGTTTTGTTTGCTTGAGAGAAATAATGAGGTGAAGCTCCCCAGGTACTTAACGACAGAGAAAGAGAGCTCNATTTGAAAATGCCCTGATGCTGCTGACCAATTTCAAGGGGCAGGGGTGAGGTCACACAAGGCACATGCTTGCTACTGTCTTGTGACCTGCTTCCCTCCAGGGAGCCCTCCAGAGCAGTCCTATGGACAGAGATATATATTTCATTTTTCTGTGAAGAGAGAGTCTACTCCAAACAGCCTGGCTGATTCATCTTCATTATCTAATCCTTTTATGATTTTTTTTCTTCTTTCTTTCAGAAAAGAGCTATTCCCAGCTGGTATTTATGTCTACAACTGCTGGGAGCTTATGGAACTTGCAAGCAATTCAGTCTATGTGTCAAATGGAACAAGACAAGGTCAGTGATGGCAGGAAGAACACATGTACAGGCTGTCTCTTTTCTGTCTGCTGCAATCTTTGATGTCTTGCTGAGATGATGCCAGACAAAAACAATGTAAGCTACGCAACAGGTTTCACCTGAAGGAATCCAAAACATTTCACCTACTTGGCAATATAGGGATGATCCCACCTGCCAGTTGCAAATTAAACAAGAATAAATGGAGACTGAACAGCAGCTGGTCCAGAAACCAAAGGTGTCCATCAGAAGCTGCTGAGGATTTTGGGCAGCAGAACATAATTAAGGAAATGGAGCTACCAGCTTGGAGACTGGTGGCAAGTTTTACAAGTGGGAAGTTTAATTGGATGAGCTGCATTTGCCATAGGAGCCAAATTTTCAAATCTGTGGTTATAAAATATAATAATGGACAAGGTTTAATTTTTGCAAAAGGCTACCGACTTTCCATAGCTTTGGTGTTTGGGATTTGTCACTGGGAGGATGGCCAGGGATGGGTGGTACACCTTGGGAAAAGGGGANAAAAAAAAAAATCCAAACCTGAACTACTGAAAATCTAGGTATCAAGTGAAGTGTATTGTGAAGAATAAAAATTAAATTATTTCATTTTCTACTTTATGCAAAGCCCAGATCCACAGACCCCATCAAAATAGCTCAGATATTATAAAAAGTCCTGTCAAGACTTCCAAGTTGACACAGCCTCTTCCTGACCATGGAAGAGGCTGCAGAATCCAGCCCAAATCTATTTCCTGTAATAACTTCACTTTGTTTTATCCAAAGGAATTCTAATACTGCCAAAGATTTTTCAGTGTGAATTTCCCCCTTGAGAAAAGAGTCCTTGTCCCCCCGGACTCAGGTGCCTCCTTGCTGCTCTTTACAGCATGTTTGCACTCAAGGCATTTCCATCAAACATGTAACTTTTCAAAATTTACAAATCTAGTGAATCTTGAATTTTAGGGTTTTTCTCCCTCTACCAGAAACAAACAGGAAAACAAACATTTATTTGCCCTTATTTGTTGAAAAAATAAAACATTCTCTCTACAAGTTGACATCCAATAAATGCTTGTAACAACCTTTCCTAAAATATGTGCGATGCTTCATTTTCACCAAGAGAACTGTGGTCATTCATCTTCAAAGTGCCTAATATATTTTCTAAAGGGAAGTATATATCTTTAAAATACTTATTCTTCTGACATCCACGAGTTGTCCCTGTGCTGTGGGACACAGACAGCAAGTCCCTGATATCCATTAGGGACATGGACTTTTAAAACTAATACCACAGTTTGAAATATGTCAAACATGTCAGTTGCGTGGTTCTGTATTTTTCATGTTTCATTTTCAGGGTTTTATCCTGAAAAAGTCATAGTGAATGTTCAGGTGGGTATTTAGGCAGCCAAAGCCACCCTCAGGCTGGGACTGCAGCATCTGCCTCAAGGAGCTGCTCCCTGCTGCTATCGGGAGAGACTGCCCACCTATTATGAAAACCATGTTAGCAAACACTCCAAAATGTATTTAAGAGGGGAAATATTTTATACAGATGCCTCATTTCACCTTGAGGCATCAGAGGGCAATTTTAGTACCTGACACACCAGCAGCACCGGCACTCTCACAGCTTTTGACTCCTACACGTCCGCACAGACGGCCACAAAGCCCTTGATCTTCGGGCCTCGAGTGCCCAAACCACAGGTTGAAGCAGTGAGATGCAGTGGGAAGCAGTGAAGGAAGGAAGGAGGGAACCTCGCTCCGTTGGAGCCTCGCGTGCGGCTGGTGCCCCCGTACTGGCCGCCAACGCCTTCCCTGAGGGAGGGGGCGCGAGGCAGAAAACGGCGCGAAAGAGACGGGGCGCGAGCGAAAGGCGGCGCGAGCGTCCACGCCCTCAGTCCCCACTCGCGCGCACCACCCCGCCCCGCGCGCTCGCTGCCTGCGCCGCGCCCCCACGCATGCGCCGCCCCGCCCAACCGCCCCGGCGCGGTCCAGTTTGAACTCGTGAGGGGAGCGCAGCCGCCATGGAGGGGCGGCTCTCGCGCATCCCCGTGCACAGTCGGTTCCACCGCCCCGAGCCGTCCGCAGGTGAGTGCGGGGCGCGGAGGGACACCTGGGAGGCGCGGCTGGCGGGGTTCGGCCGAGGGGTACAACGGAACGCCGGCGTTAGGGAGCTCCATCGCTGCCTGACTACGTGGTGGCTATTCCAAAATCCAGTCGGAAGCTTTATTCCAGTGTTTTGTCCCTGTTTAGGACTTAGGTTAACGCTTAGCCTGCTGTGTATACCCTCCACCGGCTGAAGGCAGCGGTCCATTGATGTGAAAGATGCTCCATTCACAGTCTCTTACTTTTCTAAATCTTTTAATGGTGCTTACAGCATTTTATAGCGTTTTATAAGCGGGAGGCACCCAGGATTAGCGTTAAAAACATGGGAACTGGGCTGTATCGGTGGAAACTCCGCGTTGCTCTAATGTAAATGTGCTCCTGGGTGTCTCAATTGAAAAAATACTTAACTTGAGGGGAAAAAGGCAATTCCTAAACCTACTGAGTGAACAAAGCTTTATATACTCAAACAGTTGTGATTTAAGAGAAATAAACTCTGTGTAAAAAGATAGTTTTCTATGTTGTTTTAGTAGCTATTCACTCATAGCAAAATATGGAGGTGTCTTAACAGAATTTCATGTGAGCTGTGTTTGTTTTGCTTCCAGTATTGAACAACAACCTTGCGACGTGATGTCTGTTTGATGTTTAGACCTTCTTTATTGCATATTATTTCAAACTCTCATTAGTGCTAGCCTGGTTATTGTATTTTAACACTGTCTATAAATCTGACCTATCTGTGGCTTATTCTGGACCCTTGATCCTGGGTAAAATTTGAGGACTGCTCTTAGGTACTTCTACCTTTAAGTGTCCATTCTAGCCAGATATAACTGCTTTACCTCAAACTAAAGGCTTAAGAGACCTTAAGGGAGATTACTTCTAGCATGTGGTGTTTTCAATGTTGTCTTTTTCTCGCAGAATTGCAAATGGCTTTTCCTTCAAAGAGAAAATGTGTCACCAAAACATCAGAGCCAGAGTTCAGCAGGGTTCCCAGTCTTAACTTTCCCTCAAATGTTACAGTGGACAGTGTCTTCAAGGCTGCAAACCAAGGGTAAATCAAAGCAAAATATTGATGGATTTATTGGGTAGATGTCCTAAAGATGGCTCATTTTGCACATTTTGTCAAACTAATAGGCTTGGTGACCTGCAAGAACATAGTAGTCTTCTGGTAACTGTATTTTCTCTCTCTTTCAAGGTTGCCTAAGTCTGACAAGAGAGTGGAACTGGTTTCAAAGAAGACAGTGGCAAGACGGTATGTCCCTCCCATCTCTGTCAGTTGTCCTGGTGCTGTGGTGTTGCCCTGTGGAGGGTCGTGATGAGCTCTCACCCATGTGCAGCTTTCTGCCAGGCTTGCTAGTTAAATCTGTTGGTCAGAAACAAAAGCAAATGCTTAAAAAGGGGCATATCTGTGAAATTTGGAGGTGTGCAACACCTTTTTTTTGCCCCTGAGTCTTTGCTCTTTAACTCCACAGCCCTCTCAGCAGACACCAACTAGAAGCAGAGCTGAAAAACAAGAATCAGTTGGTGGAAACACTCAAACAACAACTAGCAAGAGGAGAGGTAAGGATAGGGGAGAAAAATAAATAAATCATTGAGTAATTTCTATGTTCTGATCCACACAAGGTCATGTTAAGGATTGTCTTACTTGTTTTCTTGTCTTCATCAGAATGTCTTTGTATTCTTCTGCAAGTTGTTTTCTCCATCTGCTCAGCTCTGGAGAAGCTAAACTGGGAATATTTTGTCTGGTTCTGGGCTCCTGGTACAAAACAGATATGGATGTACTGGACAGAGTCCAAGAAAGGGCCACAGAGATGGTTAAGGAACTGGAGAAAGGCTGAGAGAACTGGGACTGTTCAGGGACTTCTGTTTCAAACAGATCTGGTTTTGTGGAATCAGGCTTAGATCAAGAATTGGTACTTCATCATTCCCTGGCTCTCAGAGATAACTCTAGTATAACAGAGATAACTCTAGGATATGCCTAGCACTACTTCTGTCATGTATAGCAGGCCCTCCTGGTAACGTACAGCTGTAAAATCTCACTTTATTTTCCAGTTCTCAGTCTGGGATGATCATTCCTCTTATCTCACAGCTTGATTTTCTTAAGAGCCTCTGAGACCTCCTAAGAAATGTTCCCAAAGCTTCTGATACTATCAGCCAGATCACCCTAATCCACATGCTTATTGATCCTCTTGGAGAATTGCATTCAACTTGGGAGGTTGATCAGCTTATCCAATTGCCTGGTAATATCTGGACTGTGTAGGGAATAATGCTGTGGCTTAAAGACATGACACCCTTTTCTTCACAATGTTTGTATGCTCCTCAGTGTGTGCATTATTTGTATAAATGGGAGGGAGCACATGAAAAGAGAGTTGCCTAAAAGGAATTCCTACATGATCAAATCTTTGTAGTAATTGCTCTGATGTGTGGATGTAATAAATGTATTAATCCTGTCAAGAAGCAGGAGCAAGGACCTGCAAGAGCCGAATTTGCTGTGGTGACAGGGACAGAAGGCAAGGTCTGATTCTTGGTGCCAAGAGCAGCACTTTTGAAGTTGTTATTGTCAGTATTACTAAGAAGAAAATCTCCTTGGAAACTTACCTCACTCACAACCTGTGTTAACGGCAGGGCACTATTAAGTTAAGGGAGTTAAAGAAGGAGAAGGAGAGGCTGGTCCATGAAGTTGAGAAGCTCAAGAAAATTCAGGAGACTTGCATGACGATTTTAGAAAGCAGAAACATCAGTCCTGGTAAGGAATTTGCACTTTGCTTACATCCTGGTACTCCTTCTCCAGAATGTTTTTTTTTCTTGTGTTGTGACTATTCATGAGAAATTTAGACTGTGCTTCCTTTTTTAGGGAATACTGCTGGAGTTCCAGGGTTTAGGGGATCTGGGGAGTTTTTTGTGGCTTAAGAGAAAGAGGTGTTTCCTGTAGTAGGCCTGAATAAACTAACTTAATATTTCTTGCTGCAGAAAGTTACTTTGAAAAGCCATTTGTTCTTAGAGTAATATATATATTAGAGGTTCACTAATGGACCTCCTGAATTACTTACAGGTAGCAACATAGAGGAGGAAGAAGAGATGCGTGCTTGTCGGGAAAAGACAACGGTAAGAAAAGCTTGAAATGGCTTTTGAGGGGTCTGTGTGCCCCTACCCTTCTCTTCTGATGCTGAAACAGCTGAGATTCACGTTCATTTGAATCCTATTAAAAATAATTTTCCTTTTGACTCTTCAGACACTAACTAAGAAGGTCACAGAAGAATTGATGCTATTTTGTCACACAGTTGAAAAAGAGGAGGAGATGCTTGAGGTAAGACCGACTTAACCAGGCAGTGAGGCCCAGGCCCTCAGGGAGGTTATTTTACTCCTCCCAATCCTCCTTTCTCCACATTAACCAGATGAAAACCTGCAGTATTTCTCTTTTCATGTAAAGACACTTGTTAAGGAAACTGTTGCTCCCCTTTTAAATGGAGGGATCCACCAGCCTGGTTGTTATTCTGAAGTCAGAGCATTTGATTTAAATTGGACACTGTTGCAGAGCAGTGACCCCGGGTAACCTCCGGGGTAGCTGAGAAGTGTGCAAACACAAGTGGCTTCAATAATTACCTACATACTGACCAAAACAGTCATTAAGTTACAGTTCTACAATGCTTGATAAGAAGCCCAAGAGCTAAAATATAACTGCTATAGCAGACTTCCTAAATTTTGGTCATAGATAAATCTACATTTTCCGCAAGCAACCAAGGTAAAAGAAATCCCAGACTTGTCTTAGTTTAGGAGGAAGAGTTCACATGCTTTAGGACTTGGCTTTTCTGTTCCTTACTCTGGTGTTAGTAAAACGTGGTGTGCACTGACTTCTCCACAGACAGCGATGGCCAAGTGGAAATCAGTGCAAGAGGAAAACCAGCGTGCCCTGGAGAAGCAGTCCTACTTCCAAGTTCAAATTAAGGAATGTACAGCCATGCTTGAAGCGCTGGGGGAGCTCCTGGCAATGTGAGGCACGAGGACAGACTGGGATTTTTGCTTTTTCACCCCTAGTTCAGCGGCCCCTGTTTGTCAAGCCTAGTTCCTGCGTTTGGTGATCCAAACGCNAATTCCTGCGTTTGGTGATCCAAACCCCCAGCTGGTCGCTGCCCCTGGCTGCTGCTGAGGCAGCAGCGATGGCCCGTTAGCCTCGTGCCGGGCGTTCGCCGCTCCGTTGCGGTCTCTGGTGTTCGCGGGTCCAGTCCATTAAAGGCGCTGCAAGGACGCGGGTCTCGGGTCTCGGGAGGCGGGCGCCGGGGCGGGGCGGGGCGCTCNGGCCCGAGGGAGTGACCGGCCCGGCCCGGCCCCCGCTCCGGTACGGAAGCCGCACCGCCCGGAGCCAACGGGCCCTGCGCCCGTTGGGCCTGTCGGGTCAGCCATAACCGTCAGAAACGTGAGCATCAAAGGAACACTTCGGTGGGGTCGCGTCACATCTTCCCATAGGAAGTGTTGCAGCTCTACCAGCTTGTGCTCCTGCTCAATGGAGCGCTTAAAGATTTAGGATAATTCTTAGGACTCATTGCAGGTTACGGCTTTCCTGCAAGGGGCAACACGTCTCTGTTCTGGTGACCAGTGACAGGATTCCCAGGAAAGGGCAAGAGCCGGGTCAGGGGAAGTTTAGGCTGGAGATTGAGAAAAGGCTCTTTCTCCAGAGTGGTCGGGCACTGGGACAGCTCCC
>VXBB01003634.1:111634-142711 GCA_013399915.1 Illadopsis cleaveri | reverse complement strand
GACTCATTGCAGGTTACGTCTTTCCTGCAAGGGGCAACACATCTATGTTCTGGTGACCAGTGACAGGATCCCAGGGAAGGGCAAGAGCTGGGTCAGGGGAAGTTTAGGCTGGAGTTTGAGAAAAGGCTCTTCCTCCAGAGTGGTCGGGCACTAGAACAGCTCCCTAGGGAATAGTCACAGGCCNCTCCAGAGTGGTCGGGCACTGGGACAGCTCCCCAGGGAATAGTCACAGGCACAAATCTACCAGAACTCAAGGAGCATTTGGACAACGCTCTCAGGCACAGGGTGAG
Source organism: Illadopsis cleaveri (assembly GCA_013399915.1). NCBI lineage: Eukaryota > Metazoa > Chordata > Aves > Passeriformes > Timaliidae > Illadopsis > Illadopsis cleaveri. The sequence goes on along the minus strand of VXBB01003634.1, from coordinate 142,421 downwards.
ATTGTTGGGGTTTCCTGTGCAGGGCAAGGAGTTGGACTTGTTACCAAAAACCTCTGAAAATGCTGGGAAAATTAAGACTCCAACTCTGTCTTTAGTGTTAGTGAGTAAGGCATTACTTTATTCTTGAACAAGAGGTGTTTATGTGACTGACAAAGTTCTGACCTCCTCACCAACCCAAGACACAAAACTTATTCACTTAATCATTTTTAGCAAACGAAGAAATGAATGTCTATTGGTTCTAAATTGCATCATTCTCTTTATTAATTAGTATTCTGTCCTCTATTGGTTATTGATTTCTCACTCTTCATGCTAATCTGGCCCATTTTCTTTATTCCTTTTATCATTTTTTCTCAAATGGAGCGTTTCCAACTCTCTAGGCTTCAATCTCCTCTGTGTCTTCTGGTTACTCCCAACACATCTTTGAAGGGCCATAAATTTAAGATCCCAGGTGTCCAACCTGCAGCTTCCTCAGGCTTTGTTTATTGGAGTTGCTCAGGATTAGTTTTAGCAAACTTACGGTCTCAGTGATTTAATGATCAAAGTATCAATAAAGAAAAGTAGTGCTGACTACAAGTAGGCATGCTTACAATTAATTAAAACAGCTAATGAAAAAACAGTTAGGAAAGTTAGATCATTTCCAACAGACTGATAATCCTTGTAGGTCCCTTCCAGCTTGGACTGTTCTGTGATTCTATGATCCTTAGCTTTGCTATGTTCTTCTGTGTGCAACAGCAGCCAAGTGCTGACCATTCCAGATGTATTCCCTTCTGCCCCAGGGCTTGGAGTGAAGGGCACTCTCTTCTCAGGGCTGCTCCACACAGGCTCCTGCCTGTGAAACACTGCAGCTACAGCCTCATTTTCCAGAAAATTCTGGCGGTGCAAGCATATGGATATGCAAAATAAACTGACTTGTTCTTCTTTCTTGCCACAGAATTATTCCTTGCCACATTTGTGTTCATGTTTATAGCCTTATCAGCTCGAACTGACATTTCTTTGTACTTCTATATTTAGCAGATGTAAAAGAAGGTGTAAAATATTCCTCTTGTTCCTGTCTGTCTGGTAGAAAAGCTAAAAAAAAAAAGATCAGAAACAATCTTCAGTAATATTACTGAAACTGTGAATTAAAAGCAATATAACTGTTATAAACTGGCTTAGGGTATTGTGGCTGTCTGAGTCCATCCTCAATCTCTAATTGATTAAGGGTTTTTTTATTATGGTTTTAAGCTTGTTTTAATTTATTTTAAGCTCTTTGCTGAAGTGTAATGCAGTCAGCTTTGTCACAGTGGAAAGATGTCTAATGGCTTTTGGGCTTCTTTTTAAGTTTCTAAATCTAGCAATGGGGAGAAAACTTGTTTGGTAGTACTGGAATCAAGGGTTAGTGTTACTGTGGAAATTTAACATACCTTCTCAACTGTAAAAAAGAGGATGCTTAGGTTTTGGGGCTCAGAGAAAGACAGGCGAGTGTGGGCATATTCTGGTTTGTTGCTCCTGACCCTTGTACAGGTTCTGGTTTAACAGCTCAGGGTTTCAGTCTCTAAACTATTGCTTCACCAGAATTAATGTGTGGGAATAAAGGACCAAAAAAAAAAAAATTAAACTCTACCATAAGATCCAGACCAAATTTTTTAATCTTCCTGATAAAAACATTTAAGATACTGCATATATTTTGTTAGTATGCATATAGACTTCTGTAGCATACATTTATGTAACTGTTCAGAGTTGAAAATTTAGAAAAATATTTTGAGTTTTTAACACTTGGATCAATGAACATTCCTGGCTCTATCAAATTTCCCCACTATAGAAGGTACTGAGGTAGATAATGTAGTTCCAGTTTGACACACAAACATGTTTTAATTAGTATCCCTGCTTATTACAGGCATCTGCACATAATTAGATGATGCTGTAAGCAGCTACTGGATGGGGTTAGCACATTATAAACTCAGTTCATCAGCTTCCAAAGTTCCCTGCCCAAAAATATGCCTGAAACCCCAGTGCAGGCAGGAGTTCAGGAACATTCTCTCATGTCAGGGTACAATTAAAGTTAAATACTGAGAGGGACTAAAGTACATCAGCTCCTTTTTAAAAGACTAAAGAAATGACCCTTTTATGTGGCATTTCAGCCAGTAACCTGTACCATGGATTTCCTTGTGGTCTTGTGCTTCAGGGTTTGGGATGCTGGAGTGGCCTGGTGAGGGAATGCTGTCGGGATCCAGGGGAAGAAGGCAACAATATATTGCTGAGATGTAACGGATGTGTTTTTCCTCCCCTCTTTTCCCAGCTTAGACAGACCATGACAAAGTTCTGCCAAGAGCATTTGGCTCCAAAGGCCCAACAGATTGACCAGGAAAATGAATTCAAAGGCATGCGGGCAAGTATTTCATGTGTGGTTCTGAAAGCCTCTCTGGGCTTTGATCTCTGCATTAGTCCAGACAATCCCAAGCCACGCCACAGGAACATGTGCATTAACTTTTCAAACTTAAAAGCCGCAGAGAAAACCTTTTTTTGATTTCCTGTTTTATCATTTGTTACCAACTTTCAGCAAGCTGGGGCAGAACCCAGCGATAATAGTCATAATAAAGATTGATAATGGTCTCGTTTGGATTCTTATCATGGGATTACTGCCTGTCTGTTCTGGCTCCTTCCCCAACATGTGCTTTCTATACTCCTGGCTCAGTCCGTTTCTTGGACATGAATTTCCTCTCAGATTTGCTGTGAAAATATTGTGTGCAAATGCTGAAATGTGGAGTTTGACTGTTGAGCTGAAACTTGCCTTTCTAATAAACCCAACAAATTCTGTGCCACGGGATGCTTTGATTGATGGAAATGAGAGATCTGACTATTGGTTTTTCTAAGCTCCACAAGACTCAAAAAGCTCTAAACATCTGCCAGGATTTCCCAGAGCTCTGATGTTGACATTTCCAGGGATGTATGTGCAGCTTTGAAGTGAAGTGTATAAATTTAGCCTGGCATTCCAGATGTCATCCAGAGATATTGTATGATACTTTTTGAAGTCTCTGGAGATATTCCCTGATAATTATGGATGGACACTGAGGCCACGTGAGGAGCACTTACGTATATGTCCACCATATAACAGAGGAAAGGAACAGCAGGGAGATGGCCCCACCAGGACGCGTGTGAGCCTCCCTGGTGACAACATCCTTTGCCACTGCATTTTGTCATGGCTGTAACGTTCCCGTTTTTTTAATCTCCCCCAAGGAGGCTTCCTTGGCTTTAGTTGCCAGCTCTTGTTTTACTGGAAGAGTGCCAGCTCATACCAACATTTCGTATTTCCAGGATTTTGGTAATGGATAGTTTATACTATTACACAAACGTTTTCCCTAGAGTGGGTAAAGAGTTAAATCTTAGGAGGTGTCCTTCCAGAATTAAATTTAGGCATGTGAATTTTTACTGAATTCCACAAACTCCTCCCATGTGTAGCGTAACTAGTGTCCTTGAATCTGTCTGGTTTCTCGCTTCCGAGGATGGAGCTGCACTGTGGGAGGAACAGGTATTAGGGTTGTATTTGCCTCATTCTCATGATATCTCACAGATAAACAGATGTGTCCAGTGAATTACCTGAGGAAATTTGTTATGCTGATGCCCAGACTGCCAGTTTGGGCTGATTGCTTGTTCTGTATTCGTAGGACTTTTGGAAGAAACTTGGAGAACTGGGAGTTCTGGGGATCACAGCCCCTGGTAAGTCTCTTCCGATCTTTTACCTTCTGATGGGTGATTCCTCAAATGAAAGAGAGACTATTTAAACTCTCACTTTCCAGTTTACATCAGCCTTGTCTGTCATGTGGCATCCATTTTGTCCTATCTTTGTGTTTTAAAAAACTCTTTCCCAACTGTTTTTCTTTTTCTCTGACTTTGAATCCTTTTTCCTTGTTAGACAAAACGCCTTTCACAGTTTAAAAGCACTGCTCAGAAATGGTTTCTCCACATGTAACATATGTAGCTCAAACGTATTTTTGCCTTTCTAATATGAAGCAAGTTTTGAAGAAGGAGAGCTAGAGATAAAAGTATCTGAGAACAAACAGCCATCTGTAATGGGAGAAGTTAAAGGGTCTAAAATAATGCCCTGAAAAGCTGTGATAACTAATGGGGAGCTGACCACAGCCAACCAGTCAGGAAAAAATCAGGGGAAATCTTATTCAGCCTTGCGCAGGTTAGTGAAAAGTGTTGTGATGAGTGTTACAGATGAGTGTGATTGTGCTGAATGCACCAAGGCAGGGTAATGAGGAGAAGCCCTTAGTGGAGAAAAGTGGCTGATGGGGCCTTTCTTTCCCCATGGAAAAGTCTGTTTTCTAGATGTGGCTGTGCAAAGGCTCTGCAGAATCCAGCTGAATAGCAATGCGTCGGAATAATGCCTCTGCCTCGCTTTCAGCGCTGAAAGATTCTGCATTTCTGCTTTCTCTCTCTCTCCTCTTCCCCATTTACTGCTGCTCCTGTTTTTCCTCACTCTTACCTTCTTTCTTCTTTGATGTTGTGCCTGAGGCTTACAGCAGTTTCCCACACTATAAATAAGCCATCCCCTCATGAGTCCTGTCCTTCTTGATTTCCTCAAAGGTTTACCTCTAAAACCCTCCTACGCCCAGGATTTTTTGCTTTATTTTGGATTGTAGAGTTGTGTGTTTCTTTATAGATGTTGGTTTTTGTTGGAGGAGACTGGGATTTAGGGTGTGAGGATCGTGTGGAATCTTTGGAGGGTGTACACAATTAAATGGCATGTTTGGGCACCCGTGCATCAAGTCTATTAAGGAAACATTTTGAATAAAAGTGCTGTTTGTTTTCTTCCTAAAACTAAGATATCTGTGGTGTTTGTAGTTTTCCATTTGTTTTATAAAGTGCAAAGTGAAGAAATGTAAATATGTAGTTTCCATGGAATGATAATACAGGCATGTCATATACAAAGAGTAGCTTTGAAAGGGCAGCATCATTCAAAATCACACCATGGTTTGTGCTATATGAGGAGGTGTCTGTCAGGATCGTTTTCCTGTTCCTCTTGCAGTGCAAAGCAATCCTGGATTTGTGCTGCTCACGGTTACCTCACCTTCCTTGAAGCAAAAGCACCAAACCTAGCCATTATATAGGAATTAATTTAAAACCCTCTTGTTTTGGCATACCTGAGAAATTGTTAAGCCCATCTTTTAGGATACTGATAGCAAACCCCTAAACTTGGGTTTGTTGGAGAGAGAGAAGATTTTAGAGGATAAAGGGCCCTGCAGACAAAAGGCAGGAGTCAAAATGAGGAACATGGGAGGAAAGGCTGTGTGTGATGCCAGTGGCTGTGGCGTTAATTTGAGGAATTTGGGACAGCAGCCCCCTGGAGCTTTGGTCACTCTGAGCACACCCAGACATTTGCTCTTACCCTTGTTGCTCTTGCTTGCAGCCTCCACGTTGATGACGTGTAAGTGCTCCCGCTTATCTCCCCAGCTGCTTCTTGGGATTCATGTCCTGTTGTAGTGCTTCTCTTAGCAGTACAACCACGTGCTTCCTACCTGGGGAACAAAGCTTTTAGGTTGGGAGGTGACTGTATTTGTGTGTGTATAAATGTGTTTAGAGGTACATGTGTGTATATTTATGTAGGCTGTTGGCTCCTCAAGGCTGTTACACATTTCTCTGCCTTCTCTCTTTACCTGCCTTCTCTCTCCCTGTTCTACTGTGTGACTTTAATCTTTACTATTAGTTTTAGTCTCAACTCCATATGCCTAGCTGGGCTTCCAGTGCTGCTCTGTCTTGCTTCATCCTCTCTTGAAATCTACATGCTTGTCACTGATGAATTACATTTACGGATCATTCTCCTTCTCAGTTGGCCACTCATCAAAATTCTGGTGTCCTGCACATTTGTGGGCTCAGAAAAGTCCTTAGTACCACATTTTTGAGCAGTTTGAGAATTCTTCACTTTTTTAAGGGCAAACATACATGGATTTTACAAACCTTGCTTCTGTTCCTTTGTTCTCACCTTAAGGAGGTTGCAACTTGGTGATTTAATCTTTGTGATAATATTAAGGTTGATAAGAAGGAGTCATCATTGTGCAATGTCAGTAGCATGTTCAAGATGTGTCCTTGTGCATGTTCTACGTACAAACTATGTTATACAAGTCAGTTATGGATTATGTTGAAGACAAAATATCCCTGTGACTTTAAGATGAGAAAACTGAAATTCAGAGAGGATGGGGAAAGCCAGAAGTGCCCAGCTCAGGGCTGGGAACAGTCAAACCTCAAAGCATTCTAAGTGTCTTGGATCTCACTGGGTACTGAGCCCAGCCCCAGGACCTTGTGCACGTGGTGGGTAACATGAGCTTTTTCCTCTCTTCCCAGCGGAATACGGTGGATCTGCCCTGGGATACTTGGACCACGTGCTGGTGATGGAGGAGATCTCCCGTGCCTCAGCGGCCGTGGGGCTCAGTTACGGGGCCCACTCCAACCTGTGCATCAACCAGCTCGTGCGCAACGGCAACGAGGCCCAGAAGCACAAGTACCTGCCCAAGGTACTGGGCTGGAGGAGGGGCAACACTGGAAAGCATTGGGTTCTGGCTGCCACCATGACATCTTAAGCACCAGCAGATTTCAGTGACCAAAGCTTAGGAAATACTGAACTTAACAAACTTGCCCTTTTCTAGCTTGTCAATTTTTGTCCTATTAATCCATATTGACCTCATCACATTCTCAGGTCCTTGTCTGCAGGCAGCACAGCCCAGCTCTCTGGACCGGTGTTACTAAGCAAGGCTTTGAGGTGACACTGGAGAATATTCTTTCAAATTCCTAAATCATTTTGAGATCTCTGAATGAAAGTCACTGCTTTCCTATTTTATATTCTCTGTTTCTCACTGTCCAAATGCTTGGTTTGGCTGTTAATTAACTACATGTGAAACTTCATCATCACTTGGGGCATTGATGTTGTAACTCAGAATTGCATTAATTAGATTTCAGTTTTTAAATGCATGTAAAAACAATGAGCACATTGAATCCCAGCTACTGAGATTATCAGTGAAATTATCAGCACAAGAAACTTGATTTAAATGACGTGCAAAGTAGTGTCACTTCCTCAAAGCACTGTGCAGCCTGCAAATGTGTAACCCCAAACTGTCCGCCTTCCTCAGGTGTATTTTCATGCTTCATTCTCTGCCTTTCAATGAGATGTGAAGTCACTTCAGCTTTGACTTGTTTTGGCTCCTGACACAGCACTTAGAGGTGCTTAACTAGATTTGAGAACTTCTTGGGGATTTCTGTAGCAATGCACTGATGGATTGAATTGGTTGAACATATCTTAAGCATTGAGTCTGCTTTAAAAAAAAATAGAGATCAAAAGGAGAAGATGGATGAAAGTACACAGGGAGGAAAAAATAAGGCAAGGAGAAAAGGGCAGGATGAAATAACACTGAAGTGGGAGCAGCAGCTCTGCCAGAGCCTGGTGTGAAGAGGCACAGGAGGAGGGTCCATCTGGTGTTGTGGGGTGAGTGTGGGGGGACTGGGCTATGAGAACATTGCAGAGAACTTTCTCATCCCTTTTCACCCCTTTGTTGGCCTTTTGTGTTCACCAGCTCCTGTTTGTGTAAAAGGGCAGCAGAAAGCCCAGGCAGGAGCTGGGGACAGGCATATGGCTGCCTGCATGGTTCCTGGGCACCTTCCTCATGTGTTGTGCAAGCAGGGATGTGCTTGTCTAGCTCAGACAGAGCTGAGTCACCCTTCCCATCCCACTGGGATTTGGTTCTGTTCCCTCAGCAGCACAAGGGAGCTCCTTGCTCGGGCTGTGCCGGGAACAGCAGCTCTCATTTGAGTTCTTGCAGAGAACAGTGACTGTGGAAGTTCAGTGCAGGAAAACAGGTGGGGGGGGCTAAAGAGGGAACACAAACAATACTGCTAGTCTTCATCTTTTGCTAATATTTGTCTTTTCTTCCAGCTAATCAGCGGGGAGCACATTGGAGCCTTAGCCATGAGCGAGCCAAATTCTGGCTCTGATGTTGTGTCCATGAAGCTGAAAGCAGACAAGAAAGGTAAAGCCTGTCCTGTGCTGCCCAGGGAGGTGCTGAAGGTGATGGAGGCCCTATCCCTGGAGGTGTTCAAAGAACATTTGGCCATGGCACTCAGTGCTCTGGTCTGGTTCACAAGGTGGTGATGGGCCAAAGGTGATTTGACTCAACCATCTTGGAGGTCTTTTCCAACCCCAGTGATTCTGGGAAGCCTGTTTAGGGAATAAATGGAGTGGGAATACCAGTGTTGCTGTCGTGAGCTAACAGATTTCATCTCTTGGCTTCCAGGAGACTACTTTGTTTTGAATGGGAACAAATTCTGGATCACCAACGGGCCGGATGCGGATGTTTTCATCGTCTATGCTAAAACTGACGCGAACGCTGTCCCGGCCTCCCATGGCATAACTGCCTTCATTGTGGAGAGGGTAGGTTTAGTCATTCCCACAGGGTTTTAAAGCAGAATCCTTCATCCTAACTGCCTCATTTGGAGGTCAGCTGGTTTTCCTTCCATAACTGCCAGCCTCCTCCTTAAAGACAAACTACTTTCTGCCTTTCAGGCAGGAAAGGAACCTTTAACAAAATAAAATCTGAAATCAGTAAACCTTCTGATGGACATAACTTCATTATTAGAATAGTTCAGTTACTGGCAGAGCTTGCAACCCTTGCTGTAGGAGAACCTTTGTTGGCAGCTGTCCAAATGATTTATTTATTTGCTGTTTATGTGCATTATAAAATGGGTGCACAGGGTTCATATGTGTGTGTTTCTCTGTCCATTTGCTTTCTCTGCACTTGCATTTAGACCTGATCTCGTTCTTAGATCACTTTATCTCCCTCCTGGCACCCTACTCATGTTCCTGTGGTCAGGGGAATTTCACAGATCTCTCATGATTTTCTTTAGTCTGCCGGAACCGAGACATAAAATGTATTTTTTCTGCCTTGACTTTGCAGGGAATACCAGGTTTCAGGACAGCCCAGAAGCTGGATAAGCTGGGAATGAGAGGGTCTAATACCTGTGAATTGATCTTTGAAGACTGTAAGGTCCCTGGTGAGTTGGGTTCAAATCGTGGTGGTTTCCTGTATTCTTGATCAGATAAATTGGATCACTAATTACACACATGTTCAGCCAGTGACCCGGAGGGCTTTGCAGATGCTTATCTGCTCCCCGGCAGCCTCTGAGGGAGATGGTGGAACTGGAAAAATGCAATCTGCTGGATTGCAGAGAAGGAGCACATCATTTGTTAGGTCACTGCTCTTTCACCCTCATGGACCTAGTTCTTAACCACTGCTTCTCCAAAGCCTTGCTGAGGCTTCCCAAGAAACTTGTTTCCATTAGAGCTCCTGTCTTGTATGGAGGTGAGCTACTTTGCCCTGAAGGTTTTTTTACTGGAGTCTTTCCAACAGGCTGTTGTAACATTTCTGGGTTCCTTTGGCGCCGGGGCCTGAAATGGACATTCTTTCCCCTGTTAGTTAGTACAGCAGAGGCCTCTGTAATAGTAGTATTTGTTATTCCAGTGGCAATTTTTGTTGGTAGAAAAATTCACAGAATCACAGAATTTCTAGGTTGGAAGAGACCTTCAAGATCATCGAGTCCAACCCATGCTCCAACACCTCAACTAGATTACGGCCCCCAGTGCCACATCCAGTCTTTTTTTAAACACATCCAGGGATGGTGACTCCACCACCTCCCTGGGCAAACCATTCCAGTACTTAACCACTCTTTCTGTGAAAAACTTTTTCCTAATATCCAGCCTATATTTCCCCTGATGCAACTTGAGACTGTGTCCTCTTGTTCTGTCCGTTGCTGCCTGGAGGAAGAGACCAACCCCCAGCTGCCTACAACCACCCTTCAGGAAGTTATAGAGAGTGATAAGGTCACCACTGAGTCTCCTTTTCTCCAGGCTAAACAACCCCAGCTCCCTCAGTAGTTCTTCACACGGCTTGTGCTTCCAGCCTTTCTAGAGCAAATGGAGAAGATGTCTTATCCAGAATCATAAAAATCCTTATTGCACATTTGCAGAGCAAGGAGCTCTCTTGCTCCCCATATACACCTTCAAAAGCCAAAGTGGAAGAGTTTCAGCTGAAATTTAACACTTCTAGCTGTATTGGATCCCTCCACCCTGAAATCATAAAGGTCAGTGCCCCAGTGCTCTGATCATATCCCAGGAGTCATCCACAGGGAACAGCATGTTCTCGTGGAAAGAGGATGATGACATGGAGAAGCACATCCCTACAGTGTTGGAAGTTAGTGCACTTGGCACTCTGGCCATTAATGCTCCTTCTGATATTTGGCTTTGGAAGCTGAAACAGTTTTTTCCCGGAAATTGTTCAGGCTATTCAGTCATTTTTCATAGAATCCCAGGATGGTTTGGGCTGGAAGGAACCTTAAGTTCATCCAGTCCCACCCCCTGCCATGGGCAGGGACACCTTCCACTGGCCCGGGTTGCTCCTCCCCACAGTGAATGCAGGCCCTCAGTGAGCAGCTTGTCTGAGTTTTGCACATAAATAAATCACTTCTCCTTTGCTCTTTGCAGCTGAAAATGTCTTGGGGACACTGAGCAAAGGAGTATACGTTCTGATGAGTGGATTGGACCTGGAGAGGCTTGTGCTGTCTGGGGGCCCCCTGGGGTAAGGGTTTGTCATCTTTTATAGGTTGTAAGGCCAGAATGGTCCTTAGTGATTGCCAAGCCTGGTGGGGATCCCTTGGGGCCTGCAGCTCTTGGTAGGATGGATCCTGGATGGAGAACTGGATTACTGGGGCAGCAGAAGAGGAGAGGCTGGGTCAGATGTGGGAAGGAAGCAAGGTGCAAGGAGATCCTGTGGCTGCTGGGTGTCCCAGTCAAAACTAGCACAGAACTCCAGCACCAGCACAGCAGCTCGACTGGACTCTCCTGGAGGTGCACAGGGCCTGCTCTGCAGCCACCACTCACTCAAATGTGCTCTGCCTCATCCTTGAGCTCTCAGCTCCTCATGCAGTGGTTTTCCAATTTGAAAGCATCTCTGTTAGGCCCCTGTGAGGGGCAAGGGATGTGGGAGAAGCAATGCCAGAATGAAAGTTTGCAAGTCTGCCTGCCAATGTCCACTGTCCCTCCAGAGCAGACTTCGGAAATGATCAGTCTTGATAAAAAAATTTCCAGAGATATAAATCTGCTTCAGTCCCCCATTGCTGGCTTGTGTATCCCTATGTTATTACTCAGGGAATAACCAGTTCATTTGTGTTATCAATTCCTTAGAATCTAACATACTATCCAGAGACTCACAGACTGGTTTGTTCTTCATTTATTCAATCCTTAAGCTCCACAGTAATTATTGGCACCCCACAGTCCTTTTGTCCTCCTGAGTGGTCTCTCTGGGCTAATCCTCTTGTGGAAAGACCAACTTCCACAATGCAGGAGGATTTTATCCCCTCCTTGTTCTTACCTGTGCTTTTTTTATGGTATTGGCTGATACTCCTTGAGTTGAGGGGTTCTGGACATAAGAGGCAGCATGAACTGTCCTGGCTGTGGTTGTGAGAAAGCTCTTCAAGTCTCAGTCCCCTGAATTAAAAGCTCAGACCTTCCCACAGGATGTCCCAATTGAGCACTGGGGAAAAATATGGCACCTTTGGATTTTATTCTTGACTTTGTTTGAGTGGAGCTGTAGGAAGACAGCAGGATATCACATTAGCTATGAGAACCTTTTTGCCTTGGGTTACGCTTCCAAAGTTTAAAGCATTGTTAATTAATAGTTCTGCTGTTTCCCTTTTCCCTCTGCTCTTCTTAGGCTCATGCAAGCTGTTCTCGACCACGCAATTCCATACCTGCATGTCAGAGAAGCATTTGGACAGAAAATTGGTCACTTCCAGGTGAGGCAGAAAAGGAATTGGGAATTTTTGTCCTCTTTTCTCTTTAAAACTGACAAGACTGAGAGCTTTGTTGTGGTGGGGGCTTTGCATGGAGGTCACCTGCTGTTTATGCTGGGGCTGCATGATGTGATAATGAGCAGCCAGGGCTAGTGAAAGGTTCCTACTCATGGCAAAAAGATGGAACTGGATGAACTTTAAAGTCCCTTCCAACTCAATGAATCCTGGGATTCTATGATGTGGTGAGAAGGTGGAAAGACCTCTGAGCCCACTATTGGTGGGTGAGGGGCTGTGGCTGATATCTAGGGAGGGGTCTGAATTAAGAGAACCTCCAGCTCCCTCATATCTGTGGGGTGCATGTCTCCTCCCATGTGGTTTCTCTGCGGTATTTTGGGGAGCAGGTGGTCCCCCTCACTTGTGTTAATTAACATCCCTTGTCTTCGGACTGTGCAGCTCATGCAGGGCAAGATGGCAGATATGTACACGCGGCTCATGGCCTGCCGGCAGTACGTCTACAACGTGGCTAAAGCCTGTGACCAGGGCCACTTCAACGCCAAGGTGAGCTCAACTCCTGCCTGGGCTGTGTGTCCTGGGGAAATTCCTCCAGTCCCAGAGCCTCAGCTGGGGAGAGCCTCTGTACAATGAGTCCCCACAGCCCAAAGAGTGTTTTTTTCACACCCAAAGTACCTTTCTTCATTCACAAACTAAAAGCAAGCCTTCTTCTATAAGGCAAGAGATTTAGCAGCACCAGTAGGTGTTTATGGAAAGCCCAGACAGATGTCCTGGCTGTTGTAAGGCCTGTAGCAGTTGTTAGAGGTGTTGTCACCTCCACTTGCCATCACACCTCTGTTAGAGGAGGATGTTGAGTATTTAACAGTGGGAGCACAGAGCTCTGCATCCCAAAGCAAATCACGTTGGTCTCCTGAGGGACTGATGTGAGAGAGCCAGCTTCTCTGGTAGATTTCTTATTTTTTTCCTTCTTCTGTCTTCATGTGGCCTTTACAGACCTGCCGTGACTGTTCTATAGTAACAGGGACACTGCTGGAGCTCCCTGTCCCTGTGCTTTGTGATCAAGTAGTTCAGGATTCTTAGCAGGTGTCTGTAGATTGATGGCAGCGTGAGGGCAGCACAGGGACTGGAGACGGGCAGGTGACACCTTTCCTGACTGTCCCATTGTGACTATCCCGTAGGACTGCGCCGGAGTGATCCTGTACTCAGCAGAGTGTGCGACGCAGGTGGCCCTGGATGGGATCCAGTGCCTGGGTGAGTCACTGACAGCTGGACAGAGCCAAGCACAGTGCAAGAGCATTTCCCTCTGCTTTCCCACCCTCAGCCCTGAAATCGGGGACGAGGAGTGACTTGTGGCTGTTTCTGTGTGGCAGGTGGGAACGGTTACATCAATGACTACCCCATGGGGCGCTTCCTGCGCGACGCCAAGCTCTACGAGATCGGGGCAGGCACCAGCGAGGTGCGCAGGCTCGTCATCGGCAGGGCCTTCAACGCCACCTTCAAGTAACGGCACCAGTGCAGGGGCAGCGCCGCGACCACCACGAGGCCTTGACTGCCAGGCTGGAGCGCACAACTCGGCTTCTTCCTGCCTGCCATTCCAGCATCGTCACTTGTGGAGTCCCCTCTGCCTCCCGTGGGAACAGATGCTGCTGGACTGGGCTTGGACAAAATGAATCAGAGGGTACATGGAGGGAGAAGTGTTTTTTCTCTTTTGTGATCATCCTGATTCATGGTGTTCATGAGTTGTTGATTCTCAGCTTTGCAAGGCAGAGGTTCATCCCCCCACCCAGGCAGGCTGGCAAAGGGGTGTGCAGCCACTCCTGCACACAGAAAGTCAACCCAAACCCACCAAAATGGACAATGAGGGAACAACTTTGTTCTTTCCAAAAAGCCCTGAGTGCCATTAAACAGTTAGAATTTAGCATATTGCCATTGGAAGGTGAAACTTCCTGCTGTGGCCTTCCAATGGGATTAATACCTTCCGTTTTGGGAACTTGACACCAACCACATTGTGGGGTTGCTAATGTGAATGCTTAAAATCATCTGTGCACAAGCAGCGTTTTAGGTGCTGATTCCTAAAACCTCCTTAAATCCCATGTGTGTTTCTTTGCAGAATTCCTTTCCTATTTGCAGAATTCCTTTCCTATTTGCAGAATTCCTTTCCTATTCTGCTGCTTCTGGAGTTATTTGGGTGCAGGCCCGAGTCCTTGCTGTGCTGACTGACTGCTCCCACCAGGTCATTCTCTCAGAGTTGTCACCATCCATCACTCTGGGGACAGTTAACACATCAGAGCTGTGTTGTGACATCTGTGAATGAAGCAGGCAGCAAGAGCTGACTTCTTTGGGGGTCGGTTCCCTCTGAAGGTTGTTGTTTTGGCCAAGCCTGTCCTCACACTCCTGGCAGCTGAGCAATGTATTTGTGAGTGATCTCAGTGCATCTTGTATCCAGCAAATCACGGCTTAACCAGCTTCTTAAAGGAAATTGCACAGCATCCTGCCAGCCTTTAAGTGTGAATCACAAATCGAAATGGGCTGCTGGAAATGTGATTGAACAGTTAATTAAACAGTTGCCATGTAGGCAGCTCCTAGCAGTTTTAACAAAACTCACCTTCAACTGTGTGTATTTTTTTGTTGTTGTTGTAGTTGACTCCTGTCTATACCAGGTGACAGTAGACTAACACAGAATTTTAAAATGCCACAGACTGAAGACAGTTCATTTTCCTGAATTGCCAGGTATGTCACCAAGAGTTTGTAAAAGTCAAAAAGAGCCAGAAAGAGCTTCTGAAGTCCTGGTGGTAGCACTTTCCTCCAAAGCTTCATATTTATTCAGCCTCAGTGGGTGGCTGTCACTCAGGAAGTGGCCCAGGGTTTAATTTTCAGCCTAAATATCTGGATAGAGGGTGGACAGAGGTGCTTTGTCAGGAATATTTTGTTGAGCTGCATCTGAAAATGTTGTGGAAGTGAACCTTGAGGTGCACTTCATACGGGAAATACTCAGTGTGTTGCTGTCCACGGATACAAGAATTTAGTTATGTGACCAGACATTTATATTTTATCACAAAATGATTCCTGGATCACTGTTAAGATCCATTCCTGCCAGAGGAACTTTTCTAGGGAGTGTCAGAGCCATGACAGGATGGTGTGAAATTGAGATTGTTAAAAATAGGTTTTCTAAGGTGGAAGGAACCCAGAGATTTTTAAGCCTGTCCTTCAGCACTGGAGAGGTCTGGTTTTAATACACATAATAAATAATGCCTTCACTTTCCAGGCTGATCAGCACCTTGGAGTTGAAGGTAAAATGAATCAATATCTAACAAATCTTTGGACAGGGGCAGGGACAGATTCATAAATCCTCAGCAGGGTTGTGTTATTCAAATCTCACTCCCTTGCACAGCAGCTGCCTTGGGAAAGATGGGAGATCCCTTTTTTTAGGGAAAAAAGGGTTAATCTTTATGCTATGCTAATAAAATTAGCTTTTGCTGTGGCCTGTGCTCTTGGGGGGGCCCCGGCAGAGGGAGGTGCAGGCTCTGGTACCCACCAAAGCACATCCAGGCTGGCAGCAAGCAGCAACAGCTATGGTGTTGCTTTCCCTGCCTATCCCTCTGTCTTCCCAACCCCAGCTTTTCCCCATAATTGTCATTTAAAAGAAATACATTTACAGAGATCATGCAGGCTGTGCTTTAGCTCCTCTGGAGAACAGCAGAGCTAACAGGAAGCTGTGCCACTGGGTATCGTCCCAATGGTTTCTGCTGTGGAAATGTGATGGAAATTGTCCTGGCCTGACAGCCTTTGGCTGGTGGCAGGGCTGGATGTGCTGCATCTTCCCTGTTTTTCAAGATCCTTGCCCTGTTTGCAGCTGGCTGGCCACTGAGCAGAGAAGGCATGGAGAGCAGTGGGGGGAATTATTCATGATGATATGCAGTGGGTTGACCCTGGCTGGGTGCCAGACACCCATGGAAGCCTCTCCATCACTGCCCTCGAGAGAAAATACAATAAATGTTCATGAGTTAAGGATTGGGAGAGATCCCTCACCCCAAACTGTCAGGCAAAACTGACTCGAATTAGAGATATTAATTGAATTTATTACTAACAAAATCACAGCAGGATAATTAGAGGTAAAAAAACCTTAAAAACATCTTTCCCCCCACCCTTCCCTCCTTCCCTGCTCTAGCTCCTCCCCTCCACAGCAGCACAGGGAGACGGAAATGATGGTTACAGTGAGTTCATCACAAGTTGTTTCTGCTACTGCTCAGGGAGAGGATCCTTCCCGTGTTCCAGCATGGGGTCCCTCCCACAGGAGACAGCTCTCCATGAACTTCTCCAGTGTGAGTCTATCCCATGGGCAGCAGTTCTCCACAAACTGCTGCTTTGTGGGTCATTCTTCCACGCGGTCAGTCCTTCAGACTCAGCCTGCTCCAAGTTGGATGCCCCATGGGTTCAGAAGTCCTACCAGGAAACCTGCTCCGGCATGGGTTCCTCTCTCCATGGGTCTGCAGGTCCCTGGACAGGCATGGGTTCCCTGTAGGTTCACACCCTCCTCTCAGGCATCCCCCTGCTCCAATGTGGGGTCCTCCACAGGCTGCAGGTGGATCTCTACACACCCATGGCCCTCCATGGGCTGCAGCGGAACACCTGCTGCACCATGCTCTGCACTACGGGCTGTAGGGGAATCTCAGCTCGCACCTGGAGCAGCTCCTGCCCCTCCTTCTGCACTGACCACACCACACTTTGCTGTCTGCTGTTCCTCTCACATATTCTCACCCTACTCTTCTCTGGACCCAATTCTATCTGCTTAATAAGGCTTTTTCTTAAATATGTTATCCCAGAGATGTCATCACCATTCCTGATTGGCTCAGCCTTGGCCAGCAGCATGTCCACCTTGGAGCTGCCTGGGATGGGCTCTGGTGGATGTGGGGAAACCTCCTGGCAGCTTCTAACAGAAGCCACTTCTGTAGCCCTCTGACTACCAAAACCTGGCCATGCAAAGCCAGTACAAGGTAACAGAGAGTTTATTTCAGCAGTGTGGGGTTTGGAATGAGGTTTAGTTAGTGACAGGAAGAGAGAGTGTAGCCCCAAGCTGCACTGGGGAAGTTCAAATGGGATATAAAGAACAATTTCCTTATAGAAAGAGTGGTCAGGCACTAAAAGGGGCTGTCTAGGAAAGTGTTGAAGTCCCCATCCCTGGAGGTGTCCAAGAAATGACTGGACATGGCACTCAGTGCTCTGGGCTGGGTGACAAGGTGGGGATCAGCTTGTGGTAAAAAAGCTGGGCTCACACTGAGCTGGGGCACCGCCAGTGTTTGATCCAGAAACTCAAGGGAAAAGTGGAATATACAGGGGGGAAGATGGCCTTGGACATCTCCGGTGTTCTGCCTCATGCTTCTCAGGGCAGAGGGGATCACGTCTCCTTCCAGTTTTGGACAGAGCTGGAGTTTAAACAGAGGCTGTGTTTGTGGGGCTGCCCACAGTGTGAGGGAGCTGTTTGCTTTGTGAACACACCAGGGACATGGTGTTAAAATCTGTTTGTGAGGTAAAACTGCTGCAGAGGGTCTGTAAGCTGGGCTTACAGCCCATCTGCCCCGGGAGCCACGGCCCCGTCATGAGGCTGGGCTGTGGTTAAAGCAAATCTTGCCTTGTCAAGCGAGGTCAAACCACACCAAGAGGTGCAGGATGTGGGAGAGGAACGTGTGTTTGCACGGTGCCTCAGGCAAGGCAGTGGCTCTCCCCAGTCCTCCACAGGGACCTGGGTGCAGTGGTTTACCTCCTGAAAAAGATGTCCTGAGTCCCGCTGGTGCTGCCAGATGGGATGCTGGGGGACCATTGGCTCCCTCTCAGCAGCTCCCTGGAGAGCCCCTCTGTCCCCTGCTCTGTCCCACTGCCTGTCCTTCCTGCTTTCAGGGCAGTGGGGAGTGTGTATGTGGGACAGAGGATGTGGTTTCTTGCCTGTGGAGCTGGTCCATCAGAGGAAGGGAGGCTTTGGTAACCTGTGTGAAGGATGATGTTTCCCTCCCGTGCTGGGCTTTGAGCAATTTCAGTACAGGGTGACACATAACGAAAGTGTCATCGCATCCTGATTTCACTGTACAGAGATGTGCTGAAGCCAAGCCCTACGGTGATGTTCCATCCCTGTTCACAAGCCTCCCTCCTGCTCCAGCCTCCGTCCTGCAGCCCAGCACGATGTGTTATTCAAAATCCCTGTGTGTTTAGATTCCCGCTCGCCTCAGCCTCCCCGGGACTCCGGGCAGCACTCGCTGCGGTTCAACGCCGCTGCCGGAGCAGGGACCTGCTGCTGTGTCATCTCCGTGTTCCTCATGTGGGTGATGAGTCGGTTTCTTTCCCAGGCTGGAGTGAGAGCCCACGGAGCCACATGTATCCGCTGTCACGGATGCAGGCAGAGAGGACGCGATCCCTGCGTCCTGCCCGGCAGCTGCCCGCTCCTCCCGCACAGCTGTACCGGCCACGCTCCCTTCGCGGCGAGGCACCCGCTCCTCCCAGCCACGGCCCCGCAGGAAGATTAGAAAGAGATTTCTTTTCAATCTATACAAGAATTCACAACTGTGAAGGGGAGACAAAAACATTCTTGAGCCGAGGGCACAATATTGTGCGAGGGAGGCCCGGGGGGGCTGCGGGATTACTGTAGCGCAGCCCAGGGTCGCCCCGCTTGCACCTGCTGTTTGCTGAAAGGCTGATGCTGAGCAACAAGCAGCTGATGCTGAGGCCCAGTTGTCAGCCTGAAAGGGGGGAAAAAAGGCTGGAGCAGCGTGCACGCCAAAGGGAAATGGCAGGCGGCCCAGTGACAGCGGGAGGAGGGAGTCGGCAGTGGAGGGACGGCAGCCGGCTCCCCCTTGGCACGTGGAGCTCCGGACAGACCCAGAGGTGTGGGTCTGCCTGAAGATCTGTCATTCCAAAGGCATCCCGGAGAAAGAGGATGATCCTGAACCTGTGAAGAGGCTGAGGAGGTTGAGAGCACGAGTTCCCCCCAAACCACCCTGCTGGCTCCAGCGCTGAGCTGCCACAATGGGCAGGAGACGATGTCCCCACCAAACCCGAAACTGAACTAGTGCTGCTGCAGGGCACCCTGCCCTTGGCCTCTGCTGTTCCCCAGGGAGGAGGAAAGGTACTTTTCAGGAAGAATTTCTTCATGGAAAGGGATATCCAGCATTGTAATGGGCTGCCCATGGAAGTGGTGGAGTCACCATCCCTGTAGGTGTTCAAGGAACAACTGGACCCGGCACTCAGTGCTCTGGTCTGGTTGACAAGGTGGGGATTGGTCACTAGTTGAACTGGATGATCTTGGACATCTTTTCCAACCTAAATAATTCTGGGATTCTCTGATCCTGCTGTTTCTGCTCACAGCCCCCTCTAGTAGGGACAATGACAGTCAAATAGATGTGCCCTGCAGCAGAGAATCAGAGTGGCACTTGGATCACTCAGCATTGTCACCCAGAGGTGCTGAGGCACCTTGATCTCTGTGGGCTCTACACTGTGAGCCCACAGTGAGCACTGAATCACCCTGCTCAGCTCATCCATGGAACATCACTTCTGTCCCCAGCACTGTCCACGTGGGGCAGGGCAGAGAGAGAACAGGGAGTTTCTGAAGGATGTCTCAGTGGGCTGAGGGGCTCCGCACAAGTACAGCCCCCTCCTGTGTGGGGCTGTCTGGTGGCAGAGCTGGGACTGGCCAGAGGAGGATTTTCCAGCCCTCTGCTGCAGCTGCCTCCCAGAAGAGAGGGCAGGAGTGAGCGTATTTCCTGCAGCTGTTGGCAAGATGAAAATAATCCACGTGCCCAGGGTGTCTGCAGGGTGAAGGGGGCTGTATTGGATCGACGTTCCTCCCGTGAGCCAACCTGTGCCAGGGGCATTAGGAAACAGCCTGTGTCCTCTCTGTGCCTTGTTGCAGAGCTTAGAGCCTCTCCAGAGGGACAACAAGCCCAGCATTGGAAAGGAAAGAGTGGTAGCTGCCTGGTCAGTGCAATGCAGAGGAGAAAAGCAAATGGTTGTTTTTGCAGCTCATTGGGGTCCCTACTGTGATTTAGAGCCTGGCTTCTCCTGCTGGCATGAGGACAGGGAGCTGCAGAGAGGGGATGGCCTGGCCCCATCCTTGCCGACCAGACACGCTCAGGAAGACCCCAGGGGTGATTTTTTTTCTGCTTGGGTATAGCTGAAGCTTCCAGCAACTGGGAGCCTCCATGCAGCTCCCCTAGGCTCCACTTCCCCAAGGAGCTGGCGTTGCGTCGGCGCTGAACACACTCACCTGGGGTTGGTGTTCCCAAGAGCCGGCGTTCCCAACACAGCTCCGCAGAGCTCCCTCGTGGGACCATGATGGTGTGTGGAACTCGAGGCTGGTAAGGTCTTTTCTGCATCTTTATGGGGACCATCTCCTGCTCTGGGGGCAGCCCTGGTCTCACATCCCTGCTGAGATGGGACATCACTCCCTTGGCAGGGATCACTGTGTCCATGGAAGTAGCCACTGTCTGCCTGAGACTTGGAACTGATTTCTGCGTTGCAGCACGCAGGAGCACTCACTCTACTATATACTTACTCAGCATGCCTTGGAAGAGTGGAAGTCTTCCTGCAGCTTCCAAAGGTACTTTTGTTCTTAGAAAACCTCCTTCATCTCTATTTTCTCCATGGCAGCATCTCCCAGGAGCCATAGGCAGGATTGAGCCCTTTTTGCCTGGTGTCCTTTCTACACAGGTCAGAACTTCAGCACCCTGAGTGCCCCAAAACTGCTGCTGGCAGCATGCTGGGTCCCCCTTCCTCTGCCACCAGTCCCGGGCCCGGCTGGAGGTGAACATCCTCAGAGGCAGGAATCCTTTGCCTTCTGCTTTTTGCTTGATTTGCCTTTGCTCTCAAGCCAGGGTACACCTGGAGAGAGGCTGTGCTCTGGCACAGATCTCATGCCAGGAGGCCACCAGGAGCCACAGACAGGCAAATGATTGAAAAACCAACACGTTCCAGCAGGACTGGTTTGAGTTGGAAAAAATCTGGTTTTGGTGAAATGCAAAAAATGCTGTGAGTTCAGGCAGGTCCCGCTCCTGGGCTGTGGTTTGTGAGGGCAGGGGTGGCACTGAGCCCCCAAAACTCAGGTCACAAAGGAAGGGCACAAAGCAGAACCAGCCACAGTATCCCTTGGGAAGAGAGGGCTCATGGATTAGAAAGATCTTGGGATTCCAGGGAATCCTTATGTCCATGGCAGCTATGGGTTTGCCAGGGGAATTTATTTACCCTTGCCAGGTGAGCACCTTCCCCACTGGAAGGATTGGGCCATGCTAAGGGGTTAAGTAACTTGCCCAAGTTTGCCAGGGTTGTCTGTAGCAGAGAAGAGCAAAAATCCTGTGGGCTCCTGAGTCACCATCATTTTTGACCCATCTCATGATTAAAAAATGCAGTTTGGTACTTTTGGGTCTGGATTTGGTGTCTAACCATCAATGATTATTACATCTTTCTCTGTGAAATTAAAACGTGTTTTAAAGGCTTAACATATTCCCTTCCCTCCCAGAGCCCCAAGATAACCCAAACTACAGGTGGACCAAGACCAAAATCAGCTTCTTTTTCCTCTCCCTGACTAATATTGAGGTGGGATAAAGAGGTAGAAAAGCCACAGAACAGCCAAAATCAAAAGGCTGAGCACACTCTGCATGGAGGCAAATCACTGCTGCTCAGACCAGTGTCTTTAATTGCTGCATCTCTTCTGCCTGTGTCCAAGGAGCTGATCCCAGGTGACTCCAACGGACAATGTCATTTAAATCAATTATCTCCCTATTTGGAGCCATCCACCCTCTCCCTCCCTCACCATACAGCCACGAGCCCCATAATTTATTCATCCTCGGCTGCACTTAAACATCTGCTCCACTGCCATTTGAGTTGGGCAGAGCATTAGCTTTAAAATTTCATGAAACATAGTGCAGGTGGCAAAATCAGAAATTAAGGATTATAATCACGGCAAAGCCAGGTTGGTGAGCCAGCTCCAGCTCAGGACAAGAGACGCCAGGAGAACTCCTGGGGATTTAATGCCCCTAAGGTGTTCAAATCACATTTTTATTCCCTTTTCCCAAAGGTTGGGGGGATTTTTACATCACCACTACTCTTAGGTAGATGTTAAAGTGAGGGGAGCATATTGTGCTCATTGCTCCTTGGATTTTGTTGCTCCACTGCTGCTGCCACAAAATTTTTCTGGCCAGAGGGTTGTTTTTGAAGGGTGATGTGTCCCCTGAAAGGTGCCCAAAAACATCTTTGCCCACCAAATTAGGATTATCAGGATTTAATGATATCCTCCACCCTGACTGTGCTTGTGGGAAGAAAGATCCATGCTGGAGCTGTGCCACAGTTCCCACTCCAGCCGTAGGGACGGGCCACAAAGTAGGGATGAGGTGCTGGAGCAATGCTGGTTTTAAGAAAAAATCAGAAATCCATGTATCCCCAATCCCTGCTTTTACCACAGAGCCACAACCCTCTAAAACACGTTGGTTATCCGCAGCGGTTCCCTGTGTTTATAGCTAATGAAGAGAGCTTTGGAAAGAAAATATTTGCTTTAGCAATTCCTCTTTCATCTATTAACCCAGTTTCCCTCATCGCGCAGAGCTGGGTCAGAGGGATAGAGGAGCAGGAGGGAGGGCAGGGGGCTGGCTGGGGAGGTTAGAGGGAATTGAGAGACCTCTGTGCCTCTGGATCTGGCACTGACGATGCCGAGGAGCTTCAGGATCCAGCAATTTTTGAGCCATCAGACAACCTGTCCCACAGAGGAGATCAACTCCTACTCCTCTTCCCAAGTGTTAAGAGGAAGACCAAGGGGATTATTTAGTGCTCAGGTGTGCTTTGATGCCTGGGAAGCTTCTGGAGTACAGGAGGTTTTAGATCTATTGAAGCACCTGACAGATAACCAGGTGATAAAAGAGCCAGCATGGGTTTGTCACACAGAGATCACATCAAACCCTTGAATTCCCCTCTTTGCTGAGGAAACTGGATGTGTGGATGAAGAAGCTGAAATGAGACATATCCTGACTTTAGGAAGGCTTTAGACCTCGTGTGACATTTTGGGAAGGAAACAAGGCTGTTTGGGCCGAACACTGACCCACTATGCTGCACGGCTTGCTGGAAAATTCTCTCCCAAAGGCACGGCCAAGCTCCAGCCTTGGCAGTGGTCTGAGGGGCTTCCCTCTGCACCAGCCTCCTGTTTGGTCCCTTGTGTTCAATCTCCCTGTATCAGGGGTGTTGTTTTAAAGAGAGGAACCAGTCAGCTGTCCAAATCCAGTCCCTGTGCAGCAGGAAGGACTTGCCTGGACACCATCAACCCTCAGTGCTGGTTGAGGTGGCACCAGTCTGGGCAGTCTGGGGCTGCACAGGTTCTAACGTGACAGAGAACAGCACAAGGACGTTTGGTATAGAGATGATCCACTCAGACACGAATTTAGGACAAGGCACAGGAGTAAACATGCACTGATGGAATTTTCAGGTTATGCTTTGAAGTCTCAAGGATAGGAGGAGGAGAGAAGCCATCTCCAAGGGTTTGGGGTTTCAGTTTTATTGGGTTTATGGAAGGAAAACAAGTGCAGGGAAAGAAGGTGACTTTTAACCAGTTTTATCTCCACAGGTTTGGACAAGGCTCCCATCAGGACCTGCACTGTTCCCCATTTTAGCTTTGAAGTTTTGTACAGCTCTAAATTCTCACAGGGCAAACTGAACTTTACACTAAGTGACACATTTTAGCAACCTTTCCTCACATAAACTCAGAAAGGGGCTTTTATGGAGTGGGGCCTGGCTGGAACCTATACCAGCATTCTGAGCAGACCAGTGCCCCAATTCCCCCTGGTCTGGGGGATAAGGCAGGGTTGGGGCAATCTCTGACCACAGTGATGGAATAAGGAGGATTTATCAGGTTGCTGCTCTCAGGTGAAGTTTGGGAAGTTCTTACCACACCAGCCCCTCACACCCAAATGCACCCTCAGCACCCCCTGGGGATTTTTGTACTTCAAAAGCCTCCACTAGATCCTGCCTAAGCCCAGGCACAGACTCGAGGCTGTGAGGAGCCCTGGCCATGGGTTCCTGGGCAGGGAGCTTGTCTTGGGGTGTCACTGTGTGTAAGGAGCTGGGGACAGCAGGATGGGACCTGGATGTGGATGGGCAGTACTGGGGAAGGCTGTAAATAGGACAAACACAGTGGGACTGTCAGTACCTGAGGACCCCAGATCCAGCAATTCCATGTACCCCCACTGAGCCATGCTTGCCCAGGGCTTCATTTCCCATTCAGAAACCAGGTCCCTGTGAGTGGGGAGCTGTCACTTTGATGGAGCGATCTATAATTTCCCTGGCTAATTGTCAAAGCACAGCACTCAATCCAGGGCACTCTTCCCTCGGGAAAGTGGCTTCTCCTACCTGAACTGGCAGGAGAGCAGCCCCAGGAATTGGGAACACTGCATCATTCCCATGGCAACAGCCTGGGAGGCTGTGAATGGAGAATTATGACTTTGTTCCCCGTTCTGGCACGAGGAGAAGCTGGGCTTTACGGGATTAAGCAGATCCCAGCTCAAACATCCAGGGTACCACTGGAGGGAATAATGAATAGTAATAGCAGAATAAATGGGGCTTGATCCAAGGCTCTGTCCAAACAGTATGAACAACCCACTTTGTTTAAGTTTGGTTGGTTTCCAGGCTGAGTGTGAACCCGCTGGGGGCTTCTGAGCTGGGACATGAGCAAGGCTGTGCCACTATTCACTTCATGAACACTTCTGAGGAATAAACTGGTCATTAAATGTGAGGCCAAGAGTGATCACTATCAACCAGGGTCTCCTGAATTAAAGTTCCCTTTATTCCAGGCACCTTTGTAACTTAAAAGAGCAGAAATCTTCACACTGCAGGAATACTTTGGTGGACTACAAGTCCTCATGTGAGGATCTAATGAAGATATTTGGGTTAATGATTATTTTTGCAAGGGCTGCAGCAGCCAGGACATTGGGATAAGCCTGTGGCTGAGCCCAGGGCTGTGGCCACCCACAGCCATGAGGTCCACATCCTCCTCTGCAGCATCTGCCCCACTGTCATACCTCACTCCATCCCATGGGAAGATCCTGTGACTGGACATGTGGACAGGACCTTAACATCGATGGCAGTGATAGCTCTGCCTGTTTTCCAGCTTTTTGAGCAGGGCTATTCCTCCCCTGCTGTAGTGTCTCTGCAGCAGGGTTTTTCTGTGCTCTCCCCACAGCGCCAGCACTTGCTTGACGATCTGCCCCCTGACAGCCCTGTCCCTCAAAACCCATCCTGTGTTTCAAAGTCTGGAGGAAATGGTGCACTGACCCTTCCTTTTTTCCTTTCCTTCTTCTCTCTCACTGCTATCAAACAAGAGTGAGGAAAGATGTAGGAAAGGAAATTAAGGAGGTGCACAGCATTTTCCCCAGCTAATTGCACATCCTTCAGATCCATCCCCAACCCAGATGACTCTCCACAGCAGCTCCAAATCCCTGAGCGCTGCCTGAATTACTTCCCATAGGAGACACCATCACCGGACAAACTCTCCTTTGCTCCCATCTCTCCCTTTCTGAGTATTTCGTTATTTTAAGCCAACCCCTCAGGGATTCAATTTCTGTGCAGAATGTGGGGATTTAGCTACACAGCCCATGTTAATGCTAATAGGATTATCATAGAATCATGGAATCGTTTAGGTTGGAAAAGACCTTTAAGACCATTGAGTCCAACCGTTCCCCCAGCACTTGCAAGGCCACCACTAAACCATGTCCCTAAGAGGGAGATTTGCACAGGGGAACTCCAAACCTTCCCACCAGGTGCCTGATGTATGGCCAACAAGGAATGGAGATGCAGCAGCTTCAGACTGTGGGTGTTGAGCCGAAATTCACCCCCTGACCCTGGGATGAGGCAGAGGATTAACCAATACGTGGGTGTGGGTGTGGGTGTTTGTGTGGGTGTGTGTGTGTGTGCATATTTTCCCCAACACTGAGATGCTGTTATTGTCTTAATGAAGATTTCAGAGTTTTTCCCAATGTCCCACAAAAAGCCCATGGAGATAACAGTTCCTCCTTGTGCTGATCTTGCCTCCAGCTGCTGAAAGTAAGGAATGAAAAACAACCCTCAGGGCTGAAAACATCTCTGAATGGGACTCTGTGTAGGTCTCAGGGTGCTGGACATCTTTGGGAGCTTGGGGACAAGGAAACAGTAAAGCACCCAGGAGTGGTGTTTCCTTTTCACACAGGAAATTAGGAGTGTCCCTGTGTCCCTGTGCTGGCAGGATTGTGAAGGAGCAGACGCATCTCCCCTGCTGAGGAATGTCTCCATGTCCGTGTTCTGGCACGAGCTCCCACTCACCTGAGGGATACAAAAGAGAGATGAAGATTTCCTGCTGATGTAGCTGTTTCTCTGGAAATGCAGATTGGCTGAGTGGTGTCTTTGGGATTTCTTATTAGGTTTTTCCTGTATTAATTCTGTGCAAGGAATTGTATAAGCAGCCATGGGTTTGTTCCCACTGATTTTTCCAAGCAGACCACAGCTAAGTGTTTGCCCCAGCCCAACAACCGCAGAGGGGTGAAGGACCGGTCCTGGTTCTGCCACAGCCCATCCCACAGCACAGATGGTCTCGCAATTGCTCCTTGCTTCCCCATCCTGACTTTCTGGGACATGTGTTTTGCATTGCAATCCCCTCAGCCTCCCTGGTTTTGTGAATCACACTTCATAAAAGAATGGCTACCTTGGGAACACAAGGCAGGACATTTATCCTTCCTGTGCATGCGAGTTTGTCACTCCCTGCCACGGCCCAGCTCATAAAGCAGAGTCCTTGCTTTTAATCCTGATTTTGCAATGTACTGAAGTACACACATTCACCTCCGTCCACCGTAACACTCAGGGATGTTCTTAACTCTTAGTCCTCTGATTTTCTGCTTTAATTTAATCCAGTCTCATTTCCTGACTGTGCTGGTCCCCACTGAGCTATTCTCATTGTCCCTCTGTTTTTTCCCTCCATCAAAAAATTATATCTATTATATATTCCTTGCTAAAGGACTTTAAAGTGTTAAGATGAGAGGTGAAATAAGAAATAGAACATAGCAAGCCCTTTTCATTTGCTGAACTTCCTCGGCACCGCTGCTTCACAGACAATGTTGGACATAAACAGCATGAACTTTTCACAAACGAAACCAAATTAACATAAATTATAAATTAAACCTTTGTAGCAGCAACAGCACCAAAAAGCTGCAGATGATTCCCTGAGACACCAATAATTCGGATTTTTCCAGGTAGGTAATGGGATCCTGTGTGACAGCTCTGTCCTGGCAGAGCTCTCTCCTCCAGCCTGAATCCCTTCTGGCTTCTTCCGATGGAAAAAGGGGAATATTTCACCCAGCTAAAAATGAGCAAATGCTGATGTTTAAACAGAAATCTCAGAGGAAGCTGCCTCTGTAACCACAGCTGGTTTGCTGCAGACCTGAACACTCACAGCCTATTTGCTTTTTTGATGTAATAGAATTCCAAGTCAGTCCATGGAGCTCCACCAGGGATTCATTTGGCCTTTTGCAGTTACTGGGTTAACCCTGGAAGGGGGAAGGAAAGGAGGGGACCACCAAAACCCACCTCTTTGCCAGGAAGCCAGTGCAGCACCAGCACCTTTTCTGTGGAGACATCAGGAAGGACGGGATAACACAGCTGAATTTGGGGATGTTTCTTGGTGGGGGACATGCCTGGAAAAGGCAGGATCCTCTTGGGATGCAGCTGAGATGTGCTGAATTAAAGACTTTTTAACCCAGCCCTGTCACTGGAGTCAGACAGGGGCCACATAAAGACCCCAGGATGGGTTTATCCCCATCTGCGGCTACGAGGCTGTTCGGGAAGGTGGGGCCGGCCATCCTCCCCCTCGCAGATGTGCCGAGCTCTTCCTGCAGCCAAGTCCTTCCCTGAGGCCCGGCAGAGGAACCAGTCGGTGCAGGATCCTCCACACTGCCGCTCTTAGTGTGTGAGCTCACTGGGATTAAGGCTGTTGCTTAAGCTTCCATGCCTATTTGCAAGCTGCCGGTGCAATGGAAGCTCTCCATCGGTTTGTGGCAGTGCAGGAAGCTCTGGTGTTCCCAGGGATGCACTGCCTCCCCACTTGGATTAAAAAGAGGTGCTGCCAGCCTCTTGCTACCATGGACACCAGAGCTCCAGGTTCCCCTTCTCTGTGCTGGCAGCACTGCCGGGGGATTTGTCCTCTCGGATTTCCTGTGACTTTTTAAAACTCACCACAGTTGTTCCTGAAAGTCAGAGAGCTGTGAGAGTGCAATGCAAACATCCTTCTCCCAGCCTGACCTGCAGTGAGATGCTGGGGCCCTTCCCCATCCTCCTGTGGGACAACTAAAGATTTTACTTCTGAAACTCAGAGTCAGAAAATGAAAGGATCCTTTTCCCTGTTTTCCCTGTGTTAATGGTGAAATCCTCTTTTTCCTTCTTTGCCTTTAGTGCAGGCTCAGCTGTGTGTGCCTGTCCCACTGCAGTACCTGGAGGTGAGGGGTGCAATGAGAGACAATCTCTTAATCTCTGCTGCTTGCTGGCCTTCCTGGCCCACTTCTCCCACAGCCATTGGCCTTTACAACCACTTTTACCAACAGGTACAACTGCAGCAAGGTGCTGCCACAGCTCAAATTGTGACCAGGGGACAAAAATCCTTGTTGTGCTGCTGTTCAGGCAGTCTATAGCCCTTTCCCAAAAAACAAGCCAGAATCTGGGGTAGGAAGATCTCATGTCGAGGCTTTGGTGGTTTGTTCTTCTCAGGTAATTAGAGGAGAAAAAGCCCAAATGCTGCATCTCAGCTGTGTCGCCACCTGACAGAGGCTGGAGCCTGGCAGACACACAGACATATTGTTCTGGAATCAGCAATTAGCTTCCCATTTTTCCCCTCATGCCTCTGAGAAAGGGACAAGGAAAGGCCCCACTTTAGAATAAATTAGTATCTCAAAAGAGAGGGAGCTCTGCAGATGGCTCAGTTGTGCTTCACACTCTTGTGCAGCTCTGGAGCACACAGTTCCCCATCCTCAACCTGTCCATTGTCCAGATGTTCTATTCCAAACACCTGGAAGAGCAAAGGTGGCCTCACCTCCACTTTCCCCAAAAAGCAGCTATTAAATGATATTTGTCATTAAACTTCAGCATGGATTTTGCCCAAGTGTTTCCCTCTGGAACACTGTGACACTGTGGGTTTACCGCTTGAGTTGCAGGAGGCAGTTCAAAACTTTGGAATTCCCAGGTTCCTCACTTTTCTGCTCAAATATCATTCTGTTTAGCTATGGGAGTCTGAAGTGGTAGATTCTGGAAGTCACTTGAACACATCTAACAACTGGAGTAAGTATGCTCTATGTAACACCAAAATTAAACTCTTGATCTCAGACTGCTGTGATTTCCCTCCTGTTCCTGTGGCTCAGAGCAGAGGGAAGAACACTAATTAAACATCATTTTTAGGGAACAATTTGGCAGCATTCTGAGCTGCCTTCACTTTTCAGGTGGGGAGCAGCTCTGGTCTGAGGAGACAGAACCTTTGTGGTTGTGGAGTGGTTCTCAGTGATGTCAAGCTGCATTAAATAGAGTCTGGAAAAGTCTCATCCAACAGCTGTATTTCCAAAGGGCAGCAGTGAAATAGGGTAATCACAGAATATCCTGAAGTGGAAAGGATGCACAAGGATCATCCAAGCCCAACTTGTAAACCGTATCAGAGAGTTTTTAAGGAGAGTTTCCCTACTGCACCTTGAGGGCTTCCAGGAGTGTAGCTGTTAAGGTTATTCATTTTCCCTGCTCCATCACCAACAACGGGTATTTGTTTCAGGAATCAGTGTCTCCAAATAGCTGAATTTCCTCTCAAGCAACTCCTGTGTAACATCTGGATCTTGCTATAATCATTGCAGTGCTTGATCCTGCTCTTGTTTGCAAGACCCCTGTGGACCACCAGAACAAGGCAGGAAGTATTTCAGGGTCTTAGGTCTCCTGCAGTTTAGTTGAATTTCAAGCAGATCATCAGGGTCTCTCCCTCACTGTATGTATTTCTCTCCTGGAGCCCCATGGGTTGCTTGTTCCATGTGTCAGTTCCTTCCCAGCTGTTTCCCAAATTTAAAAGAAATAGGACAAATTTGGTACCGGAACAGGCTCCCCAGGGAAGCAGTCACAGCTTCAAGCCTGAGAGAGCTCAAGAAGTATTTGGACAATGCTCTCAGGCACATGGTGGGATTTTGGGGCTGTCCTGTGCAGGACTAGGAGTGAGGCTTGATCCCTGCGGATCCAACTCAGAAGATTCCATGATTCTACCGAAAAATCCCATTCTGCAACTGAAGGAGAGGCTTCAGTGATGGGGACTGTGGTACTGCTAAAGATACTGATCAAATAACTTCCGTGGCTTGTTGGGTCTGTTTTAGGTCTTTAAACTCATTTTTCCAGGAAAACATGGAGTTTTCCAGATGTTCTCATTGCTGCCATGTCTCATCTGCTGGTAAGACCACGGAAGTCATGGACACCAGAGTGTCCCAGAGAGGACAGTTCTGTGGGAAGCTCTGGGACACCTGAGAACTCCCTGCTGGCCTTTTCCTCCCTAAAATGCAACGGGATATTCCCCTGGTGCTGACTCACAGGGCTGCTCAGGGACAGCTATCACGCAGGGGGTGTCCGTGGCCTTTCCAGTGCCCACCTCGAGGTGGGAATGATGGGCGTTCAAACCCGCTCTGCCTTTTCCCTCTCCTCCTGGCAGCTCTCAGCGGAGCTCCCGCCGGACCCCTGGGACTTCCAACTTTCCCAGAGTTTGGATGCAGGGCTCGGTTTAAGTGTGACTGCCCCCGGGATGCGCCGGGCACACCCGGGAGGTGTGAGGGCGCCACGGGCACCTCTGAGGGACACACGGAGGGGCCCCTGACAGGCGCGCGGGGCCGCCTCACGCCCCCGTCCTGTGAGGGAATCGCGGCCATCGGGGGCTCCCGCAGTGCGCCGGCGGGGGGGTTATCCCGGTTTT
>VXBB01003634.1:70811-110952 GCA_013399915.1 Illadopsis cleaveri | reverse complement strand
GCTCGTGGCCCCGGGGGACTCCTCGCCCCAGGGGCTGCTCGCTTCGGCATCGCCGGATCGGGGGCGATTCCCAGGAAAAGCCGCCGCTGTCCTCGGCCCCTCCGGATCTCGGAGCTGAACCGGCGCTGCCCGGCCGGGAGTTGGCAAAGGACGGGCTGGCTGGGGGTTGGTGTTTCGGGGCTCCCCACTCCCGAACGGGGCCAGGAGCCCCTCCCCTGAGGGCTGCGCGGTTGAGTACGTCGAGTTCCCGATGGTTTGCAGAATGTGATGCCGGGCGGGCTGCGAGCCCCGTCTCCCTGTCAGGCAGGTGCCATCGAGCCTCTTTGGGGGACAGCGGAGCAGTTTTCATTTCCATCGTGATTTTTCCCACTTGCCGTGTGCTCCCCGTGGCTCTGGACATCTCTTCTTTCCTGCCGGCTGCTCCGGTGGCCGACGGCTTGTTTCCTCTTCTCCTTTTGTGTAGCGGTGGCTCCTAATGGAGGCAGCTCCGCTGACTCCCTCTTTTCCAGCTGCTTCTGCAAGGCGCAGGAGCCAGCACATGTGACTGGGCAGATCTCAGGAAGACTAGCAAGTGCTCCCCGGGCTCCTGCTCGACAACCAGCCCCAACATGGGGATACCCACACCCCGATGTCCCTTTCCCTGCCCCGGCACAGGGAAACACAGGAACCCCCTCTCTTTCACAAGAGCAGCCATGAAAACTTAAAAAATACGAGCATTTGGGTTCTATTCTGTTTGCCTCTCCCCCTCCCCTCTCTCTTTCCATGAAATGCTTATCTGAAAGAGGTTCTGGTTGTGTTTTGTTTTAAAGAATCCAGCTGCCCCTCGTGCTCGCTCTCCATCTGAAGTCATCATTGTCAGGAGCAGGCGAACCTCAAAGCAAGAGGCTTTGCCGGGCTTTTGCTTGCCTGGTTAATTGATCTGTCCATCAGTTTACCACAATTAGCAAGTGCTTGCTCCACGCTGAGGGGCTCTGTGGTGTTCTGGGGGGCTCGGGGTTTTATTTTAAGGCTTCTGGTCCTCGTGGTTGTGAGAAAGAGTGACATGAACTGTGTGATAGACTGATGCTTTTGAAATCTTAATGTGATTTAAATACCAGCACGCTGCTGATCGCTTTAACAGAAATATCCTGCTCACATATTCATCCCAAGCCATCCTTCACATTTGTCATGTCCTGGCTACCTGAATCATTCCTGAGCTTTAGCTGGAACTGTCTAAATGTTTGCTGGTGATAGGAAATCGTGCATTAGTGTGATTTACCAGGACGTTTTGGATTTAAACATTGATTTCTGTTTGTTTTCCTCATGAGCTCAGTGCAGGATTTCCAACTGCTTTCCAGCTGCTCTTCTCGAGCAGAGCAGGGAAGTGTAGTACTACTGATAGGTGTAAAATCAGCTGGAAAACGCCAAGCCTTTGGGAAAAAATAATTCCCTGAACTTTGTGCGAGTGGATCCTTTCTGTATTCTTTGTTTGCTGGGGGTTGATGGTAACAGTTGCACAGAACAATAAAATGCAACTTAGAAATGTGGGATTTGGGGGAAAAACAGTCACACCCTTGTGTCTTGAGGCAGAAATGTTATTTTGGAGGCTACTGACGTGTTCTCATCTGACTGAATCATTCAGTTAAACGTCGGTGCTCTGTCCTTCTTGCCAGTTAGTCTGCATCACCTTTCTGTCTCCACTCTGGAAGCCTTAGTGTTTTGTTTATTTGGCTTTTGAACCAGTATCTTGGGAGAGTTAGGATTGGAAGGGCCTCTGGGGACCATCCTCACCTAAAGCAGGTGACACAGAAATGTGTCCAGGTGGATTTGGAATGTCTCCAGAGAGGGAGACAGCCTGAGCAGCCTGTTCCTGTGTTCTGCCACCCTCAGTGGAAAGTTCTTCCTCCTGTTGAGGTGGAACTTGTGTTTTAGGTGATGCAGGTTAATTTTGTTTGCTGTGGTGGTGTTAATCACTGTTGTGTGACTCGGAGGCTCTGTGGGACACGTGTGCTGGTCCAGTCTGTGGAGATCCGATTTAGGGAGCGCCTGGCCATGGTCTGAGGGGAAATCCATCCTTCAGCAAAAGCTTTTCTAATGCTGCTGCAACACTGAAAATAAGCCCTTAGCAGCAAATCTGTCCAAAGTAAACAATTGAAAAATAATTAGGAGTGGTAGGCAAAGGCATGCTCACTACTTGGCATCGTGTTCAGATCACAAGCAAATGAACGAATGATGAGATCTGTCTCTGCAAAAAAAGGAAGGTGTGCTCAGATGGGCAAATATCACATCCAAAGAGAGTTGTGTGGGGCTTTTTTTGCCCCATCTCCCAGTTAGTTGTCCCCATTTGGACATCAGGAGGGATTTTTTCATGTAAAGGGTTGTCAGGCACTGGAAGGGGCTGCCCGGGGAGGTGAGTGGAATGCCCATCCCTGCAGGTGTTCAAGGAAGGACTGGATGTGGCACTCAGTGCTCTGGGCTGGGTGACAAGGTAGTGGTTGATCACAGGGTGCACTGGGCGATCTCGGAGTTCTTTTCCAAGCTCATTGGTTCTGGGATCTCAGTTAACCACGGGGATAAAACTTGCGGAAACAGCGGTAGAACAACCTCAGCGTTGCACCCAACCCGCCAAACTAAGTCACAGCTCTCATGTTGGTAATAATAAACAAAGCAGTGTTCAGACGACTGGGAAATAAAAAAAATAGAAAAAAAAAATCAAATCAAAAATAAGCAGCCCAAAGAAGTCATAAATCTGAAAATAGCTTCAAACACAAGCTGTGAGCTGGCAGGGGCTGGGGTGGCTGGGCTGTGACAGAGAGGGCTGTGCTGCGGTCCCGGGGGATTTCCCCATCCGAGGGCTCTGACGGTCCGGTTTGCTCTCTTGCTTGAACTCACGATGTATTTATGTGCCTGATTCCAGCAGCTCATAGGTGAGCTGGTTATATTCTCAGCTGCAGATTTGGGCTGTCTTGAGCTATTCTCCAAGTGTGAAGGCTGGAAGATGTCACAGTTTTGGATGCAGGCAGTGTTTAAACAGAAGAACAGGGGGTGTTTTGTGGAGGATGCTCAGAAGGAATTGTTCCTTGTGCTTCAACATGAGGACTGGAGGCTTTGGGTCCTTCAGCCATGATCACAGCTGTCCAGCAAGGCAGCTCCTCTTTTATTGAGACCAAAGACATGGATTTAATGGCAGAAAATACTCAAATTCATGGCCATATTGTTGCTCTCAGTGAATGAGTTACCTGTAAGAAGACCATCACAATTTAACTCTGTATGCTTTCACTGGCACCTGATGTCCTTGAAATGGGGAAAGCATACTTAAATTTGATACTAATGGTTTTATTTCTTAAAAGACAGAAAGAAACAAGATTGTATGGGACAATGCCATAACTTTGTCCAGTTATTGCCCAGATTTGCTATTTTAGCATGCAGTTTTATTATAAATAAAGTAGAATAAAGTAGAGTCACAGTAATATTTCATGGGAATTAAAAAACCCCCTTCCATTAGAAGAACAAGACACTGGAAAACTTTATCATGCAATAAAGTAAAATGAGGGACTGAAGTTACTAAAAAGAGAAACCAAGGGTATCATTAAGAAAAAAATATAAATCTGGTTTAAAATCAACTAATTTGGGCCCTGTCAATATTTGTGCCATTTGAGTTTAATTGATCTGCTCCATGTTATTTTTTCTCTGGCTGTGTGGGTGAAACCCCTATAAAATCAGAGTATGGAGAGCTGGCACGATATAAGAAGTGCAGTCAGCTGAGGGAACTGAACTTGAACCTCTTTGTGAAGTCTCTGGTCTCTCAAAATTACAATTGTATAATTTCCAAAGAATAATTTGAGTGGAAGCCCCTCAGTGGGGATGGCAGTGCTGCTCTGCTTCTGGAGAAGAGTAGCTGAAAATGAGGATGGCTGCCCTGGAGGAGCAGTTGTTTTCCCTTCAGTCTGCTGATTATTGATATACGTTAAATTTCAGGACATATTCCATAGAGGGTGGGTGGTTATTAACTCCACATGGGTCAAATAATTCGAGGGATGCTGTTGATTTTGGCCTGATTTGTGAGTGATGCTCACATTTGGCAGTGCTGGGTTCTTGCAGCTTGGTGATGAGGAAACGCATGAATGTGTCTTTCCTTAAATTTAAACATCTGGGAATGAGCAATGTAACACCCTGCGAGCCTGGTGGCACCGGGCAGTCCCCCCTGGGGTCTGAGCCGTGCCGGTAGCGTGCAGCTAAACAAACACTATTAAATGGGGAGGGAATGTGTGTCACTCCCCGGGAGCACGGCGTGCTCAGGGCCCTGCCGCTGCGCTTTTCCCACGTGGCACGGCCGGGAATGCCGCTTTTATCATCTCTTTTAGCGGCTCTGACATAGATTAGAGGGGCATTTTCAGTAGAGATGTTTGGCTGGACCTTGTCTGAGGGCTGCTTGGAGTCCCTCAGTTTGTCATTCTCCTTCCTTCACCGTTTAAAATTCCCAGTGCTTTTGGAGGCTTGGCAGCGCAGGATTTTGACGGGTGTTTGCTGTCACACGTGCAGCCAGGCACCGTGACAGGAGTGTGGTGGCATCGGCGGGGTGTCAGCTCATCCCATGGGATGGCACAGCCGGCACAGTGATGCAGGGAAGCTTTAGGATCCATGTGTCTTGTGGCTCCCTCCTTCCACTGCCCAGAGAAGGGGATGCAGCCCAGGTGGGATTTCTCTCCTGCTGTATTCCCTGGGCACTGCCCTGTTGTGGATGGAAGCCCCCTGGGAAAAGGCACGAGGGAGCAGGTGGGATTTGTGTTAAACGTGTGGTGCCCAGGAATAAGATGATGCTTGGGCTTTGAGCTGCTGGGTGCTGCATTCCTCGTGTCCCAGTTCTCCTAAACAAAGGTATGACTAAAGAAAATTATGGTTTTTAGGTTTTCCCCCTTTGTAAGGCACATCACAGGAGCGCTCACTGGCACCCATTGTTCTTCCAGCAGTTTTTGAAAGGCTTTCTTACCCTCAGCTTTGAAACTCTACAGCTCAGCAGCCTTGATTTTTATTTTTTTCAAATGAAAGATCTTGGCTTTTAGTGGCTGCCTGTATCTCAACATTTCAAATTATTTACGAGGCTCTTAGAAATAAAATGCAGGCGTTTTCCTCACATTGATTGCAATAAAAGTGCTTTGCTGGCAGTTGATTTTTCAATGTCTGAATTATCATCCTTGAAATAACATCTCAGTGCTAGGGAAGCATCGAGATCCCAGGCATTGCTTCCTACTTACACTGTGCCTGGCCTTCTATTGTTCCTGCCTGTGGCCTGTGGGAAGCAGGGAAAATCGGGAGCTTCAGCCAGCCTTCCCGCAGCACAGCATTATCCGGTGCTTGTCTTCATTGTGTCTCTGAGTGCCTGCGGAATACCTGGAATAGGCTTAAATCGACAGCGGAGGAGAGGAATGGGGAGTTCGGGGATGCGAGGAAAGGATGTCTGAGCCGAGTTTCGGAGGCAGGAGCGAGCAGGAGCCGCGGGGAGCGTGGCCGAGCGGCCGCGGGCGGATGCTGCTGCAGCCGGGAGCACCCTCGCACTCCCAGTGCTCACATCCTCGCCGGGCAAGTTCGGCAAACTAACGAGCACCTTAACTGGAAATGGATCGAGGGCCACATCCCTGAAAATCCCTTCGGGAAGGCTTGCTCTGTCAGGGCACTCGGCAGGCTGAGCGTGTTCTCACTGGCTCAGGGTTGGGAATTCAGTAAAAAAGAGCAGGATTTGAGGCGGGGTGGAGAGGGAGCATCGAGGTCTCTGTTGAGGGAGGATGGAGAGGCACCAGGGGGATGCAGGCAATGAGGATTAAGCTGCAATCATCACATATTGATAAATATGAACGGTTTGAAAGGAGAGAAAGCAGGAAAGTGCAGGCTTGTGGAGGGAACTAGTGGGCAGCAGGAGGTTTATTTTTAATGAATAAAAAACTTGTAAGAAACAGATGCAAGAGGCGTGTTTGGGTTTGTTCCTTTGTTCAGCTCAGCCAAAGTCAAAGAAGGATTCAAGGTTGAAGATGGCTCAGAGTAAGGAGACAGAGCAGCTCTCTCCAAGGTGAGCAGGAGAGTAAGGGAAAAGGATCTGACAGCTATAATTACATGTAGACTGAGAAAAAAGATATTTTCTTAAAATCCTGGCTAAATGCCAGGTGTCAGAACAGGTACGGAAATCCTGAGTTAGACAGGTAAATCCCAACCTGGGAATTCCTTAGGTTTCAGCAAATGGCACAAGCAACAGAAGTGAACCAGGCATTTTAGGGATTTATTCCGTAAAAATTACTTGGTTACCCTGACTCTGTGGTATGTCCCTAATTCCTGGGGTGGTGATTACCTGGAGATGGCCCCTGCAATAACCAAGCATGTGGTAGGCAGAGCACCTGGGGAATATGCAATGCCCTGCTGTCTTCCTCCCTTTTCCTTCCCAAGAACTCTGTCATCTTATCCTTCCCAGATGCTGGATTTCATCAGGGATCTCTAGGGATATAGTTATTTGGGATTTCTGCTGTCCTCCTTGTGTTTTGGTTGGAAAGAGGTGAATCCTTTCCAGTCCTGTTAGGATAGACAGTGTGGTTGGGAAGCAATGTTTAGCCAACCTTCCAAGAAAAAAAAAAAAGCTATTTTCATTTCTTCACAGTTCTGTTTCTTCTCATGTAGTGGAAGAGGACCCAGGGAATAATTCCCACTTGAGAATAAATTGCCAGGTTTGCTGAAAGTGCAGGCCTGACACCTCTGGGGCTGTAAAGGAGTGATAAAACCCTGCCCCTCTTGGTGTCTGTGGGTCAGGATCAGTTACCAGGAATAACTTCAGCCTAGGGATGAAGTTTTGGATGCGAGTGGCTTAATTACAGTGCGGATGGAGCATCGCTGTCTGTGCTCAGCCCACGTGTGATCTGCAGCAGTTCTCCTGCCTGAAACCACTAATGAGCTTAAGAACTCCCCTGTTTTCTCAGCGCTTAACAAAAATTAAATCCTTCCCTCCCAACAAAACTGGTCGTGTGCTCGGCCCGCTGCTTTCATCAGGAACAATGGGTGAGCGCTGCCCTTCCTGAGATGCCACCTCAGAGCTCGTTACTGAATAATTAGGTGAACCTTACTCTTCCCACAAAGCTCGGGGGCTGGTTTTTGTATTGATAACGTGACATATCCCTAGGCTCGGCCTTGAATTTCAGGCGCTGGGCTGTTCCAAACTCCATCTGTCCACTAAGTGAATGTCAATCCAATTTAAGCTTGCATATGTTTCCAAGGAAACCATGGGAGGCAGTGGGGAGAAATGGATCATGGAGGGGCAGGGAGGCTAGCGCAGCAGCAGCGCTTTGACTTTTCACTATTTAAATATAATTAAAGCCCAGTTCACTGTAATAACCCTATATAGAGCAGTGTCTGGAGGCCTTGAGAGTCAGATTGTGGATCTTGGAGTAGCCTGTGTTATGTGTAAAACAAACACAGTGAATTTAAAAATAAGAAAGTGGCTTCAGGTGCTTCCATGAGACCCCAGTGCAGCTTGCAGAGCTCTGCACTTTCTTATGTAGATCCCAGAATCACTTAGGTTGGAAAAGACCTCCAAGATCATTGAGTTCTTCCTGTGGCTGATCACTGCCTTGTGAACCAGGCCAGACTGCAGTGCCACGTTCAGTCATTTCTTAGACACCTCGAGGAGTGGTGACTCCACCACTGTCCTGAGCAGCCACTTCCGAGGCCTGAAATCATGGGTTTGGGTAGTGAGGTCCTAATTTTCTTTCTCTCAGGCTGGAGAGCTCATGCAGCCATATAAAAACCTATTCAGCCCTCAGCTGAACAAAGCAAGCTGTGAATGGACCCAAAGGAGTCTTCATATGTGTATTTAGACCCCCATGAAAATATAAATGGAAAATGTTTAGATAAATTGAAGACCAATTTAAGACTGGTCAAGTTAAAAGAGCCGAGTTGGGTGAGTCTTGGAGCAGCCTAGGCTAGTGAAAGGTGTCCCCTGCCTATGGGGGTTGGAGTGGGATGATCACTGAGGTCCCTGCCAACCCAAAAACACCTTAATGCTGCACACCTGGTGTATTTGTGTTTGGAGAGCAGTAACTGTGACAAACCTTGCCTGGGAATGTTGGTGAATATTCGGATATTTGCTCCTGATCCCTCAGATAAGCTGCAGGTGCTGTGGCTCCCCAAGAGCTCATCCTTCACCAGAGGTGTGAGAACTTCCAGGCGTAACCCAGCTCGAGCAGAGGCACGGAAGGAAAGCTGTGAGGTGACAATGAGCAGGAGGCCCCAGAGGTAATTTGGGGTCTGTTCCTTTTGCAGCCCCTGTGTCAACCACGGCTGAGACCTGACAGAAGTTGTGGCATCCTCTAGGATGTGTCACTCAGCTCTGCTGGTGCTCCCACATGTGTGGCAAAGTTGTAAGCAGAGTGGGAAGCAGCAGAGCTGGAGACTCAAACACAGACTTTGTGCTTGGTTTCTGTTCAGAAGAAATGAGGGTTCCCCTGCCCCATTTCCAGGAATTCATCTTGAACTGAGAGTTTAAGTGTTGCAGAAAGCCACGGCTGTAAGTCTGCTGGCTTTCTGAAGCAAAGCGTGTTTCTACCTGTTAATACAGCTATTGAATAAAATGTTTATCTTAGTTATTGAAATGAGGAGTGGGAAGCTAGCTTTGGAGCTCTAAAATGGGATATTATCTGTCATTTTAGTTTGAAGAATGCTGCTGCCTTAAAATGTTTTACTGTGACAAATAGCTGGAGTTGAAATTCTGGTGTCTGGAGATATGCTGCATGGATACATCTCTCCTTGTGCACTGTAACTGCAGTCTGAGGCAGAAACTCCTCAGCTTTGAGCTCTTTGCAGTTGTTGTCCAGCATCAGATCCTTTTTGGATCAAATGTTCTGAGATTTGGACTGCCAGCAGCAAAACTGGCTGAGGGGAGGTATGTGCTGGGCACGGGCACAGGGAATTGTTCTTGGGCTGAGCTGTGGGATAGCAGGGGGGTTCTGGCTGCTTGGGGGGGCTTTGCAGCACATTCCTCCTTATCGGCTGTTTACCCTTCCATGGTGGGCACAGCCTGGGAAAGCAGAGCTTGCTGCAGCTTGCTTGGATCTTCCAGCAGCTCCTGGAAACTTCCTACCAGCTCTCCCGACGTTCGACCGGTAGCTGAGAGCGTCTCCCGCTGCCACTTTGGCTCTGCTTCAGCTGGCAGCTCGTGCAGCTCAGGAATCCCTCTGGGATCGCCTCTCCAGTCACATTTCCCGTGGTCTGGCTTCACATGTTGTCTCTTTGTACCTCACTCCTTGGAGCCTGGTGCTCTGAACCGTGAGCATCTTTCACGCTTGTGCTCGTGTGCCGGTGACTGGGATGGATGCAGTTTTCCCTTCTCCATCCCTCTGATCCATGCATTGAACACTTCAATGTGCAATTAATGTTCTCAAATCCTATTGCTGATAATGAAAAGGATAATTCTGATTATTTTTTTGTTTCTCCACTTGTCAGTGCTAGGAGTGCCTCGAAAGTTTTGCTGTTTCTTCTCTATAATGAATATTCTCCTCGGAGCTGGAGGAAGCACTTGGGGAGTGGTTTTGCAGTATTAGAGCATCATTTGGCAGAACAGTACTTGTAGGACTCTTCTGCCTGCTACTCAGCACACCTGGATGTTTTGAAGCCACAGCCTGACTTCAAGGGATCTTCCTGAAAATTGATTGGAGGCACCTGTGGCATTTCCATAAAACTAGGCTGCACTCTTTAAAAGCTTTGTGGTTCTCCAGAGGAAGTTGTAATTAGGCTCCTTTGCCAGAAAGCTGATGATTTATCCTCCGAAACTCCCACTGGCTCCATGGTGACCTGCACTGGTGGGAAAAAAGAAATGTTCAGCGTCCCCCCAGAATTCAACTAAGAGCTCTTGGGACTGAGGGTGTGACTTCATAATTGTTCTTAACCATTCCTGATGCTCTTAAGTCTGTTTTCCTCCTGGCTGTGCAAGGTGCAGTGAAATCCAAGTAATATTTTGGTGTGATGGAGTGTATATGGCCCACCTTATTGAACAAGTCTGATGCTAGCCCTGGCTTGGAGCGCTGAGTGTGTTTAATTGCTGCCTTTCCAAACGGCCGAGCGACGTCACGCCCGTGTGGGTCGATAAATGCTCCTTAATGAGTGCATATAAACCAGATCACTCCCAGCAGGGGCTGCAAACCCTGTCCAGGCTATTTAAAGGTGGTATTTGTTGCCTTGACTGATCAAACCTGGGGCACAAGCAAAGGTGTGTGTTTAAATTCACCTCTAACGATGTGGGTAAGGGATGAAAGGGCTGGGGCAGCTCCTAATGGGCGTTAAACGGGCTCTCATGGAAGCAGCATTCCAGTGAGCTGGGCTTCTCCTTGTCTAAAGTGGCTGAATTGCCTGTGTTTCGCTTGTGGTTCCTGGGATTTTAACATGTTAAAACATCCAGCTCCTGCTTGAGTTTTCTCTCACCAGATTTCTGATCTGTACCAACTGCTGGTTCCTAGAAATGCTCCTCTGGCTCAGCTCAGGACCCTTGGCAGCATTGAGTCCCCTGCTTCCTGGGCTTAAATGATCCAATTTGATCTAAATTTAAATGATTCCTCTGCTAACACCCTAGGAATTAAGGAACTTGTTCTCCTTGGAGGCATCAGCTGCTGCAGCACCATTCAGCAGCTCCACAGCAGTTTCCTTGGACTGACCTAATACATGAAATCAGTTGAGTTATGAAATTTTAAGTGGAACTTCTTCACTTACCTTGTGCGTTACTGATTTGTAAATACTGTCTCTGGCACTAATGAGAGGGAGGAAGGATTTAAAGCAGGTTTAGGTAGGCTTGGCAGTTCTGCCTTGGCTAAAATGATGTTACCAGAAGATGTGTGAATATACACCTGTATTTGTCATGGTAACTGGTCCTGTCTTTTGTGAAGGAAAAGAAATTGTGTATTTTCAAGCCGCGTCTGAACTTTTATTCCGGAAGTTCCCAAACCATTCAATGATTCATGGAATGACAGAATGTTTTGGGTGGGAAGGGACCCTAAAGCTCATCCATTTCCACCCCTTACTATAGGCAGGGACACCTTTCATCAACTTGTGCCAGGACCTCACCACCCTCACAGGGAAGAATTAGATTCTCTGATTCTAGTTCAAATACTGCAAAGTTGGCTCCAGATTTAAGCTCTGCTCAGCATTCAGTGCAACACTGTAGTTTACAAGACGTCAGGGAAGGAGAGGGTTTGGTTCCAGGAATTGCAGTGGGAATGCAAGAGTTCTGTAAAGTCTTTCTTTGACTTGAGTTTTGGATTGGGATTGAAACTCTCAAATGAAAAAATGCTCAGCATAACTCATCTGTCGCCTTTGTCCTCAGCTGGGAACGTGTGGGGTTGAGGCTGGTGTTTCAAGTGATGATCAGAAAGTGAGAATAAAGAAGTAGAAAGTCTGTTTTCTTTTGAAATGTCTGTTAAACTTTGAATAGAAAGAGGAATCAAAACCTTAGATGAAGGAAATCCCAGAGAGCTGTTTTGCTGTGTGGACAACTCACAACCTCACTGAGGGTGAAGTGGCGTGCTACTACTTTTTAAACCATATAGAAACAAAAGGTACTTCCAAATGCAAGATGGTACTGTCTGAAGTACTTATGCTAGAACTGAAAATAATTCTGGTAGCAGTTTTAGTCTGAAGAGGTTATTCTGGTCAGTGTACTTTAGATGGAGATGAGTCAGAACACAAGAATCCTCGAAAATACTACATGAACTTGTTCTTTAACAGATCTTTGTTTTGCCTGCTTGGGTTTAAAGCTTCTGTAAATTTAAGTCGAGGTTATAAACATGCATGTCTGTTAAATTTTCAAATTCAGGCTATTTTTT
Source organism: Illadopsis cleaveri (assembly GCA_013399915.1). Classification (NCBI taxonomy): domain Eukaryota; kingdom Metazoa; phylum Chordata; class Aves; order Passeriformes; family Timaliidae; genus Illadopsis; species Illadopsis cleaveri. Next base: position 99,127 of record VXBB01003634.1, on the reverse strand, counting down.
GCTCTCCTCAGAGATGACAATCATTGAAGTCCATACCTGGAGCCATAATGCCAAGGATTTGGACGCTGAGGTGGGGCACAGGCAGTTTTGAGGGATGCTGAAGTGAGGAAAAGAAGGTGAAGATTATTTAAAGGAAAGAAAAATGTTTAAATCAGACATTTAGTTAAATCTCACGTTGAAGGAATGCCTTACCCTTCCCTGCATATCTTGCATTTCTTTTATCTCCCCTAAAGCCAGTTTTGAACTCGTGGAGTAGGAATGTGTTGTCTTTGGATCCTGAGGGTGCCGTGCTGCCAGTTCCCAGTCAGGAGAGAATGAATGGAGACCTTTGTGGGAGAGACGTACCAGAGGGAGGAGAAGGGAAATCCGGATCCAGAGATAGGATGGCAGTAACAGCTCCATGACATGGAGAGGAGCTGGCAGGGATGCACCTGCCCTTGAAATTCCCACAGGCAGCACAGTTTGGAGCCGCATGTGTAGAACACGGAATCGCAGCGCAGCTTGAATTATTTAAGCCCAGAGGCTTGAGGGAAGCTCCTAAAGCAGTCATGGAAGGGTGTGATTATAATATATAGAAGAGCTTTAATATTTACTATAGAAAAACTTTACACCTTGTTCTTCAAAATAAAGCCTTGGGAATAATTTGTTATTCCATTTTGTCCGTGGAACAGGAAGGGTGCCAGAGCTATCTGAGCAAAGTGACATATGATTGATATTTTACCAGACTCAGCCTTCTGCCACAAAGGAATCAAGTTTGCATTTTGCATATATGAAAAATCAGATGAGCAGGGCTTGTGTGGGTTATTTTTTTTAAAACCTTGATTGGCAAAGCCTGTGCTCCTTCTATAAACACGATTGCAAAAGCTGTCCCGGAATATTTTTGACTTGGTTTTTCAAACTACTTATAGGCATTTTTTAGGGTGTTGTTGGCATAGCTGTCACATGGAGGCTTTGTAAAGAACTTATTTAAAATTGTAACAGGCAATTCTGTGTAAATGGGTGATATTTAATAGATCTGGTATTTTATAGAATGAAAATCCCAGAATGATTCAGGTTGGAAGGGACCTTAAGGATCATCTCATTCCACACCCTGCTATAGGCAGGGACACCTTCCACTATCCCAGGTTGCTTCAAGCTCTGTCCAACCTGGCCTTGGACACTGCCAGGGATGGGGCAGCCACAGCTTCTCTGGGCAACCTGTGCCGGGGCCTCAGCACCCTCACGGGGAAGAATTTCCTCCCAATATCCTGTCTAACCCTGCACTCTGGCAGTGGGAAGCCATTCCCCCTTATCCTGGCACTACCTGCTCTTTTATAAAGTCCCTTTCCTTCTTGCTGCTGCTGTTCCCTGGGATATTTCAGGATTGCAATATCTATGTAAGCTTCAGCCTTCCCGTTTTTCCAAGTGGTCTAGTGTGCACCTCCCATCCTTTGCTGTGTTTCTCTTGCCTAATCTCTGAACTCTGAATGCCTTCATTAAAAGGAAACCTTAGTAACTAGTTCACTGGGGAGTGATGCAGCAAAAGCCAAGTGTTAAAGCATCTCTTTCCACCAAATTGTCAGCCTGGAGACAAGCTCAGTCTCATTTCCATGCCCACATCCTTGTACTTACCTGCAAATGCCAGGGAATTTCTTTGCCCTACCTGAGCTTTCCTTGCAGCAGCATGCTTAAGGCCTCTTACCTATGGTTCTCCATGGGTTGCTGCTACAGCTGGAAGGCTCCTGTGGGAAGCACAAGTGATGGATGCTGTTTGGGAATTGCCATATGCTCTATCACACTCTAGAATCCATTAATTCCAAGTTTCCTTCTCCTCCTGGTGCATCCCTGCCTAACTTGTTGAAAGGCAAAGAAAATACGTCCCCTCTTGAGAGTAGGAAGGTAGTCGTGTTATCAATCTCCGAGCAAACTGAGGGCACAGAAACAAATCCTGGTCTCTGCTTCCGGTTTTTCCTGGCTTTGGAGTGGGTTTGGAGTTTGGGGAGGCAAGGATAGCTTCGCCTGTGGGTAAGCACAGCTTTTGCACCTCTTCTGCAGAGTCAGTATGAAACTGTGGCTGCGCCATTGCCTCTCGAGCTCTGACCCCACTCGAGCCAATTTTGGTGGGATTTGAAAGGCTGTGAAGAACAGAAGAGGCACCAGAGCTTCCCACAGACACACAGAACAACACTGCTTTATGTTGGGGTCACAAGCAAAAGGCTTATGACAGCTGTTGAAGTGGAAATCTGCAGTTCTTCAAGGCAGTAGGAAGTGGTTTTGCCAGTGTTGATCACGGGTGTTCAGTGAAGGCTTTGCTTTCAAAAACTTGGGATTTGCTTTAGTGCAAATATGTACCAGACCCCAAAACTTTGGAGCTCCAAACTTGATCAGGGTTTGGTGCCTGATGTTGGAGTTGCTGAAGTCCCTTATCAGTCCCCACATTTGTTTTTCACTTCATCATTTCCTGCCTATTTTGCTGGGTGGCAGCCTGTCACTGGCAACGTGACACAGTGTTACAGCTTCTTACCATCGGTAAAGGGGAGAGGAAAGCCAGTGCCTTTCCGAGAAGGAATGTGCTTTTCCCGGAGTCGCGTTAATTATCCAAACAACCTGCCCTGTTGATTTTGAGGAAATATCCTGTGACTCCCCCATGCTTGTACATTGTTCACTTCCACTGGTGTTTTCCTGCCTGTCTTCTTCTTTTTCTACCCCATTTCCCTCCCCCTTTCCCCCCACTTTTTCACCTATTTCTTTTCACCCCCCCCCCCTCCATTTCTTTTCCCCTTCTTTTTATCACCCTCTTTTGTTCTCCCCCTTGCCTGATTTTTTTCTTCTTTCCTCTTCCCTGAGAATGCTGCTTGCTGAAGCTGCAGAGAGTGTGAGAACAGCCAGAGAAATGTAATTTTGGCTTCCCCAGACAGAGCACTGCCACTAGGCAAGATTTGAAACCAGATAGCCAAAGCTGAGCCAGACCTTCCCAAGGAATCATCCGGGGAGCTCCTCGGGCGTGTTCCCAGCTCTGGCTCCGGGTAGTGCGGGTCAGGCCTGCTCCCAGCCGAATTCGCTCCCTGTGCCGCTGCCTTCGGACACGCTCAGCACTCAGGGTGTGAAGCCCCGGGCTCTCATTGCAGTTGGCTGTGATTTATCACGGCCACACACGGGCTGCAAAACTCCCAGCCGAGTTGCTGGAGCACACACAGGCTTTCGCAACGGGGCGTTGGAGCAGGGAGTGGAGCAGAGCCCAGTCCAGGACAGCTCCCAGAGATCCTCTTGGCTGTGCCAGAGTTGCCCCACATCCCTTTTTATAAGCCTTTTGGGAGCTGTGGAGGCCGCGTGTCCACATGGCTTTCAGGAGCTGCTGGCAGTGAATCATAGAAGCCTTGAATTAGAAGAGATGTTAAAGATACATCCCCCCTGCCATGGCCAGGGACACCTTCCACTATTCCAAGTTGCTTCAAGCCCCATCCAGCCTGACCTTGGACACTGCCTGGGATGGGGCAGCCACAGCTTCTCTGGGCAAACCTGTGCCAGTGCCTGAGCACCCTCACAGGGAAAAATTTCTTCCCAGTATCCCATTTAATCCTGCTCTGGTACAATGCGCAGAGCTATGCTGATGAGTGAGAGAAACCAGCCCTTGCTGCAGCCTAATGAGCTCTGTATAAAGAGTTTCCTCCAGAGCATGTGGATGATGGAGCTTTCAGTGTGTCTCAGGAGAAAAATCAGGACTGGACCCTGGGAAGACAAATTGCAGCTTCCAGCAGCTACAGATTTTCTGAATGTTTGAGAGGGAGGCAATGTTTCCACTCACGGGACGTGCATGGCATTCAAGGAACTCAGCCTGGGATACCTGATGCTACTGTGATTTATCCAAATTTCCCATAGCTCCTGCAAGGCTTCTTCCATACAGCACGTTCCTTAGAGCACTGGGAATTACTCGCCTGCAAAAGCAGCAGGGAGAAGGGAGCCAATCCTCCAGATACTCACAGTTGTTGGGCTGTTGTCACAGCATAACCTGTTCCAATGGAAATGAATAGACAGGATTCAAGTAGATGGGGCTGAGAGTCATCGTTGCGGTGCCGTGCACGGAGAGGAGGATTGGTGTTGTCGTAACTCTTTGTGTGTTATTGAAGTGCCAAATGGATTAGGAGCTTTAAAAGCTTTAATTTCTGTGCTTTTGGCATCGTCCCTTGGAACGCGCGCGTCTCTGTAGTGAAGCTCTGGAGAGGAAATGGGGCTTGAAGGGATAGTCCCAGACTAGTTTCTTCTAATTTCACTTGCAATCAAGTACTGGAGAGGGAGAGACAGATGCTGCAGCTGCATGATTACAGAATATGCAGCTGTTATCACACTTGCTTCTTTTCCTGCTAATGAGGCATCAACTCTCTCCTGAGTTTGCTGTTTGGGTAATGGTTTTATTCTAGTACGAAACTAGAAGTGGTTTTAATTTTTCTTTCCCTGATCTGGTTTGGGTTCAGCAGCTGGCAAGATGGTTTTTCAGAACTAGTCTGGTTTGAGGAAGGAGTTGCCAGAGGAGCGTTGCCCACAGAAGCTGTGGCTATTCCATCCCTGGAAGTGTTCAAGGCCAGGTTGGATGGGATTTGGAGCAACTTGGGCCAGTGGAAGGTGTCCCTGCCCATGACAGGGAGTTGGAATGGGATGAGCTTTAAGGTTCCTTCCAATCCAAACCGTTCTGTGATTGTATGATAAGGAGGCAGCAATTCCAACTAGCTTTAAAAATGCTTGGTGGGCTCTGGATGCAGCTGGATAGACTGAGCTGCTTGGAACTTAAATTTCCAACACCTCAATGTCTTCTCACCATTAATCCAGTTTCTCAGCCACGAGTAGTAAATGGGTGGTTCTGATTTAAATATCTTCACTTTCAGTTCTTGACATTGTCTTGCACTTTCTTGGAGACTTCTGGGCACATGCAGCTTTTCTGTGCTTTGTGAAGCAATACAAAGGTGGAGAGAGGATGAAGAGCTCTGCCACTCTCCCTTCCTATCTGGCAGGAGCACAATACTCACTGGAAGGAAGCTTGGCAGGGCTCTGATTTTGAGGAATGATGCATTTGCCTGTCAGAGGGCTGAGTTTTGAGCAGTGTTCAAAAGCTCTGTCTCTGTGTTGTTCTGAGGGAAGAGGAGGGATTGCTGGATCCCAGGTGAGCTGGGAGCAGGAGCATCCCCCTCACAAAGGAATCCATGCAGTGCAGGTGATTGCAGAGGTGTGGAAAAACCTCTGAGTAGTCCAGCATGTTAAGGATAGGTTTTGTTCCATAGGTGCTGGCAATGAATCACAGAATCCTGGAATAGTTTGGGTTGGAAGGAATCTTAAAGCTCAAACAATTCACCCCCTGCCATGGGCAGGGACACCTTCCACTATTCCAGGTTGCTCCAAGCCCCATCCCACCTGGCCTTGGACCCTGCCAGGGATGAGGCAGCCACAGCTTCTTTGGGCAACCTGTGCCAGGGTCTCACCACCCTCACAGGGAATTTATTCCTAATATGCCATCTAACCCAGCTCTCTGTCAGGGTGGAGCCATTCCCCCTTGTCCTGTTACTCCAGGCCCTTGTTCAAAGCTCCTCTGCAACTTTCCTGTAGGTCCCTTCAGCTGTTGGAATGGGCAGTTAGGTCACCTCAAAGCTTCTCCAGGCTGAACAATCCCAGTTCTCTTATACCGCCTTCCCTCAGTCTCTCCCAGCCTTTTCATAACCTTAGACTATCTATGGCATGAACAGTCACACCTACAGCACCCAGTTTTTAGCAGTCATTCCAACTCATTTGAGCACAACCTCCCCCCCAGGATGTATGGTGCCAGGCCAGGTCAGTTTGCTGCCTGTGGAAACCTGAGAAAACCAAGGTGCCTGATGCTGGGTTTAAGGCAAACCATGGCTTTTTATTTGGGAATTTTCATCTCTGCCAGAGGCTCAGTCTCTTAGTAGGGACAGTAGAGAATAGGATCAAGGTTGCAAGGAAACCACTGGTCCATATAGCCTGGGAAGAGTTCTCCTCCCCATGGCATGTTCTGCAGGATACCTGTTTTGCCTCTGCCAAGTCCTGCTCTGCCTGATCCATTTTTTAAAACTGTAGTCCTCTTCCAGACTCCAGAGGTTGCATATGGTCAGTTTAGCCTCTTGTGCAAGAAGAATTCGGTTCTGGAGGAAATTCTGTCTGACTCGATCCTCCTAATTCCCAGAGCCCAATTTTCCAATAAGAAAAATGTGGACACATATAAATGTTTGTTCTCCACCAAGCACTCCTCCTGGGGCACCCGCCATGGGATATACCCTGTTTAACCAGGTGGAGGAACTCAAGTCACCCCAAAACACATTGCCAAGAGCATGACATCTAGAAAAGCACCGTGCAAACCCCAGCGGGTTTCAATTCCTGACTTTCCCTTAGTTAATGCATATATAAGTAAGGCAATTAAAACACATCGGGCTTATTTCAAATAGATAATCTAATTATCAGCTTGATTAAACCATATCAAATGAACAGTTCTTGTAATTCGGGAGCTTTGTTCTAATCACTGCCAAAGCAGTAGGAGCTTTAATTAAAAGCCTCAAAAGTGGCAGACCAGTGTCAATTGAGGGGAGTTACAGCCTGAATCCTGATTGCAGGGAACAACAAACACATCCTAGGTGGATGCTGATAAAAAGATCAGCTCATTGCTGCCAATAAATGGAATTTGACTATTTTGAAAATACAATTGGATGAAAGTAATTGTCATTTGCTGCTGTTTCTGATGCTCAGAGACAGACTTCATTAAATCTATTCCACTATCACTCTTTTACACTGACATTTTTAATGTCTATAGGTTGGTATCACCCAGCCATATCCTGTCTCAGCCTTGGACCTACAGCTTCTTATGCTAATGTGCTCCCTCAGACTGCAGAATTCCTTAATTAAAAATTGGGTGCTGGATAACTCGGGAAGCCCAGGCTTCTTTTTCCTGTATCTTTAGGGCCTCTCTGCCCATCGTGATTTGGTGTTCAATTCCCACAACTTCTATAAAACACAACTACAGGGAATGACAAGAGCAGCGGGCAGCCAGGTTCCAACCTGCACAGGGATTTGCATGTATTTAGTTTATTAATGTTGGCAGGTCTCTGCTTAATAGCCCAAGTTTTCTTTTCACCTGAGTAGGTGGACTTTTTGTTTTTCTTTTGCCTAATTGTCTCAGAAAATGATACTGGAACGGCCTGCCTGAACAATCATGCAGGCAGTCACAGACCGGGGGTTATTTCTGCTCTGTGCCCTGGACCAGCCTTCAGATTTTGGAAATTTGATGGGAATTTGCAAGATGTTAGGAACGGCATCAGTGAAAAACGGAGCTGGGTGAACAGCTCTCTGTCCAGATCCAGCTTCCCCCAACTGCTGTGGCATTTGCCATCACCACCTTGTTTTTAATTACTGTCGTGTTCCATCGCTTAATATTAAACCACATCTAATTGCATCCTGTCTCTTAATTGGCTTAACTGGCCATCACCCAAATAGGCTCTGCTGTATAGAAACAAGCCTCCCCAAATATTTCCTAATTGGCAGTTGGTGCTTTGTGAGGAGATGGGACCCTCTCAGCGATATTAATAGATGTTTTCTCCCGTTCGTTCCCAGGATTGGACATTGATCCTATGACGCATGCCCGGAAAAAACAACTTTTCCTTGTGAAACATCCAGCTGGTTCTGCTGGCCAGGCCTCGTCGCCAACAGGCAGCAGGAGGATGGACAGGGCCAACGCAGAGCAGCAGGACGGAGATGCCTCGGAGGCTCCAAACTGTCCCAGTGGGTTTGTAGGGAATAACAAGAGCAAGAGTTTGCGTGAAGTGCGAAAGACGTACCCGCTGAGGAGGCGGCTGCTCCCCTCAGTGAGCAAAAAGACCTGCAAGGTGCTCCTCACCAGGCTGGAGGATGTGGCTGGCTCTCTGTCCAAACAGACCCCAAGCTGTAAAAAAAAGCACCTTCCCAGCTGGGTTGAGGGCTTGGGATCTGCTTTGTTCTCGGAACAAGTTCAGCCTGTGGGAGTGAGCAAGAGTGAGTCATCCGGGGAGAAGTGCACAGTAACTTACCCCGGGCCAGAGCAGGACTTTGATCCTGCTCCCTCGGAGCCCAGGAAGCGCCGGCTGGCCTCGCTGAATGCGGAGGCAGTGAACAACCTGCTGTTTGAACGGGACGATGGCTTGTCATCCAGCAGGCGCTTCCGCAGGGACTCGGGGAAGGCTGCTGGGGATTGTACCCTCAAGGGCTTGCAGTGCAAAGCCGGTGACAACTGGCCTGCCCTGGAAAAACCGGCTATGAAAACAGGAAAAGGAAAGAACCGGCATGAGCCCAGTCAGAAATGCAATAGCTGTGAGCATTCGCTGGATGAGGTCTTTGATGATGGGGCAAAGAGGGAGGATGGTGCCATCTCCTACCATCCCACCCCAAAGAGACTGGCCAGCCTGAATGCCGTGGCCTTTCTGAAGCTGACCCATGAGAAAGACCAACCCCTGAAACAGAGGAGTAAATCGGATGGAGAGGGAAAGTCCGAGAACCACTGTTCGAAATCTACACTCAAATGGGCCAAAGCCAGTCGGAAGAACTGTGTCAAATCCAAGAAGGAAGTGGCTAGCTTAAAAATGGATGGGCAGCACGGCTGGCAAGGCCAGACCTTGGGCACATTTGGGAAGGGGGAGCAGCGGGACTCTTCCAGGCTCTATGGGAAGACAGAGCCCGTCCCCTATGAGTCACTGTCTGGCTCCTATGCCAATACAGAGGGCTTCTACCACAGACTGCCTCTGCTCATGGGAGGACAAGCTTCCATGAAGCCAGAGTATGGAAGACCCGGAGAGAAATCCCCAACTCCCAAACAGGAATTTCATCAGCCTTCCTTTCCCGTGCAGCAGTTCCCTCCCTTGCCTGTGCCCGGGAATCACGCGGATTGTGGATGTCTCTATGAATCCTCAGATCTGACTCCATTGAACGGGTTTTATGTTTATTACGGCCAAAGTGGATACAGTGGCTATTCCCCCTGCTCCATTTATCCCAAGGACGAGCTGTCGCAGGCTGCGACCTGTGAGGGGCTCCTGGTATCTTCCGGTTCCTTGCCATCAGGTGCTCATTTCCAGCCCCTGCACTGGTGCAGCTCTCCGTACTGCTGCGGGGAGGGAGCGGCCGTGAGCAGCTACAGCGTCTGCGGGGTGGTGCACGTGCCGGAGGGCAGGATCGGCAGCGTGCACGCCGGACGGAACAGCTACCCCTACAAAATGCCTTTTGCAGCAGGTAAGGTGCAAAGTGCACGCAAATCCCGGCCGGCCTGGGAGAAGAGAGTGGCTCGGTGCGGTGCCTGCTTGCCTGGAGGCTGGTTCCCTCTGCTAGCAGTTCTCAGCTCCACAGCCATGCTGCGGCTTGGAAGGGATCCGCCTTCCACCTCCCCTTCCCCCGTTTTTAGCCTGGAGGGTTTTTCCCACTGAAAGGTCTTGTTGGTGTGGAAAGCAGAGAATCGGTGAAAGGATTTGGGCAGCGAGAAGTTGACTCACGGCTTGTCACGCTGGAGCTGAGGCTGAGCTTTGATCTGTGTAAAATGAGCGGGGTTCAGCTCCTGCACGCCATCCCGCTGTGCCACTCCGAGTGGAGGGTCGGGAGCACACCAGGATGAGTTACTCCTCCCATCCCAAAACCTCGCTGTGAGGGCTGAAGCATCCTCACAGAGCCTGTGGAGAAGCAGGCATTGCCTCTGCTGTTAGACTCTCATGATGCCAGCTGGGGTCTGCAGGCTTTTTGGGTTCCATGGATCAATCAGAGCTGGCAGGACAGCACAGGGAGTTTCATTGTGGTGGTCTAAGTGCCAGGCGTACTGTTAGTTTGGGAATTCTTGATCCCATCTTTGCTCTCTGTGTCTGACAATGACGCACTGGAATGAGGAGGGGTGAGGGGATATGCTTTTCAGACTTCCTGCTTTATCTTGGAGCTTTGCCTCTGCCGTTGAAAAATACCTTTTTAAATATTTAAAACGGGAGTGCTGTGTGGGGGTTATCAGATACCAGTACTGTGTGTAAAGCCATCAGGCAGGACAGTGCTGCAAAGTTGGTCTGTAGAGGAGGCTGCTCTCCAGCTGCTGGGAGTGCCAGCGTGGGATCTTTCCACTAACCACGTGTTCCAGCCAAGAGCTGGCGTGACTTACCCACTGAGAACAGATTTTCAGGTAGGTGGATGGAGTTTTGGTTCAAGCGAGGCTTTGTCATCTTCCCTTGTAGGAAGCTACTGAAACTCAGGAGCGTTTGGTTGAAGTGTAATTTCTGTTTTCCCAAAATATCCGTGCTGTCATGGTGCTGCTTCCTATAGCAGCAGCCAGACAGGGCTCACTGGTGCCTTCAGAGCTCTTGAAAGTGGAGTGCTCACAAGACAACCAGCTCAGCAGTGTGGTCTTGCCTGACAGTTTCTGTGTAGTGCCCCGAGGTCATACCAGTCTACTTTGTTCCTCAGCTTTTGCATGCTGGTGCCTCTGATTTTGTGCAGCCAGAAGGATGCAGGCAGTGCAAACGGAGTATTTTCCAGAGCTCAGCCCTCCCTGTGGGTTCAGTCATTCTTCCTGGTGCTGGCAAGGGCACCAGCAGTTCCAGGTGTGGTATTTGCTAGTGTATCACCTCCCTACTGAGATCTCGCTCGCTGTGATTTCCTTCCTTTCCTTCCTTGGATTTAAAAACCTATAACACTGGAATCATTGAGATTTTGGTTTGTGGATTGAAGCATATAAGGAGTTCTCACAGAATATTGATGTGGCCTTAGGCTTAAGGATTGATTTTTTTATACAATTATGCACCTCTGAAATACTTTCCTTCTCTAGAGTAGGGCATTTTAGTGAACTGAAGAAGCACTTTGGCTGGAAGCAGCAGGCTCCCATCAGAGAGGGATACAACCTGACATGCCAAATGCTGTGTGTTAGATCTGTCTGATTTGGTGTCTTCCAGGAGTTTGCAGGGAAACATCAGTATCCGTGTGGTACAAATCCAGGGACTGGGCTGTGATCTTGGGTGATGGTTGGGCAGTGTGGAAGCAGAGTGGTGGAAAGGAACTGGGACGAGCTATAAGAGTTGCTTTAGTGCCAGTGTCGTCGGATGGACTGGAAGGCTGTGTATGACCAAGGAAGGAGTCCCGGGGTGCCACCAAGAGAGCTCTGCACCAGGGCCCTGACATTCAGTAGAGGTTTTTGTGAAACTTCATCCTGCTCTAGCTCAAGCTGAAAAGCTGCTTTTGTAAGCAAAATACCTGAGAGGTGATTCCTTGCTTCACGCGTCCTGTGCCTGCCAGTGCCTGCATCCTGATGTCCGCACACTCTCAGGGATTCTTGTGGCCTTTGCTACTCGTGGTTGATTTGATTAATTGATTAATTGATTGATGAGGATGATCTGTGGCATCCCATGCACTCACAACTCCACAGTGGCTTGGCTGCAGCCCTTAGGGAGGGTAAGGTGGGGAGGCAGGAGTAAATAACTTCCCATCTCTGTGAGGGGTCCCAGAAGTTCTTTGGCTGGAGCTGTGTGGCTTTGGATGAAAATTTTCCTTCAGATTTGTAAGCTCTGGTCTGAGGTATCTCCTGGAGCCTGACTGGAGCTGTCCTTTGGTCACCCCAAAAAAGCACAGTCTCAGATTTAGGGGACAAGGGTGCTCATATGTTGGTCTGGGAGCTCTTTTCCCACTGATAGGGCGTAATTACAACTGGTTCTTCCATTGGCCTTGGCCTGGGTTGAGGCTTGTTTGTGACTCCTGAGCCGAGCAAGGAATTTCTGGGATGCTCTGAGAGGCAGCGTCAGCCAAATTCCAACCTGCTGAGGTTCCTGTGTCTGCTGCAGGGACAGAGTTTTGCTGAGGGTGCAGCATCTTGTGGTTGTGTTCCACCTTGTTTCATCTTTCTGGACTTAATTTGGAGAATCTTCTCAATTTTCCCTGATTAGTAGAATTTGGCTTTTTGAAAGAAGCTGGCTGCTTTTTGGCAGTGTGATTTAATCCTTTCCATTGTTTCCATAAGCCTTTTATTTCCTTTATACATATTGACAGGCTGGAACTGCTTTGGACACTGGCCAGCCTTGTGTGTATTCCTGGCTGGCATTACTTGGGATTCAGATGGGTTTGTTGTGGTGCAGTGTCATCGGCGGAGCACTGGAACACGCAGGCTCGGAAATGGCTTTGCTTGTACAATCCAGTGACAGTGCAAAATGAAATTACAGCCCGGAGAGTCTTTACAGCTATAATGCAATAAAGGGGATTTTGGGGAAAAGCAGCCGTGGTGTGGGACAGTCCCAGCTGTGTGGTTGCTGTATGTTCCAGATGAGATCCGTGACTCATTTCTTCCCTTCCCTTAGAAGGCTGCAAGTCTCTGGACCAGCTGAACCTCACAATCCCGGTGGCAGGACACCCCGCGTCGCCTGCCCACCCGCTCTCAGGATGTCCTGTGCCCAGTGTGCCGCCGGCTGCAGAGCCCGTTCCTCACCTGCAGACTCCCAACTCTGACCCTCAGACCATGGCCCGAGAATGTCCTCAGAGCTCCAAGCCTCCCAGCGGCTCCAAGTCTGGGCTGCGGAATACTCCAGGCTGCCTGCACGCCTCCAACAGCAAAGCGGCGGGGGGCCATTCCCACCCCAAGCAACAGCGGATCAGCCGGCGCAGAGCCACCAACGGCTGGATCCCCGTGGGCACGGCCTGCGAGAAGGCCGTCTACGTCGTGGTAGGTGTCTGAGTGCTGGGGCTGGGCAGGGACAGCTGCCTGTGCACCTCCAGGCATGAAAGCTTTGGAGTTCTGGGGCTCACTTCCAGCTGGAGATGGTCGCTAGGTGCTCTCTAGAACATCTTGGTGAAATTCCGATGGGAGCGGAGGCACTGCTGGCTGTGTTCCCTGTGTGCCCTGGTGTTACCTTGCACGGTGTGGTTTGGGAGGGGAGGAGAACCTGCTGCTCCTGTGCTGGCCTCAGCTGAAAGGTGACGGATCCTCCCAGCTCTGGCATGTACAAGGGTGGCACCTGAGGCAAGTGGGAGTCCATCCTACAGGGATCATCCTCCAGCTGCTTTCTCCTGGGTAGGGCAAACCTGTCTAAGAAGCTGAGGGTTGCTGTAGCCTCAATTATGAGGGGCAGGTCTAGAGGCAGCTCTCATAAGGTCGCTCTCACTTACAGTGTCTGTAGCCCCACAAGGATGTCCCAGAGCACAGAGGACTGAGACAGTATACTGGCTCCTAGGTGGAATTTTTCTAGCACCCAAAATCCCCTTTCTTGTAAGTTGCATGGTGGCACAGCCAGTTGCTCCTCCAGGGATTTCCTGTCTGTACTTTCCCATTTGTTGCCTTCAGGGGCAGAGACTGGTTCCTGTAAGATGGGAGATTTCCTGCCAGAGAATTCAATTAGCTCCAGTCAAGTCCACTTCAGTTGCAAGAGAAGGCAATATCCTTCATCTTATTAAAGCATAAGAGCTTGAAATGGGCCCCACGTGGTGTCTGGGAAGGTGGGACAAGGCATTGATGTGCAGTAGATGTCAGGAGGAAGGAGGGCCATGGTCCAGGCAGGATCTGTGCTGCTGCTTGGTGTGGTGGCACAACCTTGGGCTGCTGAGAGCAGCAGCCAGGACAGGTTTTGAAGTTTTAGCCTTTGGGGCTGTGTCCTGGTGCCAAGGACTGTGCCAGAATGAAGCCTGTCACGGCCAGGGACTGGCCTTGTGCATCCATCCCTCAGGCTGTCACACCCCCAAAGGAGCAGCGAGGCATTAATCTCCTTAAGATGCTTCCAATCCTGCCTGGGAGATCTGGCAAGAGGTTAAACCATCCTTGCTCAGGCATTCTGAAATGAAACTCAGAGCAAAAGCAAACTAAAAACTCCCGGTTCGTAGTCCCAAAAGTGATTTTTTCGTACTGTCAGAGGGTACAAAGAATCATTGACTAAGGAAGGCTTTGTGCTACGGCCTCCCCTGCCACTCCCTGTCCTGCTTATGTCAAATATTTCATGTTTTACTGGTTTTTTACCATGTTTGTATCAGAGAAACATTCAAAACACACCTAGTTTTTGGTGCCTTTGAATGGGAAGGAAAAGCAGGCCTCCAGGTAGGCAGGTGGAAAGGTGATTTTCCAGAATATTGCAGAGCGATGTGTTTTAATTTGAAATAAGAGGATTAATTTCAGCAGTTAGGGCTTTTGTGAGCGGTGCTGTCCCCCTGGTGAGCTGCTCCTCACTGCCAGCGCTAGGGAGGAGAACCATGAAGTCACCCTTTGCCTGTTCACTGTGGTTGTTGTGGTTCCTGTGTGTGCAGAACGAGCCGGAGCCGGCCGTGCGCAAGAGCTACCAGGCTGTGGAGAGGGACGGGGAGATCATCCGGGTGCGGGACACCGTGCTCCTCAAATCGGGGCCCCGCAAGAAATCCATGCCCTACGTCGCCAAGATCTCCGCACTTTGGGAGGACCCCAAGACAGGTACTGTGCCAGGAGGGTGTGTGTGTGCTCCACAGAGCCAGCTGGAAGCAGGGAAGGGATGCATGTTGGGAGAGCTGCAGGCTGGTTAGGATACCAGGGTGATGGAGAGGAGATTAGCGCTGTGGCTTCCATTTGGATTGTTTCAGGAACTGAAATGCTCCTTAATCACTCGTCTGGGGCTGATAAATGGAAATCTTCCTGGATGTGAAAGCACATAGTATTTGCCAAGTGCCCATCTTAGCAGCCCTCTCCCGTATTATTTCATTACCCAAACATCGGGGGAGCTGCTGTTTGCTCCAATCCAACATCTGGTCTGGGAGCTGGTGGGAGCAGAGCTCTTCTGCAACAGCTTTGATGAACCCCAGTAGGGCTGGGCATGGGAGTTGTGGGGACTTATGGTGAGATATGGTGTCTGACTGGCAATCCCTGAGCCAGGGATGCTGAGCCAAATGCTTTAAAGTAGGGGTCATGCTTAAAAGGGGGGAAAAGAAACCCCAAAAATTCTGTGTAAAAGACATAATTTGAGGTGTGGTGAGGCCCACTGTGGTGGTGTCAGTGCAGCAGCAATTCTGCCCTGAACCTGGGAATCAATGCTGCAGGTTCCCACCTTTGGACAAGCATCTTTTCCAGCTTGTGCCTTGAGTGGATTCTTTTTCCAGGTGGAAACATTAGATTTTTGAATATTTTGGGAGTTTTTTGTGTCTGACTTCCGTGGGATGTTGTAACCTGAGTAGAAGGAGGCGAAGGTGTAGTGGAAAAGCAACATGACCGACTCCATGCAGCTTCTTGCTGTAACAAAGGGACACCTAGTTCAGCATGAAATATTTATCAGCCACAGCTGCCTCCGTGAGCGCTGTGGGAATGAAGGGCATGGAGCAGCAGAAGGAAGCCGGGAACAAGAGGGAAAACACTTGGAGAAAACTGAGGCTTGACTTGTTTCAATCCGTGTTGTTGCAGGAGAGCTGATGATGAGCCTCCTGTGGTATTACAGACCAGAGCACACTCAGGGAGGCCGCAACCCCAGCATGCACCAGGTGAGTCCAGGTCGGGGCAGGGCATCCCGGGCTCTCCGTGCTCCTGCAGGAACAGGGGACTGCCCCAACATCTCCCTGCACTCCTGGGTGGCCTCAAGCTGAGTACAGCAGAGCACTCTTGGCTGTTATGCAGATGTCGCCACATGTGCTGAGCAGTGGTGTCCTATCGTTGGGCTTTTCCCCCAGATTTATTGTCCTGTGGAGAAAACTGCTGAGTTCCTTACATGGAGGCTCTAACAGAAACTGCTGAGTGTTGATGTTTCTCCCTTTAATCTGAGAAGATTCCACATATTAAGTAAAAAGTAATTTTGACTGTTACCTTAAGAATAAGGAAGAATAAGTTTATCTGAATCAAGATCAGATACCTTTCCAAAAGCATATTCTAATTCCTACAGGACTGCAGAGCCTGATGCAAAAGCTCCTGCTGCCATTTTGCAGGAAACTGGAGTGCCTGTGTCATGTGCTGCCTTTTAATAAATCCCTTAATCTGCTTCTTAAACTCCAAAAACGTGTTAGTTTAGTACAGAAACGTGGATGCATCATCCTTGCTTGCCCTGCAAAGATTTATGATGAGAACTAAAGTCTGACTTGAGGATGCTGTGCCAGGATAATGGAATTGCTTTATAAAGAAAAAACGTGTGAATCACTGTGACTTCACGCCTTGCTCTGCTTTGTATGGGCTTGTGTTGGGTGACAGAACAAGCTGGTTTTAACTGGGAATGAAGAATTCACTGCTGTGTTCAACCCAATTTTAAACACTTTGTGCTTTCTTAATTTCTATTACTTTGTTAAATAAAAAGGGAGGGAGGGAGAGTTTTAGTGCAGGACTTGGGAGCATCCAGGGAATTGTAAATGCTTCGCTTGCAGGGCACAGGTGAGCTTCTAAACCAAAATGTGGCACTTTATAAATGAAAGGTGAGTGTATCCAGTTGCATTTCAGTCCAGGGAGAATGCCAGGAGGAATTAAGCCAGGTTTTTGCAAACCCACTTAAATTACACAATTCTTCAAACAAGAGAGAGCTTGGGCTGAGGGCTGGGCCAGGCTTGCCAGGGTGACTAAGGTAGTTTTGACTCAAGGAGTAAGCCAGAACCCCAAGGTGCAGAAGGCAGGTGTGGCACTCCCAGTGTCCCTAATCAACCCCGTCCCCAGATGTTCACCCCTTGGTGAGTTTTCCCTTCCAGCAAAGCAGAAATGGAGCCTGCAGGGAATCCTTCCAGAACTGTGCAGGGCATCTGTGTTCCCAGAGATCATCTCTGCTGATCTAACTTTCTCAGTGGCTCCATACGGGTTACCCTGTGTATAACCAATCCTGCCTGCTGCAGAGCCAAATTCCCTAAATTACTGTGGGAAAAATTGGATAGAAGTTGGCCAGTAGAGGTTGTGGCTGCTCCTCTTTGGATGTGTTGGAGGCCAGGTTGGATGGGGCTTGAAGCAACTTGGGATAGTGGAAGGTGTCCCTGCCCATGGCAGGGGTGGAACGAGATAATCCTTAAGGTCCCTTCCAACCCAAACCATTCCAGGATTCTATTCCATGATTCTGAAAAAGGCTGTTGTTACTTCTCTCACTAAACCAGCCTTTTAAATTGGATTGGGAGGAGGAAGTGATTGGACAAGAAGGGTTTCTTTAAGTTTTGACATAAAGATGGATTAGAGAATCCAGGAGGAAAGGGGAGACTGAGGAGTGCAGCCAGCCATGGCCTGGCTGCTGAAGAGCTTTTGACGTAGGAAATTCATGTGAGATTGGGGCACTCGGTCTCACAAAATGTGCTGGGCAGGGTGAAATAGTGGGAGAGTCAGTGCTTTGCTCACTGTTGCTGGATAAAAATGTGGTGCACAGAGTTCGGAGCAGGTGCCTGGGTTCTGTGGGACACTGGCTGTGGAGAGTATTCACCATGGGCATGCTTTGGTGACTCAGCCTTAAGGTGATGGGTGAAGGTGCAGAGCTTGCCCTCCCCTCTCTGGGTGGGAAGGTGTCCGTGCCTCCCGGGGCTCCGGGCCAGCCGGGTGACCTGTCCCCTCCCCTCCTCGCACAGAATGAGATCTTTGCATCGCGGCACCAGGACGAGAACAGCGTCGCCTGCATCGAGGAGAAGTGCTACGTGCTGACCTTCGCGGAGTACTGCAGGTAGGTGGAGCTCTGAACCTGCTGCACTTCCCAAACCTCCCCCTGCCTCCAGCCTCTCTCACACTGCCCATTTCCAGCCAGCCCAGCTGTCCCAGCCTTGCGGGCTGTGGTGTGGCTGGAGCTGGGCTAGTGACATGACACTTGCTGTGCTGCAGGCTGGGGGCTTCTCCCACTCCAGATCTATTACATGTCTGGATTGTATAGGATCATGGAATCATTTGGGTCCCTTAAGATCATTGAGTCCAGCTGTTCCCTCAAACTGCCAAGGCCACCACTGACCCTTGCCCCCAAGTGCCACATCCACAACACTTTTGAATCCCCCCAGGGATGGTGACTCCACTACAGCTTGTTCCAAGGCCTGACCACACTTTCCCTGAAGGAATTTTCCCAATATCCAACCTACACCTCCCCTGGTGCAACTTGAGGCTGCGTCCTCTCAATCTGTCCCTTGTCCCCTGGGAGCAGAGCCTGACGGCGTCTGGCTGCACCCTCTTGTCAGGGAGTTGTGGAGAGCCAGAAGGTCCCCCATGAGCCTCCTTTTCTCCAGACTGAGCCCTCCTCAGCTTCCTCAGCCACTCCTGGTGCTCCAAATCCTTCCCCAGCCTGTTGTGCTCCTCTCAAGGGACTCCCAAATATTGATGTTGTATGACCACTGCACATGGTTTCGATGAAGACAGGAACAGGTGTGCAGGAAAACATGGAACTTGGAGCTAAAAACTAAGTGAGCTAGGAAGAGATTCTATATATCCATCCCTTGTGGGACACAGGTGCCAGACTACCCAAAAACCTGCTGATACAAGTGCCAGTGTTTGTGCTGGACACCAGATCCTGAAATTTTGGCAGCAGCACCCCTTGGAGCAGTGACTCAGGCTGTTAGAGTTGAGCTCTTGCTGATTGAATTGCAGCTTTGTCAGTAAGAACTTCCCAGCATCCATATTCCAGCCTGCCATCCTGTGATGGATGCACAGGGCTGGAGGAAAATAGGGATTGAATGGGCACAAACCCATAATGCAAACCAGTGCTTTCAATCTCTTCAGTTTTGCTGGGTGCATCTCGTGGTCTGTGCAGCTCTGACAGGGAGGGGATGCCTGAGGATTCCTCCTCAGCCTGCTCCTTGCCCAGGGCTCTGCTTTTGGAATTTCTAAAAACAAACTGGTGTACAAACTCTTTAGAAGCTGAATTTTGATCTTTCTTTTGAGAACACTAAAACAAAAACTCCAAACAAACAAAGAAAATACCAACCTAACCCCAACAATAACAAACCAAACAAAATCTCCCCATCCCCAAGCTTTGGATGAAAGCAGTTCCTTTCCATTCTAACACCCCAGTCTTCTGGAACAGCTGCTGGCAGGAATTTTTGCATGCTCTTGTGGGTCAGGTCACCTTTGAGAGATGTTCCCTGAAGGCATCCTGAATTCTTTGTTTTCCTAAACATTGGTGCATAAACATTTATTAGGGGCTAATTAACAAAAATGAGGCCAAAGTAGTAAAAACAAGGTGGTTAATTGCTATCATCTTTGGTGTGCTGTACAATATCCACCAGTATGGAAATATAAACTTGTGTTGCTTCCTACAGGAGTTCTCTTTGAACGAAGCTTTGTCCACATTCCTTCCCTTCCCCTTATCCTCCAGCAGCTGCAGTTATGACTCCCAGCAGGACACAGGCAGCAGGAGAGGGAATGAGTTCATGGTCCCCAGCACAGGAAGGACACTGACCTCTTAGAGCGAGTCCAGAGGAGGCCATCAGGTTGATCTGAGGATGGAGCACCTCTCCTCTGAGGAAAGGCTGAGAGAATAGGGATTGCTCATCCTGAAAAAGTGAAGGCTTTGGAGTGACCTGATTGCCCCTTCCAGTACCTCAAGGGAGCCTACAGGAAAAACGGAGAAAGACTGTTTACAAGGGCCTAGAGTGCCAGGACAAGGGGGAATGGCTTCACGCTGCCAAAGGGCAGGGATAGATGGGACATTAGGAATAAATTCTTCCCTGTGAGGGTGGTGAGGCCTTGGCTCAGAGAAGGTGTGGCTGCCCCATCCCTGGCAGGGGACATGGCCAGGTTGGATGGTGCTTGGAGCAACCTGGGCTAGTGGAAGGGGGAACCTAGTGAAAGGTTCCTGCCTATGGCAGGGGATGGGACTGGATGAGCCTTAATGTCCCTTCCAGCTCAAAGCATTCCAGGATCCTCTGATAACTCTTCTGATGTGATTGCTCTGCAGATTTTGTGCCTTGGCAAAGCGTCGAGTCGAAGGGATCCCAGGCAGGAAAACCATCATGGTTCCTCCCTCGGAGGAGTATTCCACCCCTCTGCACCGCAAGGTGCCCGAGGACACGGACCCCGAGCTGGTTTTCCTCTGTCGTCACGTCTACGACTTCAGGCACGGGCGCATCCTGAAGAACCCGCAGTAGCACAGCCCTGCCTTGGGAGCACTGGAGCACCCGTGGCCTGGGATACCTGTGCACTCTCACCCACCTCGTGCTGCTGCAGGTGGGAGTACCCAGCTCTCCGTCCTGGGACTCGGGAACGTGCAAGGAGCGGAGCCCGTGGAGGGAGGCAGCAGCTGAAAGCACAGCACTTCGTTAAAAACATAAATGAAAAATATATACGTAAAAAATAAATATATGTATATAGATATAGGGATTTGCATAAGTAAATCTATATCTATATATGTATGTAGAGCTGCATCTATTGGGAGGGTTTGCAGGGGATAAAAGCCAGGAAGCAATGCAGAGCTGTGGCTGGGGGAACAGCGGGAAGGTGCAGGAGGGATGTGCCAGTGCAGTGTTTGTTGAGTCTGGCTGGGACAGTCGGTGGTTTTTGGGCCCTGAACTGAGCCCAGTTCTTGGCAGAGCACAGGAGAGTCTCCTTGGTCCCACAGGATAGATTCTGAGGATTCCCACGGTGAGAGCTTCTTCAAAATACAGCTTTGGGAGTTGCCTGGGTGCAGAGTGGCCTTGTGTCATGCTTGGATGGGTGTTGCTCCATCAGGGGAAGGGATGACCCCTGTTCTCCCTCGTCTTTTCCCTCCCTTCACCTCGTTGCTCCATGATTCACCACCTGGACTGGGGCTTGTAGCCTGCTCCGTGGTAGAGCAGAGGGAGCTGGCAAGGTGGCAGGTGTCACACTCCAGTGTAGGGTTAGAGCTGGTCCTGTCCCAGGTGTCCTGACCAAGCTCCCAGGATCCTATGCCCCATTCCCCAGGCCCAGCACTTACCGGCACACATTGCTTGGAAGCTTGGAGCTCACAAAGTGGGCTCTGCTGGGGAGAACCAAATTTTCTCTTCTCTTCTGAGTGTTGCTCTTCCTCTGATGGCTCAGGGGGCCCTGGATTTTCTCTTTCTGCCCAGTTTGTTTCCTGTAGTGTCGTTTACAGACCCTGCTTATCCCTGTGTGTCTGCAGTGGGAAGAAGCCAGAGGGGAAAGTGGCAAACCCTTTTTTTGCGTGTTTTTGGCTTTTTAAAATTCCTTCCCCGTGTGACTGCCCTGATCCTGGGAGTGCTGCTGAAGCCATCAGCAGCCTCTCCTTCTCCAAACTCATCCTGGTGTCCGAGCAAGCTCACCAAAGTGGCTTTGTGGCTCCTGAAAGGACCTGAGCATCGGGAGAAGTTCGCATGGACCATGTGAGCCCCACAGGTCCTGCCTCTTGCCTTACCTGTACAGATCCCAGACAGACCTTAGCTTATCTCAACGCTAACTTGGAGTTAATCCCAAAGCAAACCAAAGGACAGTGTCACATCCTGGGGAGTCACTGCACCAGGCTGGGAGCCCAGCCTGAGATTGCACTAACATACAGCAGAACCGATCCTGTGCCACCCACATTCCTGCTGGCTGGAGTCACTCACTGAAATGAGGGATCTGCGTTTTCACAGTTTTTTGGGGCTTCTGAACTTGTGTCCCATGGTGGAAGTGTCCATGCTGCTTTAATATCCTATCAGTGGAAGCAGCATTCCCTGTACTCCCTGGGGACACAGGGCTTGTCACCTTGCTCCAGTGGCCGCACACCTGCCCGGCCTGGAGAGAAAACCCACGGCATCCAATTCCTTACATGGAATAGTTCAGGAACGCAGGAGTTCTCCAGAGATTTGCTCTACATACCAAAGAGGGAAATGTGTCCGGAGGCAATGGCTTGAGGGGATGACAAGGTCTGGCACCCGCTGCAGCAGGTGGGCATCTCCCTGCAGCTGGTGGATGATTCCTGCTGGAAAATTCCTGTTTATTCCCACCTGCGTAGCCCAGGGAGAACATCCAGCTCCAAGAAGGGGGATCCCAGGTGTGCAAGCAAGAATTGTCAGGTGAAGCATCTTCTCTCACTTATACCTCAAGATACTGTTGGTGTCAAAGGGATTGCCCAGATCTCTCCTGAACAATTCACTTGGCACTGCGGGTCTCTTGGAATGACATGGTGGGGCTGTGTTGGGATGGAAAGTGGTGGCACCTTGGGGTCACTCGGGTGAAGGGGTGCAAGGAGGCATTGGAGAACATGGTTTCTGGTGTTTCTGGGGGAAGATATGAAGTGTTTTTTCCCTGTAGCAGGGAGGGAGGGAGGATGCTGGAGAAGTGGAGCTGCTCCTGCCCGTGACACGGAGGAAATGGCAGCTGCCTGGCCATGGGGGGAGCACAGCAGCTGCACCCCACAGTGGGTGGAAGGTGATGGGAAGCCCCAAATCCACATGTCTGGCTTCATGGGGACTCCTTTGCCCCTGAACCTGAAGCAAGAGAGCTGCTATGGCCATTTCTCCCTGGCAGTGCTTTGGACATGGAATGCTGCAAGACCCACTGGCCAGGTGAGCCTGAGCACTGCTGCAGCTGGGCCCAGGTGTGACACCCAGCCTTGGAAGCCACAGCAACTCACGGAAATTCCTCCTTCTGCCCCATCTCTCCCTGCTCCCACCTTATCCTGGCTCCTCTCCAGGTAGCAGGGAAATTATCCTTGCCCTGGGTCCATAACGGGCTCCGGTCCAGCTCTGGAGAGGACAAATGTGACTCTTCTCATGTTAAATCTGCTTCAGGCCATGAACATTAAGGTTCACGTGGTTGCTGATGCTGTTGTGCAAACAGCATGTAAATGAACTGAAATGTCTTATCCCTAATGAAAAGATTTCCTGCTTTTTTAATCTATTAGATATGGAAATATTTTTTGAAACTGAAAAATGCAGTCAGTAGAATTTAAATTGAAGCGTAATACATGTAAAATATATTTTAGTTGATAATTTTGTAAAATGCACTTTTTTGTGTCTCTTCCCTGGTTCCCCAGATCTGTATTTCATTGTTTACAGATGGAATGAGAACATTCCCTATTCCCTCCTTCTGTGAGAAAGATATATTAGAAGTAATTCTTAAAAAATAAATTTGAAAAATCGTATTGATTTAGAAAACAAACCAGTGCTGGACTGTTCTTCCCATCCTTGCATGAACTTCCTGCCTGAACCTGGTGGTTGCAGGAGTTAGGAGTGCCTGGTAGCAGATGTAGGTGCTCAGGGTTGTGGGATGAGCGATCTGTTGGGTCTTCCATGGAAATAGAGCGAGTGGCAGCAGAGTAGGCAGAGATTGACTGACTTTTCTCCAGTCTGCTCATGACAGCCACTGTCAGTGGAATATTTGAGTCTCTGCTGTTCAGGCAGGGCAGGTGCTGGTGGCAGATCTTGTCTCAGCTAGGCTTTAGGAACCCTGAAGGAAGCATTTGGGAATGTTGCTTTGGAAAAGTGTCTCACTTGGAGCGCTATCTTCACTGGCTTCTGCCATCTGAGTGTCCTATGGCACCAACTGCCACATGCACCCTGAGGACAGGTCCAATAGCTGAGCCATCTACACAGACATCCCAAGTGGCCAGAAGGATTCCAACTGAGAGAAGAGCAGACAGGAGTCAAATAACCTGCTTGAGGAGCAGCGGGGAACAGGATAATGGGATTGGGAGTACCTGATAGGAATGTCTGCAGCCATGTGCTGGTGAGAGCTGTTCAGGGGTGCTCCCAGCTGGTGACAGGGCTTGGGTGTGCGAGGCTGAAGGCACGGGCACGTGCAGGGGCTCCTGCCACACTCATCCTCAGGGGGAGCAGCTCCCGTGGCCCTGGGTGCTGACAACCATTCCCATACAGTCCTGAGCCATGGCTCTTCCTCAGCTTTCATGATTTCCATTCTGTGTTGAGATGTTCTGCTGCTTCCTGGGGCTATGGCCTTTGCACACCAAGGGAGGGAGAGGATGTTCTGGGAACAAAATGGGCAGAAGGAAAGTAATGTCTGACATGGAATTAGCTCCTAATGACAGAGAAGGGAGCGAAGGGCACATGTGGCTTGTGGGTTGAATGCAGAT
Source organism: Illadopsis cleaveri (assembly GCA_013399915.1). NCBI lineage: Eukaryota > Metazoa > Chordata > Aves > Passeriformes > Timaliidae > Illadopsis > Illadopsis cleaveri. The sequence continues at coordinate 75,260 of VXBB01003634.1, read as the reverse complement.
GAGCTGGGCATGGCAGAATTGCATCCATAACCCTTGGATAATCCATTGGAGCCTGGCTGTATATTTCCGAAAATTTGCAGCATCTTTCACTCCCAGGTCACCTTGAGCAGGAGATTCTGAGATGGTCCCGTCAGATGAGCTGGGGCTGCTCAGTCCCTGTCCCCTTGCAGCCTTGCCAGCATCATACCTGTTCTTAAATTCCTGATTAAATTTTTTCCTAGGATTAGGGATTTTGGTAGAGGATCCTTGCCTTTTGCTTCCTGCTCCCAGCCTTGTCAGCACAGCTTCTCGCAGGAAGCTGCCAGAAGCATGCACCTAGAGAAGTAGATCAAACCAAGAGAATTCCTGAAAAAGGAAACCACAGTGATGAAGTGAATTCATCTGGGAATTTTCCTCCCAAGAGATGGAAGGAGCTCATCCTGGAACATGTACACTTGTGAGCTGGTGTGGGGTCACTGAGCATGGTATTTCCAATCCCGTGGCCTGGGATTTCTGCTGAAGAACCAATTTGAGATTTTCCAGTTGGATTTAATGTGGCTTGGTTAGTGGGAGCCGTCAGTGATGTGGGTGCCAGAAATGCAACAGAAACCTGCCCCCTGTGCGTGACCCACGGCCGGCTCTGCTGCTTCTCCAGGTGTCAGTGCTCCCTCAGAGAGGTCCCTTGGAAAGACAACCAAGAAAAAGCTTTTCCCTCCCCGCTCTTCCTGCGTGGTGAGCCGTCACCAAAAGGATAATCTGTGGCGGGCTGAAAAGTTGGGATTAATGTCAGACAAAATTGGATTTACTGTTGAAATCTGCTACCCGAGGGAGGCGCGCGGAGCCATATCCGGCTCTCCTGGATCTGACATTCAGCAAACTGGTTTGTATCATGACTGGTGATGCCAGGAATGTTCTGCTGCCACTGTGGCAGAGTCATTTTGGCCACAAGTTGTCCGTGGAGTCCCCCATGCCTCAGGAAGGCGTGGGCTCACCGGCTGGAAAGCGTGAGGTGTGTGGCCGTTGGAATCGCGCCCGGATTTGGCCAGCTGGGCAGCCCCTGGCATGTTTTGATGACCAGCAGTGGTTCAGGTAGCTGGCAGAGCCAACCTGCTGTGTCCCATTTCCCTCATTTCCATGTACAATGTCTGAAGGTGACAGAGCCTTGTGGTAATTGCAGGGAGAAGGAGGCACTTGGGGTGCTGGGAAAGAGCTGTTGGGGCTGTGGGCACTTCCAGAGGCTTTGGATAAGATTTTAGGCACCAGGATGAGCACACTGAGAGGGTGAGAGCTGTTGAAAAGTGCATCCTGATCTTTGAGAATTAATCCTTTGAGAGGCACAGGAGTGTCCTGCAGATTCAGAGATGCTGGTGTGGCTCTTTGTTCTCCTTTGGAGCAGCTCATTTTTTTCCAGGGAAAGGGCCAGCTGGTGTCCTGGGGCTGCTGTAGGAACCTTCTTGGGGCTTCCTCACCTCACTCCCCACATGCATGTTCCAGCCAAGCAGATCCAGAGCAGCATCCAGGACTGGCTGAAGTGTCTTCCCACCTGGAGCGAAAGCCACGAGCTTCTGCTTGTGTTTAACTGCAGCTTTAATGCCGCTAATTATAATTGGCTGTAATTGTGCCAAAATCCCTGCGGGCCAAGAGACGGGAGCAGTTGGGACTGTCACGTGGATGTGACAAAGCGCTCCGGCACCGCCCAGCTCCGTCCCTGCCGATGGAGGAGCCGTGCAGGGGCCGGGGGTGGGATCTGTCCCATCACCAGTGTCAGGACCAGCCCTGGAAGGGTTGGTGCCACACAGGGAAAAGGGATACACGTCCCCTTAACCGGGTGGTTCAGAGACCTGAGCGTGGGCAATTCCCTGTTTTGCTGTGTCCTTCTCACCCCATCCGTATGGGATAAACACTTGGCTCACCGAGCTGGGGGCTTTGAGGGGAGATAATGGATAACTGCTCACTAATCCCTGCGTGCCAGCGCTGGCTCTTGCTGCTCTGTGCTGCTCCAAATGCTGCAGTGGCAGCACAGGGAGCCCCCAGCTCCATTGGCACAGGCTCCATCCATGGGAAAGCAGCCGCAGCCTCGCAGAGCCACTCTTGGAACGGCTCCTGCACTGCCTGTGTCACTCAAAGCTGAATAAAAATGAGGTTGAGCTTTTCACGTTCTTCTCCAAATTGCAGGGAGAAGGAGGCTGCATGCCTGTGCCCAAAACCTCAGGGTCCTGGAGCACCAGTGCAGGGAGCCATTTTCCTGGAAACATCAACCTGGACATTCCTGGAGGCTTTTTCCTGTGATAAGCCCTTGGCAGAAAGGTAATTCCTACCTGGCTCTTGGGAAGGGAGCTGTGCTGGGGGGCCACATGGGGTCTGGCCAGGACTGTACTGCTTCAGCCTCCTGCAAAACCCCAAAATCCAGTTAAATCACCCTTTTATACATGAATTTTCCTTAAATGTCAAATGCCAGCCTGGAACACATGTTGAGAGCTCTGCAGGGACACTGGGAGCGGCACTGGGCAGTGCTGTGAGAGACTGAGGCCAAAATTAAGAGCAAAAGGAAACAAGTAGCCCAAAAATCAGGGGAACAGAGGAGGAATCAGCTGAGCACTGCCAGGTGTGCTGGGAGAGGCATCCAGCATCTATTCATGCGTTCCATATGGGATGAGACTCACTGAGGCAGTGTGAAGTTGTGGCACAGCGCTCAGTGCCAGCCTCGGGGTTGTAATTAATAGTGGGAGATGATGATTAATAATTGGAGATGGTATAAAGGGGATACCTGAACTGGGACGAAGCCGAGGCACAGGGTGAGGGGTCTCTCGGAGCGCGGCGTTGCCATAGGGATCCAAGAGCTTCTCTGTCAGAGCCTCCAGCGAGAGCAGTTAATCCATTTTTAAGAGGAAAGGATATTTAATAAAGGGAACCACTTAAACTGGATTTACAAGGCACACTGAATGGAGGCCCCATTTATTCCGTGACTTCATATTTAATTTTAATATCTCTATAAACCTCTCCAGAGTGTTCTGCACAAACAAGCCGGAGCTGGAGCGGTTCGACCGCCCAGTGATTCTTAAAAGCAAATCAATTTAACAGGGCTGGAAAAAACCTGCCTCTCCAGGAATATTCTTCCGCTTCCAGAAAGAGCACCAGAATAGCTGTATTAGAAAACAACAAACAAGCTGTTCTGATGGAGAGGGATTTTTGAAAGGATATGGTGCAAAGTGGGGTTGGGAGCCTCCTCAGCAAGCCAGCTTGTTGGGAATTTGCTTTGTTGTTCTGTTTTCTCTGCACTCATAAATAATGAACTGATAATCATATAACTTTGTCAATAATCCAGCTTTTTCTGTAGCCGTGCTCGCTGCTATTCCTGTGCTGCTGCCTGAGCAGGGATGCAGTGACTGTAAAAGTCCATACAAAAGCTGGGATAGGGACGATGGCACTTGGCAGCATTTAGCACTCCATAAATGAGAAAAGGACAGGAAGGCAGCCAGATTTCCCACGAGGAAGCAGTTTGTGACTGTTACCAGAGCGTTTCTGCTTCCCGCACTGGGAGTGTCGTGGTTCTGGAAGAATCAAGTTCTCTGGGAAGAGCTGGTGAGAAAACTCCCTTCTTCCTCTGCAACAGGTAAACTCTCCTGCTCCTCAGCACCTGGCTCAGGGCACAGAGCAAATTCCCTGGGTTTCCTTTGTCCCGGGAACATCTCGTTTCTATTTCTTTTCAATACATAGAAACTGGGCTGCACAAAGCTGGCTCTGATTTCTCCTCCATCTTTTGGGTGGTCCCTGAACCTGGATTTAAGGAGCAGAGCAAGTGCCCCTGGCCACCACATCCCAGTCAGCCTGTGCAGTGGTTTGTGCTCTCAGATCACAGAATGTTCCATCACCTCCACTTAATCCCTTTTTCTCCTCTTTTTCCTTCTACACAAATGACCACCCCCTGGCAGGAAACAGCATCCTCTGCTGTCCTGGGCCGCAGAAATAGATTTCTCAAGGAGCAGACTATGGACTGCTCTGAGTCAGGGTGATTTAGCAATCAGATGCTTTTCCCCGTCCCAGGCTGGGGAATGTTTCTCCCCTATTACAGCCAAAAATCCACAAGTGGGATTGGATTCGTAGCACATCAGGTAATTAGTCTATAAAAAGGGAATTATATGGCATGCTAACGAGCATGGTTGAGTTTTGTTCTCACCTCCCTGCGAGATGAAAGCTGAGACTCCCTGTGGGAATTGATTTCCTCATGGGATCTCCCTGTTTCAGGAATACGATGTCCCAAAAGCAGCCCCACAGATATGTGTGGGTCTGGAAACCAGGATCCAGGCAGGCAGCAGTCCCCCACTTCCAGGGCAGACCCCTTGGTCCCAACTCACTTTTTTCGAAATATTTGAGCAAATTTTCTTGTAATTTAACTTTCCTAATTAGTTTTCTTCTAACATCTGGAAATAATGCCACTTTTTTTTTTTTTTTTTTTTTTTTTTTTAAATT